>OU015771.1:13897593-13957778 GCA_907173295.1 Fagus sylvatica | reverse complement strand
AATAAGAACATCATGGTTGTCTAGGAAGACTCTGAGCTCTCCTTGGGGGATCGAGATTTGGTTTGCTGTGAAGTGGATGATACTCCTCTTGATGTGATACCGTTAGCTTCTTCCTTCCCTTTGCTTGAGGAGAGAGGTGATGGAAATCAATTAATTCTTGATGTTGAGCCTCCTTTGAGTGATTGGGTCCTTGGAAAATATAAAGCTTTTGGGGAATATGTGGGGGCTTCGTACGAGGGATATGAACCTGAGATATTGGCTCTTCTTAAATCCATTGATTCTCGGAGACCAAAACAAGGCAGAGAAGAGGGTGTTCAGAAGCAGATTGGAAAATCTGGGGGACGAGGAAGTAGAGTACTTAAGAACTTGGTGAGTTTTGTTAATTATTTTTTTGATCGGTAATAAGAGACTTTTATTAAGAAGAAACTCCAGCTAAGTGCATGAAGCATGCACCTAGCAGAAGGAAATTACATAGTAGCATCAATATGAATACAAGAGAAACTTAAAGAAGCAACAAAATCAGGAAGGGAAAGCAAGGGAGTGAGACCCCAAGCCCGAGCCCAGTCAAAAAGTAAACCAAAGAAAAGTTCAAGAAGCTTAGTGGTTGACAACTCCACATCTTCAAAGATACACCGATTACGCTCACGCCAAATGGTCCACATTAGGCACAAAGGCACCAAGTTCCATATTGCAGAAACATGTTTACCACAGCCATTATACCACCCAAAAAGAAGGTCCATAATACGCTTCGGAAACACCCAATAGACCCCAAAGGAGCGGAGCACTGCGTACCATAAATCTGAGGCCACAACACAATGAATCAAAAGATGCTCCCCCGTTTCCTGTCCCCTTCTACACATGCAACACCAACCAGCCATGGTATACCCTCTCCTCATTAAAATTGTCACAAGTGAGGATTTTCCCCCAAGCTGCTGTCCACACAAAGAAAGCTACCCTTCTAGGCGCTTTAACCTTCCAAACAGCTTTCCAAGGAAAAGTAGAATCACTCTGACCACTAAGGGCATGGTAGAAAGACTTTGCCTCAAATCTACCATGATTGTGGAGAGACCAACTCATAGCATCAGGGCACTCCTCTCTTGGGATTTTAGAATGAATGAGATGGAAAAAATTCAACAGCTCATCCAACTCCCAATCATTAAAATCCCGAATAAAAGTAATATTCCAAACCCGTGCTTCACCCACTCTAGGCCTAATCAACGACTCAATAGAAGCTGTCTTATTGGAGGAACAAGAGAACAAAACAGGGAAAAGAGTTTTAAGGGGGGTCTCACCGCACCAAAGGTCATGCCAAAAGAGAATCCTATTGCCTCTACCAGCAATCATCCTCACCTTTTGAGAGAAAAAATCCCACCCCGACATAATCCCTTTCCAAAGCCCACAACCATGAGGCCCTTTAGGCGTCTTTGAAAACCAACCTCTCCCCTCAACCCCATATTTCTCAGCAATAACCCTTCTCCAAAGGTGAGTCTCCTCCATGCCAAACCGCCACATCCACTTCCCCAATAAAGCTCTATTCATAAGAGCCACTTTTCGAACTCCCAACCCACACCATGAGCAAGGGGGCGACACACCGTATTCCACCCCACCAAGTGATGCTTAAAACCATCCCCCATGCCTCCCCATAAAAAGTTGCGTTGAAGCTTTTCGATCCTCTTAGCCACATGCTTGGGAATAGTAAATAAAGATAAATAATAAGTAAGGAGGCTAGAAAGCGTACTCTTTAACAAAGTCAAATGCCCACCCTTGGATAAATACAACTTCTGCCACCCAGCTAACTTCCTTTCAATATTTTCCAGAATAGGATTCCAAACTGAAGAGGCTTTAAAAGAAGACCCAAGGGGCATACCAAGATAAGTCATAGGTAAAGCACCCACCTTGCAACATAGAATGTCAGCCAACACGGACACATTATTAACCTCCCCAACCGGAACTAACTCACTCTTCCCCATATTAACACCCAATCCAGTCACAGTCTCAAAACAACCCAAAACCATGTGAAGATGCAATAACTGATCAGGAATAGCATCACAAAACACGATGGTATCATTAGCAAATAACAGATGAGAGATGGAAAGACCATTCCCCCTCGCCTTACCAGCCTTGAAACCTCGAATGAGACCTTCTTCCTCAGTCCGCCGTAACATTTGGCTTAACACCTCCATGATCAAGAGAAACAGCAAAGGGGATAAAGGGTCCCCTTGACGGAGACCACGAGAACTCCCAAAAAAACCCAAGGGCGAGCCATTCACCATAATAGAGAAACGGACAGTTGAGATGCAAGTTCGGATCCAAGTGCTCCACCTAAAACCAAAACCCATACGCTCCAAAAGGTGCAAAAGACAATCCCAATTCACATGGTCATAGGCTTTCTCAATGTCGAGCTTGCACACCACACCCGGAATAAGACTCCTTAAACGGCTATCCAAGCATTCATTTCGCAATTAACACTGAATCAGGGGTTCGCCTACCTCCCACAAAGGCGTTTTGAGACTCAGAAACCAAACCAGCCAAAACCCGTTTCAGCCGGTTAGCCAAAACCTTAGCCAAAATTTTGTAAACACTCCTAACCAGGCTAATAGGCTGGAAGTCCTTAATATTCGAAGCATTCCGCTTTTTAGGGATAAGAGTAACAAAAGTAGCATTGAGGGAATAAGCAAAAGTATCATGCTCATACACCTCCTCAAAAAAACCTCGAACATCACTTTCAAGTACTCTCCAGCACTTCTAAAAGAAAGCCATATTGAAGCCATCAGGCCCAGGAGACTAATCCCCTTGAAGATCCCTCACAACCCCAATAATCTCCTCTTTCTCAAAGCGGCTATCAAGCAGGGTCCGATCAGAATCATCAATCATTGAGAAAGGCAACTCATCCACAAAAGGCTGCCATCCCTCCTTTTCAGTATAAAGCGATTCATAAAATTGAACCACCTTCTCTCTAATGTCAGGATCCGTATGGTAGGTGGTCCCTTCCACTTCTATTTTCTCCATAAAATTACGGCGTCGATTTGAGTTCGCAATTTTATGAAAAAACTTAGTATTACTGTCCCCTTCCTTAAGCCAGAGAACACGAGATTTTTGCCGCCACGCAATTTCATCCAAATGAGCCAAGTTCTCCTAAATTGAGAAGATGGGTCCCACGAAGATCCTGCTCAGAAGAAGACAGACCCCCCGAGCACTCCTTACTATTCAACACTTCCAGCTTGCCTAATAGTTGGGCTTGCTTAAATCCCACATTACCAAACTCAAGCTGATTCCACTTCTTAAGGTCCTCCTTTAAGGCCTTCAGCTTACACGCTAACACAAAACTCGGAGGACCACTAAATGAGTAAGAAGACCACGAGCCTTGAACTCTGTCCACGAAACCTTCCGACTTCAACCACATATTTTCAAATCGAAAAGGACTCTTACCCCTTAACATACCACCCACCTCCAAAAGAATAGGGTAATGATCTGAAAGAGGCCTAGGCATCCGCTTTTGGCAAACATCCAGATAGAAGTCTTCCCAATCAGTAGAAACCAAAAATCTATGAAGACGAGACATAGAAGGGTGGTCCAAACCACTACTCCAGGTATAAGGCCCTCCTCCCAAGGGCAAATCCACTAGATTAGACTTCGTCAATGAAATCCGAAAAGTCCATCGTATGGGACGACACCCTTGTACAACCCAATCTTTCACTAGGGAAACGAACCACATTAAAATCACCAAAAACACACCAGGGGAGATCCCACTTCAGACGAACACTACTCAACTCAGTCCAAAGCTCATTTCGAATCCCATCATTAGTTGGACCATAGAGACCTGTACCAACCCATTCGAAACCATCAGAAACCCCCTTCCAGAGACAAGACACAGAAAATTGGCACACCACACTGTCCAACTTCTCAAGCACACGCTTATCCCAAAGTAATAAAACCCCACCAGCAAGTGCCTAAAGTTGGAAGCATCTCCCAATCAACAAAAGAATTACCCCATAAGCTTCGAACTAGCTGGAGATCAATATCAGCTAATTTAGTTTCCTGCAAATAAAAAACATCACAATTCCACTTCCGCAACCAGAACCTAACCAGCTCACGTTTATGCGAGCTATTCAGACCCCGCACATTCCAAGATAAGAGATGTAGCTTCATAAAAAAACAGAATACCCAACACACCCCAGCACACAACAAACACAAACAAAGCTCAACAAACAGGCTAACGGCCTTCATAGTTCATAGAAGAAATCAAACTACGAAGCTCACGTTTACCTTTAATGCCAGATGCTTTATTATGTTGAGGAACTGACGTTGCTTTATTCGCAAACCGGTCAGCCTCAATACGTTGTAACAAGGCCAAGCATTCCTGTTCATACTGCTCAATGGGGAAACCTACCAGTTTACAAAAACCCCGATGCCTCCACTTCACCCACTGAGACGACTCTAAGACATGCTCCTCGACAACATCCAAATCACTAGGAGGACCAACCGACGCTAGAGGAACACACTGGAGAGGGGAGGTCACATCACCATCGGAGTCCTTAAACAGAACAATCGGTAACGACACACCACCCGCCTCCGTGGGTTCGACCACCCAATTCGAAGGCCCACCCATGTCGAAGTGAGAATCAGAGAAAGAAGGAAGCCCAACCGCAACCATTTCTCCTGATACCAGCTCCGACGAAGCCAAATCCACCCATGCCGATGTTGCCGGAGGCTCCACCTCCTGCGATTCAAGAGTCCCCCCTATCGGAGACACTGGAGATGCCGATTCCTCACCATCGGAATTGCTCGACGACGAAGAAGAGGCTAGGAAGACATCATCGTGATTCTCGGTGGAGGGAATGTCCTAGATTGGGGAGATCTGGACTCACGGAATCTGGACTCACGGGATCTCTAGAAGTGGAGGGAAGATCCAGATTGGGGAGATCGGGTCTCACTGGATCTCTAGACCCATCTAATGGGTCGTGGGCCTGAGGAAGAGCCCAGTTTTCAAGTCTGATCAAGCCTTGGGCCTTATGTTTGAGGCCCACCCACTCCACTTGCCTTTTCCCTTCAGTCAACTTAGTGATACGGAGAGTTTTAACTCTCGGGTCCCACTTAAAAACACTCTTCCGGAGTCAGGCGAATGGCATCCTGGGTCTAATTGCACACTATTCAGCAAATTCAAACTCACGGGATTACTAGACTTAACTTCTCCAGCTGGGTGCGCTAATTTCGCGGGAGGATTGCGCGAATCAAGCTCCTTCCTTCTCGGGATCGTCGTGCCGTTACCATTCTCCTTCGCCCGCGCCGATTGACCCAAGAAGAAATTAATCAATCTACTTTCAAAACGAGCCCATCCCTTGCCCCGATAGCCCTCTAGAACACGTATGCCACCTCGCTGAGCTCCTCCTTGATATTTAGCAAGCTCAACAAAGCGGCCATGTTGATTTTCTAAACAACTGAATTCCAAAATGCTATACCCAGACCGATAGAAACGGAAAAATCCTTTTAAATCAATGCAAGTACGAAGAAAAGCCCATTCCGCCAACAACCACCATAGCCCTTCAAATCCCAACCAAAGATAACCAACAAACTTCCCTCGTCTCTCCATTATATGATAAGGAGCCGAACGATCGCAGTCAAAAGCTAACATAAAACGTTTCGCACCCACTCGGAAAAAGGCCTCGTTAGAGCCTTTACCAACCTTGTCCAAAAGCTTACCATTAGTGGCCTCCACCGTTTTCCTGGGCGGCAGTACTAAGGTAGGTGGTATCGGTCTGAAGGAATGGCGAAGTAGTGGGGTATGAAGTGTTGTGGGTGATAGGTGTCTTGGGGTAGTTTCTGGGCTTCTTGGTGGGGAAAAGGAGTTGGCCAGTGTATTTGTGGGGGTAGTGTACCAAAACATGGAGGATGTGGGTAATGTAGTGGAGGAGGAGGGGGAAGGGTAGAGGAAGGGGGAGGAGGAAGGGTAGTATAATAGGGAGGGAGAGGGTGGGCAATGGGAGGAGAGAGGGGAAGAGGGGGAGGGAGGGTCATTCCTAAAAAGAGAACAATATTCAACTAAAAGCTTATTATGACTCTGCCTCGGCGAAGAGCAGGACCAATTCTAGGGATAGGGTGCTTTGTGTTTATCCATGAATGCAAAAATTGGAGCGTTAGGGAGCTGAATGATAGGGATAAAAGACTTCAGGTCAGGAATCTTCTTAAACTTTGGGGTGCTGATGTGGTTTGTTTGTAGGAAACAAAATTAGACTTGATTACTAGAGCTATTGTGAGAAGTCTATGGGGCATTCATCATATAGATTGGCTCTATCTATGGTCAATTGGGGCTTCAGGGGGAATTTTGATTATGTGGGATACTCGGGTGGTTGCTAAGACTGATGATGCAATTGGTCACTACTCAGTCTCTTGCAAATTTCAGAATGTTTTGGATAAACGGGAATGGGCTTTTTTAGGTGTGTATGGTCCTCAATCTAATAGGGAGAGATTGCTCATGTGGGAGGAATTGGCTGGAGTGGCTGGCTGGTGGGGTACTCCTTGGTGTCTTGGGAGGGATTTTAATGTGGTTCGTTTTCCCACTGAAAGGTTAGGGGCGGAATTGTTCACCCCTGGCATGCACGATTTCTCCGACTTTATCTCCTCTTGTGGGTTGATGGACATTTCTTTGGAGGGGGGTAGCTTTGCTTGGTCAAATAATAGGGATAGTGCAGCTATGTCTCGTTTGGATAGATTCTTGTATTCGGCTGATTGGGAAGATTTCTATCCGAACATTACGCAACGACGGCTGCCTAGACTCTTATCAGATCACTCTCCCATTCTTCTTGAATGTGGGGAGTTTGTGAGGGGTCGAAGGCCTTTTCGTTTTGAAAACATGTGGCTTAAAGCTGAGGGTTTTGTGGATCAGGTGAAAGGGTGGTGGGAGTCTTATAAGTTTTCTGGTACCCTTAACTTTATTTTGGCTCATAAACTCAAGGCTTTAAAGTCGGATTTGAAGAAATGGAACGAGGAGGTGTTTGGCAACGTTGGGCAGCATAAACACAATTTAATGAGGGAGCTGAATGAGTTTGATCTTTTGGCTGAAGGTAGGCAATTAACAGCTGAGGAAAGACTTGGAAGAACGAAGTTAGCCACTGATCTCGAAAAGGCTATTTTGTTAGATGAAATTAGTTGAAGGCAGAAATCTAGAGCTCTTTGGTTGCGAGAGGGAGATAAAAACACTATATTTTTCCATCGTCTGGCTAATTCTCATAGACGGAATAACTCCATATCATCTCTTCTAATCGAAGGAGAGCTATCTACAGATTTAGAGGCTATCTCTAATTGCATCACGCAGTTTTACACAAACTTATTTTTGGAAGGGGAGGGTCGGCTTCCTCTGTTGGATGGTTTGGAGTTTTCTAATATCTCTAGTGTAGATGCTGTGTGGCTTGATAGACCTTTTGATGAGGAGGAGGTGTTGGGTGTGCTTCTTGGTTTCAATGGGGATAAAGCTCTTGGTTCCGGATGGTTTTCCTGTGGCCTTCTTTCAGTCCTTGTTGGAGTTTCCTTAAAGGAGACATTATGGCATTGTTACGTCATTTCCATAAATTGGGTTCTTTTGAGAGGAGTCTTAACGCTACTTTTGTTGCCCTTCTTCCTAAAAAAGTTGGAGCTATCATAGTGAAGGATTTTCATCCTATCAGTTTAGTCGGAGGGGTCTACAAAATTTTGGCGAAACTTTTGGCTAACCGTTTGAAGCATGTTCTCCCTCAAATTATCTCTCCTTCGCAGAATGCCTTCGTGCAAGGGCGGCAAATATTGGATTCAGTTCTCATTGCTAATGAGTGTTTGGATAGCCGTTTAAGATAGGGTGATCCTGGGTGTCCTTTGTAAGTTGGATGTGGAAAAAGCCATATGATCATGTCAATTGGGATTTCCTTCTTTACTTACCACAAAGATGTGGGTTTTCATCTAAATGGTGTGACTGGATTCGGTTTTGTATTTCCACGGTTAGGTTCTCCATTCTCATTAATGGGTGCCCTAGTGGTTTCTTTCCTAGCTCTCGTGGCCTACGACAAGGGGATCCTTTATCTCCCCTACTATTTGTTATTGTTATGGAGGCTCTAAGTCGTATGATGGATCGGATGGTTGGAAGGGGGCTTATATCGGGTTTCTCATTGAGTAATGAGGCGGATCAACATTTGTCGGTCTCTCATTTATTATTTGCTGATGATACTTTGATTTTTTGTGCAGTTGATTTTTCTCAGATTACGCGTTTGCGTTAGGTTTTTACTTGGTTTGAAGCTGCATTTGGGTTGAAGATAAACTTGGGGAAATCGGAGATGGTTCCCGTGGGAGAGGTCCCTTTTTTCGAAGAGTTGGTGGGTATTTTGGGGTGTCATACTGCGTCTCTTCCTATGAAATACTTGGGTCTTCCTTTGGGTGCAACGTACAAGGAGACATCCATTTGGAATCCGATTATTGAGAGGATGGAGAAGCATTTGGCGGGTTGGAAGAGGTTATATCTTTCTAAGGGGGGTAAGGTGACGCTTATTAAGAGTACCTTATCCAGTCTTTCCACTTATTTCCTCTCTCTTTTCCCTATTCCTGTTAGGGATGCTAATCGGTTAGAAAAGCTTCAACGAGAGTTCCTTTGGTGTGAGATGGGGGAGAGTACTAAATTCCATTTAGTGAGTTGGCCTCGATATTTGTGAACCTGTTCAAAGAGGTGGATTAACTATTAAAAATCTACGAAGATTTAATCAAGCTCTCTTAGGTAAGTGGTTGTGGAGGTATGGTGTGGAAAGGGGGGCCTTGTGGATAAAGGTAATTGATGCCAAGTATGGTAGTATGTGGGGAGGTTGGTGCTTGGATATTGTCCGGGGTTCTTATGGGTTGAGTTTGTGGAAGAACATTCATAAGGATTGGCCATCTTTCTCGAAGGCTCTCTCCTTTGAGGTGGGGGATGGGGCTAAGGTGCACTTTTGGCATGATCGTTGGTGTGGGGCTTTATGTTTGAAGGAGGCATTCCTGGAGTTTTTTTTTCTATTTCTAGAAATCAGGCCGCTTCGGTGGCTGATGTTCTATCCTTCAGACATGGTGTGCTGCATTGGGATCTGTCTTTCTCCCGGCATATGCAGGATTGGGAGTTAGAGTCTCTTGCTTCATTTATGGAGCTGATCTACTCCTTGTCTCTGAGTGGTTTGGGGGACGATAAACCTTGGCGGGAAAGAAATCCTCGTCACTTTGAAGATCTTGAGAGGACCATTTTGGAGTTGAAGTTGTTTTTCTTTCAAACCTTGTATGATTGGGTGTTAGGGCTGGGCATTTTTTCTTTTCACTCCCTTGTGGAGTTGATTGATTTTTTTAACTTTTAATTCTTTGTCCCTTTGTTTACTTCCTGTTGACAAGGGCTTTTCAATAAAACTATTACTTATCAAAAAAAAAAAAAAAGATACTTCTCCATTGGAAATTAACCCCTATAGATCCCCTCAAAATTTCATAGAAGAGTGAGCTTCAAAATTTCCTGTTTTTGATGGTTTACAAGCTATTTGGTCCTCTTCTAGTTTAGAAGGGAAATTTGAATACAATAGATAAAATTTCTTTTACAAAGACTCTAATTCCCAATTCTGAGGTGACTGGTTAAAATGAAGCTTCCAACTATGTTCACCACCCAAATAGGAAGAAACAAAAGCATTTTTATTGGTTGCCATCCAACATAGTTTGGGAAAAGCATCGTTCTAGAAAAGTCTTCTCACTCCAAGTTGATGCAGGGAGCACAACAAAAATTATTTCAGAATTTATTATTTCCAATTTTTACTTATTTGAGATACTTGATCTCATATTTGAATTTGGGCTTTATTGTTGTTGATGATTTTATGGGGTGTAATTGTGGCTTGATTAGGACTCTCCTTATTGATGTAAGCCTGGAAACCTATTAAAAAGAGGCTCTAGCAATATTTGAGCGGCACATTTTGAATAAGCGTTTTCTGGTTAGAGATTGCTCTACAGCTTGGTGATGATTTCAAGCACCCTTAAGTGGTGAAGTCTAGGGGTCCACCCGCCCTTTTTTTTTTTTTTTTTTTTTTTTTTTTTCTGTATTTCTACCCTACCAGTTCTTCATCAACTTGGTATCAGAGCATAAAACAATCCAAGTTTCCAACACCCTACACAGCAACCCATAGCCCACCCACTACCGTGTACACATCAGAGATGAAGTACTTACTTCATGAAATGATAGTCAAGCTGAGCACTATTTTGTTGCCCCATGAGATATTGAACTCCTGTAGATCCTCAAAGATGCTCATAGAAAGGCTGTACTTCAAACTTTCCACTCTTAGATAATCTCCAAGAAAGTTGGTCATCACCTTGACCTTGTGGTAGGTGAGTGTACAAAAAGTCGAAGAAGCTATCCCAGCTTCCAAATCTCAATCTTGAAAGGGCCTACAAAAGTGAGGATTCCAAGCATGCCTGACACCCAAATAAGAAGCAGCAGATGCATCCTGGTCTAGAGTCTACTGCCACTGTATACTGTTTTGGAAACAAATCCTCAAGGCTAGAGTCACTGCACCAAAGTTCAAGCAAGGGTATGACCCTAGATCCATCCCAAACAGTAAACTTAAGAATGCCAAAAAAAACCACAAAAATATCCACTTGACCAACCTTAATAGAACACGCATCCCATTCCTCTAAGAATGAGAAGTCACAAGGTACCTTTTTTCATCATGCTAGTGCTGAAGAAAACTGGAGCTACACATTAGGACTTCAGGTCATTTAGTTTGATGCTAGCATCTACAAATTGCTGGCTAAGGTGCTGGCAAACAGATTGGAGAGGGTTGGTGGGATGTTTGTGCTCAGAACCAACTGAAAACTTGCGTTAGTCTTGTGCTGTGCTGTGCGGTGTGTGTGTGTTTGATTGTTACAGTCTAAGATTTATAACAAAATATTTCAGTGCAGTTTTCTTGAGGTCATTGTGTAAGAAAAATTTTATACTCATGAATATTTCAGATTGTTATTATTTTTATCTTTCTTTAGTGGGTATTTATAGGAGGTTAGACCTTGGTGTGATGACAAGTGTTCTTTAGTGGCAATTACCAGCTTGTGACAAGCAAAATTATTTACTGAACTGACTGCAAGAAAACTGTTGTGTTGGCAGGTATATCTATGGAGGGTGATGATGAGCTTTTGGCAGACATGGATGTTAAAGAGGCACCTAAAAGAGATGAATGGATGACAACACTACCTCCTGAAAGAAAAGTAAGACCCTCATTCCATTATCGTTTGATTACTTTTGCTTTTGTCATTAGTTTTTGGGACTTGGAACCTGCTGTATATGTCTCACTCCTAGAGAGGAATATGATCACGCGCTTTTCAGTTAGGAGTCTGTAGGTTCCTTGTGCATAAACTTGATTCATTTGTGCTAGAAATCAATCACAAACTACCTTGAAGTAAAATTGAACTCTTTTAAGTAACTCAGATTCTTGTATGGAAGTAGTTAATAATGAAGTATTATGAAGGAATGGAATTATAGGACATTTGAAGGAGTTGAGACCCCATTGCTTTATTGTCCTTTTTCAAAGGAGGTTGGGGATATGTTTTTTTTTTTTTTTTTTTCCTTTTTGGTGTTCAATGGGTGATGCCTAGGAAGGTGATGGATCATTTAGCTTGCTGACAAGGCTCCTTTGGGACACACCGTCACATTTCCTTCTGGAGGTGTATTCCACATTGTTTAATGTGGTGCGTTTGGAGGTAATGAAATCGTCCAAGTTTTGATGGGGTGAGCAAAGTGTGTCTCACCTGAAACAACTTTTTCAGGGTGTCTCTTGTTCGAATTTTTTAGGATTTCTTCACCTTTGTTCTTTTCGGGTGTAATTGGGATTGTACGCCTTGTATCATCCCCTTGTACATAATTCTTGCCTGATTCTTAATAAATTTCTTATTACTTATCAAAAAAAAATTGATCACAAGTTTGGAGTATAGAACATATTGAAAAAGGAAAAGCGATTGACACATAGAAGGATGTGTACATTCCCTTTTCAAAGAATAAAATTCACAAAATGTCCCTTGTAGTTAATAAGGTCGTTCATATTTTGTTTTAAATTTTTTTTTTTTCCTAGAGTTATGGGTATTTTTATAATAATCTAATTTTTGGTTTTAGGTTTTAGTTGTGGGCCTTGGGTTATGTTTTATTAACATTTAAGTCATATTTAGCTTATGGGCTTTCTTCTTCTTCTATCTTTTTTTTTGGATGGTGAGGAACCTGATCAAGGCAGGGCCCTTCAAACCCACACTTGGGTAGTAAACCTTGGATACACAGCCCCCACCCACTAGAACCGTGTATCAAGGTAATCTAGGGGAAGCTTCTAGTGAGGATTGAACCTAAGATGTCTGACTATACACCTTGACAGGTTGTTTAGCTTATGGGCTTTTGTCTAATACAATCAGGATTTTGTTTACTAGTCAAAGTAGGGGTTCTAGTCTTATTAAAAAAATTTGAGATCTAGGTGTATCATTATACTCAAATAAGAGGAGAGTTGATTAATAGAAAAATTGAGTATTTTGAATATTGAGGCACGTTGGCAGTAGTGTGTATTTTTTCCTTTCTCTTCTCCTTTGGCATTCTGTCACTATTCATGTTCCTTTTTTTTTTTTTTTTTATTTGTTTACAATAACTATTCATGTGCACTTTCGTGCTACTGTGAAAGCACCCTCATGCACTGTTCACAGTTACCATTCACACTATTCACATTTACCAAACATAGTTAGTGGACAGATTCCATCTTTGTTTCTTCTCACCTCTTTTGCAACCCCTAATCAAATTTTTATCTTTCCTGCCAAATCCTTGGTGATTCTTGAACCCTAACCCTTTTTTCTAAAGTTCTAAACCCTAAATGAAATTCTTCCAACTCTGAGCCTACCACAAGAATACATTTAATGGTGTGGAGTTGCCTATTATTGAGCGCAAAGCTGTATTTTCAGATTGTTATTCAAGTGATCTCATGTGTTTGGCACCATTCCTGGGATTTCTTTTGTAAACTTTATTGATTTTTTTTTTTTTTTATTATTTTTTTATTTTTTAAATTTGATCTTCAAGAGAGCTTTGTGTATATACCCTGTGTACATGAGATTTCCCTCATTCTAATAAATTTTTACTCACCTATCAAAAAAAAAAAAAAAAAAAATTATTACATATTTAAAAAAAAATTAAACGATAGCACCCTGAAGGGTTTCACTTGATGGTCACTGAAACTCCAAATGCCAGCATTTATATTGTTTTCTATGTCATAACCTCCTGTTTTTCCTTCTCAGCCCGGTGGTATGCCCATGCAGTCAACTACATTTAGTAAGAATTCAAAAGAAGGACGTGGTGATACTAGTGTTTGGACAGATACCCCTTCGGAGAGAGCCCAGAAAGCAAAGACGAAGTATGTAATCATTTTTTATTTCCTGAATGCCTTGGCCAGTCAACTCTTGCATCTCTCTCTCTCTCTCTCTCTCTCTCTCTCTCTCTCTCTCTCTTAGTGATTTTGTAATGCATTTAGTTTACCATGGCAGTTATTTAGAAGCATATAATGAGGCTGCGGCACTTGCTTCAAATGTTGAGGAAAAGAACAGGAAAAGTTCAGATGCAGATTTGGTCGATAAATATAATAAACAAAGGCGATCAAAATCTTTGGTACAGAAGCACCAGGAAGATGGTGCAAGCCGTTCGAAGAAAAAATCCAATTCCAAATCCAAACAGAAGCCAGAGAAAGAAGAGTGGGTGGGGCAACATCCTTGGAAGCCTTGGGATCGTGAGAAGGACTTGACAGCTGGAAGAAAAAGTGTAAACTTGGATCCTGAAAACATGGGTCAAGGTTTAACTTCCAGGTTTTCTTCAGGAAACTTCCAAAGAAACTTCCTTTAGACCTTGGGGTTGTATCTTTGCAGTACATAAAATTTGTTTTCCATTTCAGTTCTCTTTCATTCAAATTTATGTTCATCTATTATAGTTCAATCAAATAGTGAAAAGTGGTTGTTCTAATGACAATTTCTCCCTCAGTTTTTTTTTTGTGGATAAATAATATGTTTTATTAGAAAAGAGCTAACCAGTATACTAGAGGTATACTAGATCAGCACAGAATGAGAACTACAAAGATCAATGAAGTCTTGAAAAGAGGAAAAAGAAAAGATGCCTAACACTTGAATCCAATCAAACAACATCCTAAAAAATATTAATTGTAACTCAGGTGTATGCATCTCTTGTCTCGCCAAATACACCACATAATGCAATGAGGGATGGTTCTCCAAATCACAGCTTGCCTATTTTTGCCCAAAGCACCTGACGAGGCAAGCTATCAAGTCTTGCGTAGTCCTGAGGCATCACCCAATGCATACCAAATAGAGTCAAAATAGAGTCCCAAAGCTGCTTTGCCATAGAGCAATGAAGAAAAAGATGATCCGAGGACTCCCCAGCATTCTTGCATAGACAGCACCAGTCCATCAAAATAATCCGTCTCTTCCTCAAATTATCATTAGTGAGGATTTTCCCCCAAGCAACCATCCAAACAAAGAAAGCTACTCTAGGTGGGGCTTTGGACTTCCAAATGCCTTTCCAAGGAAATTGCTGAGGAGAAGGAACATTCAAGCAACTATAATAAGATCTCACAGTAAAAGCCTTGCTGCTATCCCGTTGCCAACACATCTGGTCTACTCCATTATCATTTGGAGAAACAGAATAAATGAGATCAAGAGAGAAGAGCAAAGGTTCTATCTCCCAATCCGGAAGGTTTCTCACAAACGTCACCTCCCAATGTAGATTACCATTCCTCACCATTATATAATCTGCCACAACAGCTTCTCTATTTGCAACAATGGAGAACAGATGCAGGAATACTCCCTTCAAAGGTAAGTCCCCACACCACAAATCAGACCAAAATTTTACCCTATCCTCATTACCCACCAAGAAGGAAATGAAAGGGATAAAACGATCCCAACCTCTCCTAATGCCTTTCCAAAGCCCCACCCTATAAGCACTCTGCAAGGTCATAGAACACCATCCTCCCCAAATATTCCCGTATTTGACTGCCACCACTTGTCTCCAAAAAGCCTCCCTCTCATTCCTATAACACCACAACCATTTCCCTAAAAGGGATTGATTAAATACCTTCAAAATTTTCACCCCTAAACTGTCATTCTAAAGAGGCTTACTACAAACCTTAGCCCAATTAACTAAATGGAACTTAGGCTGATTTCCCAAGCCATTCCACAGAAAATCTCTTTGCAACTTCTCAATATGGTTTGCCACATCAGATGGGAGATGAAACAAAGAAAGAAAATAAGTAGGCAAGTTAGAGAGAGTACTCTTGAGTAAGGTAAGCTTACCACCCTTGGGTAATTGCAAACGTTTCCACCCACCTAGACGGTGATCCATCTTTTCAATTATTGGGTTTCAAATCGTCTTAGAATTAAATTTAGCACCTAAACGAAGTCCCAAGTAAGTCATTGGAAGTGCTACAAGCTTGCAACCCATGACAGCCACTAGATCCTCCAAATTAGGGACATCACCAACCAGAACCATCTTCGATTTTTGGAAATTTACCTTCAGCAAGAGACCACCTCAAACCATGTAAACATCTCAAATATTCCAGCTGAACTACATCAGCATTGTAGAAAATTAATGTGTCATCAGCAAAGAGTAAGTGTGATACCATAAGATGGTTGGCCTCATCCGAACCCACCAAGAACTCGGAGAAATACCTCTCATGACTAGCATGAACCAACAGCCTACTCAAGGACTCCATAATAAGAACGAATAATAACAGTGATAAAGGATTGCCTTGCCTTAACCCCCTAAGAACTAGCAAAGAAGCCTTGGGGACAACCATTAATGAGAATCAAAAATTGAACTGTGGAGATGCAGAAACCAATCCAGTTACACCATTTCGACGAGAAACCACTTCTACAAAGGAGATACATGAGAAACTGCCAATTGACATGATCATATGCTTTTTCGATGTCCAGCTTACACAACACACCAGGAGTACCTTGTTTCAATCATGAATCAAGAACCTCATTTGCAATTAAAACATAATCCAAGATTTGCCGCCCTTGAACAAACGCATTTTAGGATGGAGAGACAAGCTTATACAATACCATAGGTAATCGATTAGCCAGAACTTCACAATAATCTTGTACATGCCCCTCACCAAACTAATGGGTCTGAAATCCTTCAATTCCACAAGCCTTAGATTTCTTTGGGATAAGAGTTAAATAGCTAGCATTCAAGCTAGTTGCAAATGTACCCCTCTCATAAAAAGAGTGCATCACCCCATGATATCCGACCGATAATATCCCAGCAATTCTGAAAGAAAGCCATAGGGGATCCATCCGGACCTGAAGCTTTATCCCCATTGAACACTTTAATCACTCCTCCCGCCTCTTTATCAAACGAATGCTTTAGCCAATGAGCCTCCTCTTTAGGGATCATAGAAAACTCAAGACCATCAAGTGTTGGTTGCCAGCCACACTCCTCAGTATAAAGATTAGTATAAAACTGAGTGATGGTGTCTGCAATAGCATCATGATCCATAGATCGTTCACCATTAATTAACAAAGTAGAGATAGAATTGTACCTGCGATGGGAGTTTGCAACTCTATGAATTTTTTTTTTCCCTTCCTTTAGCCAAATAGCTCTCGATTTTTGTTGCCAACTAATCTCCTCAAGGAGAGCCATTTTCTCTAACCCCTCCACAATTCGTGCCTTGTGAAGCTTCTCATTAACAGTCAAGGATCGCCCTTCTGCCATACTATCCAACTCAACCAAGTCTAGCCATAATTGATTCATCTTCACTGTCATGTTTTCAAAACTCTCCACATTCCATTTCTTTCAAATCACCTTTAAGAGCTTGGAGCTTATTAGCCAATACATGACTTGGAGATCCATGAAAATGATAAGAACCTCATCATTGACGCACATGATCCACAAACCCTTCCGCCTTAAGCCATATATTCTCAAAATGAAAGGGTCGCTTTCCTTGTTGAATCTGGCCACACTCCAACATAAGAGGGAAATGGTCGGATAATAACTGAGGCAATCTACGTTGAATAATAGGAGGGAATTGATCCTCCCATGTCGTCGTATATAGGAACCTATCAATACGGGACATAGCTTTCTCCTCTCTACTATTGCACCATGTAAATTGCCCCCCTTCTAGAGGAGGATCCACTAAACCAAAAGGGAAAATAAAGTTCGAAAATCCTCCCATTGTTGGAGAAAAATTAGAACTTCTAGATTTTTCTGAAGGAAATCTACTACATTAAGATCCCCTCCAATACACCAAGGAACATCACACCATGAGCTGATACCAGCCAACTCATCCAATATAATCAGCCTCTCACTATCAGTTTGAGGACCATACACCCTAGAAAAGGCCCACTCTTGGTGGTTGATCACAGAACGAAATTTACAAGAGACGGAGAAAGAACCCACTGCCTCCTCAATCTTTTCCACCACCCTAGTATCCCACATCAGTAGAATACCTCCCAAAGCGCCCATGGAACCAAGATAAAGCCAATCCACATGAAGAATACCCCAAATATTAACCAGCCCCTTAGTAATAAGATCCAACTTCGTTTCTTGCAAACAAATGATGTCGGGCTTCCAAAGCTTGAGAAGATGCCTAACCTAAAGACGCTTATTCAAATCATTCAGCCCCCGCATATTCTAGGTAATTATTTCAACTACATGGATAACAAACCAACCCCTTATTCCTAGAATTACCTCTTTTCTTGGCTGACCCCACATCATAGTTTATGTTACTGATCAAATTTTGCAGCTCCTTACTACACTTCCCTTTGATTTAACTCCCAGATTTTTCTCCACCCCTTGTTGGTTTCTTCGCTTTTCAATGTCCTGGAGCATGCTTAAGAGCTGCTCTTTGTACCCTTCAAAAGAAGCACCCAACACACTCCCAAATTCGGACATAGGCTCCAAAACCTAGTCCAATAGAGGAGATGAGATCCTTGAACCCTGATTCAAATTGTGAGCCTTCGCTTCCACTTCTCCATTACAGGGGATAGCCATCGTCAATAGAGTAATCTCCAAAGGTTTGTTCTCATCCCCCCAACAAATCAAAGTACCCTCCCTAACTGGTGGAAGTGGATCCTCCCAAACCACCGACATATCATCATCACCATCCTCTTCCTCACCCTAAACCTCTAGCTTGTCACAATGAAGATTTGCTTCATCCTCCGAGCATAACTCAGTTCCATCAGTATCATCTAGCGCCTCCTCGTTGGATACCTCCTCCGTATCCAAAAACATTGGTGTGCGAAGGAGAGAAGGAGAGAAAGAGGGATCGAAACCCTTCTCCCATCTCGGAGCTCTAGCATCCACGCCAAGGATGAGTCCCATGACTGATCGAATCCCTCAACTAATGGAGGAACCAAAATCTCCACACAAGCCTCGGTTGGAAACGGAATTAAGGAAGCTTTTACACCTTTCCCTTTTGACGCAGTCAATCAGGTTTTCTCCACATCGCGGATCTTTTGACCTAACGACAAGGATGACCCACCCAACTCCTCGCTCCGAGATTTGGACTCCTTAGGCATGGTGTCATAACCCTATTTTTATCCCTGTGATTTTCTTAGGTATCAACACGCAAAATGAGGCAGCCCGGACCAAGCCAGGTCGACCCGACGACATCCACTGAACTCAAAAGAACCTTGAGACGGGGCCCGGAGCACATTTCCCAAAGTTTGGGTAGGTTTGACCAACTTTGACCAAGTTTGACCAGGTTTGACTGGGCCAAAAATGAGATTTGGCTGACCACCCCCTAACCATTGGGTAGAGCATATCGAGATCTTCGATTCAGTACTTTACGTGTAAAAAATGGATGAGAAACGAGAGAGTTATGGGCAAAACCGTCAAAATCGGTCCAACACTTAGTCAAATTTTGTTAAGTGTTGTTGACAAAACAACCTATTTGGGAGGCAGTGTTTGCGCATAGATTCTTTCTGGCTCGCAACGATTTGGTTCGCAAGTTGAAAGCTTTAAGGAAGAGGGTAATTTTAGCTACAACGCGTAACTCTCGGATCGTCAAGAGCTCTTCTAGTCAAGCCAGAATCCCGATCAGAAAATGACCCCTTAGCATAAGAAACACTTCGACAGCCTCTGTTCGCGGGATCGTATCTCGGGAACCCAAGCTCTCCTTTGCGCAAACCCGGAACTTTTAGAAAGAAGGTAGCGCAAGCTTTCCGGCGATGCCAAGATCTCCGAAATCCGACATCGGGAACCATGTCTACTATGCGCGTAAAAACTGACGAATGAAATAAGACAATGCTAAAAATTTCATAGTTTTCCCCCCGAGGATGTTGCGCTCGTGCACAGATTCTTTCCGACTTGCTAAAATGTGATCTGCGAACCCATGACTTTGAGAAAGAGGACATGTTCAGACATGGCGTGCAACTCTCAGATCGCCAAGATTTTCCCCAATCTAGCCGGAATCTCAATCGGAAAATTGCCCTCCGGTGAGCCAAAAACACTCTGATGACCTCTGTTCGTGGGATCATATCTCTCTTGCCCAAACTTGGTTTCCCGCAAGTCCAGAACTTTAAGAAAGAGGGTAGTGCAAGCTTTCCGACGGTACCAAGAACGTCGAAAACCGACATCGGGAGCTAAGTCAACCGTGCGCGCGAACACAGACAAAAAATAAGGAAAACGCGCTGAAAATCTGACGCGTTTTTCCTCCCGGACAACCGCCTTCGCGCGCAGATTCCTTCAGGCTCCCTGCGATTTGATCCACGAGCCCGGGTGCATAAGAAAGACTGCAACTCCAGCTACAAGATGCAACTCTCGATTCGCCGGTAGAATCCCTCGTTTGGCCGGAATCTTCGTGGGAAAAACGCGAAAAAACAGCTTCGACACCCTGACTTCCGGGAGCCATAACTCTTCCGTCCAAACTCTGATTCGTGCGAACCTTATATCGTTGGAAAGTAGACTTTGCGAGCTTTCCAACAGTATGCTGCATGACCCATTTGGAGCATGAGAAGGCCTCCAAAAGCTGCCCCAAATATCAGGTCGAAAAACTGTACGCGCGCGAAAATTGAGAAAGATTCGCCGGAGGGGCTGCGTGGCGGATAAGATCGCCACGTGGCAGCGAGCACGCGCCGCGAGGCATGAAGCCACACCGAAGCGTGCCAATCCGGCTATAAAAGAAGCCACCCCTCCCCCAGTTTCAAGGGTCCTAGCTCGAGTTTCTAGGCAGATTAGGCTTAGTTTTTAGACAGAAAAAGGGTTGGGGCTCTTCCTTTGGGGGTTTTAGGGTAGTTTTAGTTAAAGTGAGAGACACCTACTTAGGTAATCTCTCTCTCTAACCTCTCCTCCTCCCTCTCTTCACTCTTTTTCTTTCTTTAGTGGAAGTGACTAATGATGATCCAAAAAATGGGAAGGGATTCACAAGGATCCATTCTTGTTTAAATTCATGCTTTAAGTTTACTTAATGCTTTCTATTATCGCTTTAAATACCATTTATTGCTTTATGCTTTAAGCTTACTTAAATGCTTCCATTATTGCTTTAAATACCATTTATTGCTTTATGTCTTAAGTTTATTTAATGCTTTCTATATTGCTTTAAATACATTTATCGCTTTCCACAATGCTTTAAATACCATTTATCGCTTTATGTCTTAAGTTTATTTAATGCTTTCCACTACGCTTTAAATACATTTATCGCTTTCTGCAACGCTTTAAATATGTTTATCGCTTTCATTTACTACATTGTGAATATTATTGTGATTATCCCCTTTTGTGTGATTTGGGCGTGAAAATCCTTAGCGGTTTTGGCGGATTATGTAAGCCCTCTACGAGGCATTAACAACCATGTAAACTCGTAAGGCATTAGATCCATGAGCACGCCCCCATGATTAAATTCCGTCATTTATTATTTACTACGTTGTGAATATTATTTGTTTTCTCCCCCTTTTCCCCTTATGATTTGGGTGTGAAAATCCCGATTGGTCGTGGTGGATTATATAAGACCTCCATGGGGGCATTAACAACCACGTAATTCCATGAGACATTAGACCCACAAAAATCTCTTACTTTAAATTTCGTTATTTGTATTATTTACTATGTTGTTGTAAATATTGTTCATATTTCTACTTTGTGATTTGGGTATAAAAATTCCGACCGGTATTGGAGGTTTAGGTAAGTCTTTCAATAGTACTAAACCCCATATAAATCCATGAGGCATTGGACCCACAAAAATCCCTTGCTTTAAATTCCGTTATTTGCATTATTTACTGGGTTGTTGTAAATATTGTTCATATTTCTACTTTGTGATTTGGGTATGAAAATCCCGACCGATATTGGAGGTCTAGGTAAGTCTTTCAATAGCACTAAATCCCATGTAAATCCATGAGGCATTGGACCCACAAAAATCCCTTGCTTTAAATCCCGTCATTTTACATTACTTACTACGTTGTCGTAAATATTGTTGATTTTCTCACTTTGATTTGGGTATGAAAATCCCGACCGGTATTGGTGGTTTAGGTAAGTCTTTCAATAGCACTAAACCCCATGTAAACCCATGAGGCATTGGACCCACAAAAATCCCTTGCTTTAAATCCCGTCATTTTACATTACTTACTATGTTGTCGTAAATATTGTTGATTTTCTCACTTTGATTTGGGTATGAAAATCCCGACCGGTATTGGAGGTTTAGGTAAGTCTTTCAATAGCACTAAACCCCATGTAAACCCATGAGGCATTGGACCAGCAAAATCCCCGACACATTTAAAAATGATTTTTCACTCATATAAGTCCTATTCGGTATCGAGGGATTAGATAAGTCTTTCAATAGCGCTAATCCTTCGTGTAATCCCGAGAGGCACATCATAATCATACCGATCATTCCCGCCATAATACATTCACCCCATACTTATGATTAATGCGCTGCAAACACGCCATGATCATCCTATACTTGTGTTTTAGTAATTTATGCACTGCAAACATGCCGTGATTACTCTCACTTGAATTATTTATGATTAATGTACTGCGAACATGCCATGATCATCCCATACTTGTTAGAATTATTTTTAGTAATTTATGTGCTGCAAACATGCCATGATTACTTGTTTGAGTGTTTATTTGCTTTGATATAAATGTACTTAAAACACACTTTGCCATGAAAACTTTAAAAAGAGTAAACATGGTAATGTGAGCGTTATAAACGAAGTTGGTGCAACCCAACAGCTATGGCTCGCCCTGGTATTGGGACACCATGGTATGAGTCCTTTACGCGTTGATGTGGCTGGTACGTGTCTACGTTGTAAGGAATTCTACATGTTCTAACTCCCATAAGACTATGGTAAAAAATTCCCTAAAGTGTAAATTAATCATCAAAAACCCTGCCATTTGACAGACTGCTTTATTCTTGGAAATCAAGGGTAAGGAGATCCCGAATATGGCATAAAAAACATTAGTTGTTTGTCCCGACACTAGGTGTTAGGATTTCAAGTACATCCTACTACCCAACTGCTCGGAATTTAAAAAATACTAAGATGAGAGAAGGTGAAATAAAGAGTCTAATAAAAACCGAACGAAGTCAAATTGTGTTTGCCATTTTTGGTATATCGCATGACGGAAATTCGGGACATTTGTACATAAACCAATAAACCTACGCTTAGCAAACTTAAGGGAACACTAGAAGGGAGGTAACCGTTTCTTAACGGATGTCGTGGGGTGCCTAACACCTTCCCCACGCATATTCAAACCCCCGAATCCATCTCTGGTTCAAGACCATTCTTTTTAATATGTCTAAACAAGATAAAATCTATTAGACATAGGTGCCCAATCACACTTTAAATTTCCTATGATTGGTGGCGACTCCAAATCATTGGGCCCTAGCCAAACTTTGCCTATGACTTTTCCAAACTTCTTCTCAGTGAGGCACACAGGAAACTAATTCCCTCTTCCCCCCCCCCCCCCAAAAAAAATGGTAATTGAAAAAACCTTGTTTTCAATATAGGTAAAGGATGTGGTGTCAGTGTTTTGGCTGGTGAAATGTCTCATGTGTTGAAGTGGCACATGAGTCTGTGTATTTGTGGGTGGTAATGGCGCCTATGTCTGGGGATTTGGGGGTGGTAATGTGTCTGGCTGCTTGAAAGTTTTAGGCATGGTATGTGGAGGAGGTGCAAACCATCCATAAGGTGGTCCATGGGGTGGGAAGGGGTATTGTAGTATTAGAAAGACATTTGGAGAATAGGGGTAGTGAATCCCAGGAGTGGTGGTGGTAGGGGGGGGGGGGGGGGCAACAGAACTCATTCAGAGAGCATAGCTTCCAATCCAACTTTATAGTGGGAAGAATAATATGTATCAATTTACCTTCAATGATCCTATCGAGATATGTTTGATAACTTAGTTTCATATCTTATTCAACCTTAGATTATTTATTAGTCACTCTTTTTCCTTCGTTAGGTAAAGCCGTTGAAGGGATTCGACCCCTAGATATGCCTTCTATTAGGCAAGTGTCAGTTGGCCTAAGTCATTGACTTGTTTACTTGGGTTTAGACAATTGTTAGGTTATAGCT
This sequence comes from Fagus sylvatica, assembly GCA_907173295.1. Taxonomy (NCBI): domain Eukaryota; kingdom Viridiplantae; phylum Streptophyta; class Magnoliopsida; order Fagales; family Fagaceae; genus Fagus; species Fagus sylvatica. Next base: position 13,934,249 of record OU015771.1, on the reverse strand, counting down.
TTTATGTCTACTCAAATTCAACTTGTTTGTACCTTATAGTTGAGTAGCTTTCTTAGTCTTTCACATTCTTTTTTTTTTTTTTTTTTTGAAAATGTAGTCTTTTTGTTATTTCAATTTTCAAGTATCCCTAGTGGGTGTAACATAAATGGGTCAAAACAAAAATCCTAGCCTAGTTTACTTGTTTCAAGTTGTTATAACCATGCTTTTCCTTGGTGGGAAGGGTCATATTAGATGGTGAGACAAAACACTCTGGAGGAAAGTTCTTCTAATATCTATCTCATAGCAGCACCGCATGTGAGTTTCTTCTTCTTCTTCACACACCCACCTAGCTCTCATATTGTGCAACTTTTTAGTTCAACTGGCTGTGGGGGTTTTGTGTCGTTGGCTGGGCCCAAGCCGCCATGGATGGCGGCATTGTGTTATTTGATATGACACTCCTATAAAATCTGGGAGCATAAACAATCTCTTTACTATTATTGTATTATCTGATATGTAAATTGTTGAGGTTTTGTGTTTGGAATTTCATATTTTAGAGTTAAATGTTCCACTGTCCTGTTTTGTTTTGCACTCCAATTGCTTAATAAATTGTCCCAAAGAGGCAATTTTGTAACCTTTGATGAAATAGGACTTGATTTTCTTCACGAAAATTGTGTGTCCACGATAACAATATGATTTTAGCATCAGAATGCAGTCTCCAGCATTGCAAGTGAAGTATGTTGATGGCAAGTTGGAAAGTCTAGGTGTAATATTTGTTATTTTAGTTACATATTATGTCCTTAAGATGGTTCCTATGATTGTTGTTGCTTCAGTTCTCCTTACTTGGTGCAATTTTTTCTTTTCTTCTTCATTGAAGTCTTTATTCTACATTGCATGTCGTGTAACTTAATACATAACTAGACTATAACCCGCACAATTGTGCTGGACCATGTACCTTTTTATTAATTGATTACATTATTATTTATTTATAAAATTATTATAAATAACATATTATAATTGAAAAAATACTTCATGTGTGAAGTACTGTGCAAATATTATAATGAAAAAATGTTGTGATTTTAGATTTAGTACTAACAAAATTTAATTCATAACTAATTTAATTGCAAGGGATAGTTAACAATATTTGTCAATGGTACAACCATTTGAAAATCAATGAAATTCTATAAATCTAATTGAAAATAAATAAGTATATTTTTTTTTTTTTTCAAATATGCAACATACATATTTGGCCATCAGGAGAAAGGTCATGAATACTATCAGTTTAAAAAAGTGTCCCACATATACAATAACAAAAATTACTTCAATCCCAAACAACTCCAAGTAATCAAAACACAGAGTCTGACCCGCTTATTATTCTACATAATTGTCTTATGTAACTCCAGAGAAAATGAAGATTCCACATAGGATTTCTGTTGCCTTCGCAAAATTCTACCACATTGTTATTCTACAGAAGGAAAGATGTTGAAATGCATTGTTGCTGCACAAACATCTTGCATCTCGAGACATGTCACTACCTCTATGTCCTAAGTCTCCCAAGTCTCCCAATTCTGACTCCCTACTAAAATCCTTTGCCCCTCTTTGTTCTTGCCTACAAAACACAATTCCACTCCTTACCTCCATCTTCCAACCAACATGAATAGTAGTTGTCCATCCATGTTGTCAATTGAACTAAGCAATTTACACACTAACCTCCCTTGTATTTTTGCAAGCATCTTCCTTTCAAAAGCTTCCTTGTTACCAAGAAAGTTACTCATATACATGATCTCCATGTATGCTTATGCTCTGTAGTTGATCAAAGTATTCAAGCTACATTCACACATAACAATTTAGAATTTTGGTAAAGTCCAAATTACCATCTTTTCCTCCATTCTTATCAATATTACAACCACTAACTTTGTTTCAGAAAATTTGTAATTCAAAAGGCGAGTTTTATCACAAAATTATTACTCTATATAAGAAGTCATAATATGCCTAAATGTGCTTTTTAAGGGTGAAAAATGGTATCAAACTAAGCTTTTTGTGCTTACCAAACATATTATTAAAGGGGGCTGGCAGAAATAAGTGTTTTTTGGCTTCAAAAAGCAATTCCAAATGAGCACCCAATATGTTCTTCTAATAACTGAGTGCATAATGCAGATTCCAATGGCTATAAAGAGACAATGACATTAGCTAAAACTTCAAAACACTGGAAGTTGTTAATGTATATAAATTAACAGAAAATTCTACATACCATAAACTACAAAGGTTATTGCTCCATCAATATCTACTTGTTTGGAAGAAAGCAGGTGACACCAAGTGATACCATGACTAACAACTGGCTTTTCCCTGAAAATAGCATAAGGACGTAAGACACCATGCATAACTCCATATTGACAACTCAGTTCATGCAAATTGATTTTGATATAACTTACCAACACAAAAGAAGCTCCAAGTTGATTCAAAGAAAAGAGAAAATAATTGAAAAGGAAAATATAATATATATATATATATAACCACCCAAAATTTACCAGAAAATACAGTGAAACTATTTTAAAAAAAAAAAAAAAAAAAAAAAAAACCTACACCTAGCTCCAAGAAAAACTTCAAAATTTACTTTCTATCATTTTCAAAACAAACCCAAAAATCATAAATTTATAGACAGATGATCAATAGAACAGGATTAAGAGAATTTCATTCACTTTAATAATATACTAATTGAATATGTCAATTTTTTTTTTTTGGAAGTTTGAGATGTTAGTTGAAGATTGCTTCAATCATCATATCATTTTAGTTTAGCAGAACATGACACTAATAATATACAAATTGTAGTGACTTTGCAACATAGAAATTAAATAAAAAAAAATGGCAGATTCCTACATAAAGATTATATCAATGGATTAGATAATTTAACTACAAAGAACAAAAGTATGGCTCTTGAGAATTTCAAGAACAAATATATGTTGTTTCTCTTGCTATCAAAGCAATCAAGAGAGGACAACCAACTATCATTGCAAGTGCACCCTTTGGGTAGGGGCAAGACATTTATCACAGCTAGCAAAACTCAAGCAAAAGCACTACAAAAAAACTTTTTAAGCTATGCTACAACTACTGAATACCCGGGGAACCAATTCAACTTGCAACTGACTTGTAGATTTGGAATCTAATAAATGCTTTTTGGAATCACATTCTTCAATCCATATGAACCATGCCATACCAATCACATATTAGATATATCACATGCTTCATTTGGTTCAAGCTTTTCTTCAAACACTTTGAAGGGAATTGAGAAACCAAAGAAAAAAAAAACACAGAGTTCATAAGAATTTAGAAACCAAAGAAAACAATAATCTGCCATTAAACAAAAGAAACTTAAAAAAAAAATAAATAAATAACAGAGTTCATAAGAATTGAGAAACCAAAGAAAACAATAATATGCCATTAAACCCAAAAAAAAAAAAAAAAAAACTCAAGTTCATAAGAAATAGGGTTATTGGGTTCTAAAGTCCTCTACAGCAAAATAAACTAATGTCATTTGGGTTCAAAAGTCTTCCTTCTCTCATATTACTGCCTTTTCTAATGTCATTTGGGTTATTTGCTGAATTTCGTATTGATGATAATGTACCTATTGTTTCCAAAAAATAATAAAGAACAATAGTAATGTATCCATTATTCCGATACAAATCAAAAAGGCTACTCCTATAATTTATAACAATTTAACTCCCAATACCAAAGTTTCTCATAGACATTTCTTCAAACACTTTGAATACAACTTGCAGCCTAACAAAGATAGAACAATTCATCACTACACCACACTACAAATCAAATGAAATATAGGGGAAGAAGTGCAATTGGTGGAGTAAGGAAAAAAAATGAAATACAAAGAAGTAGCATAGCAATAAAGCAATTGAAAAATTGAAAACCCAGCAAAATAAAGTAAGCCACAAACTGTCAAAAGTGCACCGGAAAAGTTGAATAAGATCAGGTTCAAACAAAACTATAGAGGAAGTAAGAGAGAATCAAAAACAAAGAGAGGGAGAGAAAGAAAGAAAAGGCTTACTGTCCAAAAAATGGCGGTGCTTTCAGTTGGTTGGTAAACCACAATCATACATGAACAGCCACGTCCAGATCAAATGTACACCTAAACGCACCCATTAGAACTTAGAAGTAAATTAGGCACACTAATTGGAAAAACAAAAACAAAGAAAATCGGTGAACAAAGAAAGAAAGAGAAAAAACTCACTTTGGTTCATTGTTGCCAGCAAATAAAGAGAAAGAAGACTTTAACTCCAGGGATTGCAACGTATAAAAGAAAGGGGGAGAGAGACAGTCAGATGAGGAGTAAATGGGGGAAGAAGGAAAAAAATGGAGCGTTGAACCCAAGAAGACCATCTGCCATTTTTTTTTTTTTTTAATGTGAAACAAACAAAGCAATCGTCATTTTGGACATAACAAGAATGCTCAAAACGACGTCGTTTTGGAGCTATTTGTGGAGTGGCAGTTTTAAGAAAATATATATCAATAAGATAAAGTAGTGTAACGTAAAATAAAAATAAAAAAAGGAGCTAAGAGTATAAAATTAAAGACATTTATTTGTAGGTGATACACATAAATGTGGCGGGATTTTTTTACATGAAGGTCAAAATTAATTGTAAAATTATATATATATATATATAACACATATTATGAAGGATAAATTTGAAGGGACAAATTAACATATAGATGCTGGAAAATGGAAGGTCAAAATTGATTGAAAATTTATAATAAATACATCATCAATTAGTTAGTGTAAAGGTTGTGCACTTCCTGACATTTATTTATATTTATTATATACATAAATATTGACACGTGGCAATTATGTGGCTACATTCTGTCCAACTAAGCTGCCACGTATCATGCAGAAGACGTTGTCATACATGCCACATGTATGACAGAGATATGGCAACGTATTCTGCTTTAATTTATATATAGATATAGATTTTGATTGTGCCTATTGTCCAGAACACACGATCTCTCTTGTGTTGGCATGCTTCCAAAAAAAATGTTTCTGAAGTTGAATATGGTTATTCTAAATTATGGAGGAGTATTGATCATTTTTGTAATTGTTTTTATAATGTTTGATTATGTAGTTGGTCTACACAATACACATGTTTTGAATTATAGAAGAAATGTTATTGATTTTCAAAAGTCACTACCAAACATAGAAAAATGGGTCAGTTTTTTAAAAAAATCAGTCATTTAAAAAAAAAAAAAAAAAAAAAAAAAAGAACATTATCCGTTGAAACTACTTAAATAACTTTTTTGCTAGCATACTATTTAATATATTAATGATTGTTTATTATATTCTATTTAATAAAATAAAGCTTTCTTGCTAAAATTTGCTCATTATATACAAGTATACAACATGCACACCTTTGTTTTGGGGAGTGGATTTTTGTGTCAAAGGTATCCAACAATAGAACCCTAAGTGTGCAAATAGCCAAATACTGATAAATTGACTTTGGAGCTTCAACATCAATGGATGTGGGCCAACTCCTTAAGATATTGCATGGACTGGCTACGGGGTCCAAGCCCCAAGCCAATGTCACGTTGGAGGTTTATTGCAAGTAGTAGTTTGGATTGTACAAGTGTATGCTAGAAGTCCACTTCAGTTCCCATGTGATATTGTGTGTTAAACTTGGGCACTTTTTTTCTTTTTTCTTTTTTGGGGCTGAGTGTGTTAAACTTGGGCACTTGTATCTATCGTATGGATTCTCTAAGGGTAAAAAGGATATGGTCCTCATAGAGTTCAATCCCTTTGCACCATATGCATCACCTCCTCTTCTAAATATTACAACATTAGACTAGTTCACTTTATATCTTTTATGTTTAGGTTACTTTTCATTTTGCTCTCTTACATTTAAAATATTTTAAGTTTGCCTTTAACGTAAGCATTGTCAAACTCAATATGACGTAATTTTAAGAATGACATGGTTTTATTACACCAAAATTAAGTCATTCACTCATTAGAGAACATGTCATAAAAAAAATAAAAAGATTTTTATTTCGTTTTTTAGTTTTTCTTTTTCTTCGATTGCACAGTTGGCGAACCTTATTCACAGCAATTTACTTTCCCTCCCATCTCCTCCTCATGAAACACTTAAAACTCTAATAAAAAACACAACCACCATGAACCACCACAAGTTACCAACCTATCTCAAACCCATTTTCATCTCATACCAAATTAATCTTCACCTGCCATTTCTCACTTTTTTTTAGAAAAAATTAAAAAACACGCGCACGCACAACAATAAACAACAAAGAGACAATGTGGCAAGCATATTGAGCCAAAATCTAGGAGGTGACCTGCGATGAGCATAACATCGACCACATGAACAAGTACAATGGTGACTCGGAGCTCTAGCTTAAGCACGTCAACATTTACTATGAGGGCGATGGTGGGAATTACATCCTATGTGTTGTGCTCACGGAATTACATCTCACATGTCAGCAATCAAGCACATTTACTGTATGTGGGGAGTGTATAAAGTATTAAAGTATATGGTGGAATTGCCACCAATCATTGAGATTTCTTAAGGTTACCTATATTTAGTTGGTGTAGCGTAAAGTCAAAGTCTAAAATTCCTAGGATCTCCTAATCTAGACCTAGGATTTCCTAATAATCTAGACTAAGTTAAACCGTGTCTCAACCGAAAACTAGAAACATAGATTCGAACATAGAGTTTATGTATTCACCAGGAAGAAGGTATTAGACATTCCACGATGCCTAACTGAAGTCGATACTTAATTTAAAACTATGCAATGCAAGATAAACAGAATACTTAGACCTAATGTTTTGGGCCTATGTCCCATGATATTCTAACCAGTGAGGAAACCAAAAAAAAAAAACTTTGTTATTTTGAAAACTATGAACCGAGTTGTTGTAAAGATGTATTGAAATCTTAACGCAACTCAATGTGGCCACATTTGATTTTGACGTAACGGAATATCCATCTAGATACCATCATTTGATTGGGAATGATGTGGTCCGCTAGACTAAATAGGATCACACATGAGGGCACATCTTATATGATCTCATTTGCCAATACAGTGATATTTTGTTTATAAAAACGATTTGAAAACCTTTGTAGTGAAAATTTGAAAACATGCAGAGTTTCGTCTTGTGCAGACGAGGTAATAAAGAATGTACATGCCTGAAATGTGCAATATTTTGGTAATTATGTTTGGTTTATGTATACATACAAGTAGTATTCAACTACCTAAGATGTGTACGTTTGCCTCACACCTAGAAACCAATCCACCTTTTTTTTTCTTTTTTTTTCGTGAATGGATCCTAAGTTAACTAATATACAACGAGGGGAAAATGAAAAATAAATTTGCATGAAAAATCAAGCCTGGCCTGCAATTACAGGTAGTATTCACCTACTTGTAAAATGTGGGTAGACCTTACCATCATGATACTGACCCACATGATATATTCACCTGCCCACGAGCGAGTCACTCGTCTAGAAGAAGAAGCTAAAAGCCGATATACATTGTGTATATAAACAAAAAGAAACAAAAAAAGAAGCTCATTATATATTGTTGAGTCGGTGACCTTAATTGGTCCATAAAATAATTGACTTTATGCCAAGTCCTTGTTTTGGTAGGATTCAGCAAAACCCCTTACTATATATATAAGGCTAGCTTTAGGTCTTATTTGTGTGTCACAATATAGAATAATTAGAGAAGGGTTTCTCTAGGTTTATTCTTGGTGAGAGAGAGGTTAGGGTGTAATTGGGGTTTGGGTTCTTTGAGAGAGTCCTGGTACCACTATTGTAATCTCCCTATTTTCTTACTATATATATAAGGCTTTAGGTCTTATTTGTGTGTCACAATATAGAAAAATTAGAGAAGGGTTTCTCTAGGTTTATTCTTGGTGAGAGAGAGGTTAGGGTGTAATTGGGGTTTGGGTTCTTTGAGAGAGTCCTGGTACCACTATTGTAATCTCCCTATTTTCTTAGTGAAACTTTCTCCCTGTCGCCGCCGGTGGATGTAGGCATATTGCCGAACCACGTAAATTCTTGTGTTCTTTATTTGTGTGTTTGATCTCTTTCTCTCTTCTTTAATCTTGCGCAAACAGTTAATTTTCACAACAATTGGTATCAGAGCTGTTGGTCGAAACAATGGCAATTAATGCTTCTATTGCGACGGTAGGCCTAGTTAAGTTCGACGGGACTGGTAACTTTGGGCTATGGCAAAGAAGGGTGAAGGATCTGTTAGTGCAGCAAGGTTTGGTGAAGGCTTTGTACGGGAAGACAAAGAAACCAGAGAAGATGACAGACGATGAATGGGAAAGAACTAGACATGAAGGCGGTGAGTACAATTCGACTATTACTGGCAGACGAAGTCATGTACGATGTCATGGAGGAGAACTCAACTGCAGGGATTTGGTTGAATCTAGAGAAAAGATATATGTCCAAATCCCTCACGAACAAACTGCATCTAAAGCAAAAGTTGTATGGGCTTAAGATGACAGAGGGTGCGGACCTGAGGCAGCACATCAATACCTTCAAACAAATCATTAGTGATATGTTACGAATTGATATAAAATTCGAGGATGAAGATAAGGCGATGATGCTCCTAACCTCCCTCCCGGCTTCCTACGAACACCTTGGTGACGACTCTACTTTACGGAAAAGAAACTCTGGAATTAGAAGAAGTTTCAGGAGCCCTGTTGGATCATTACCAACGGAAATATAAGGATTCAGTTGAGAGTTCTGGTGAAGGGCTAGTAGTAAAGGGTTATCAAGATCGTGGAAGGAAGAAAGACAAGGATGACAAATCTGCTAGGGGAAGATCTAAATCCAAGAGCAAGACAGTAAAGTGCTTCAAATGCCAAAAGAAGGGGCATATGAAGCGAGAATGTCCAGAATGGAATAAGGGGAAGGAAGAGTCCTCTACATCTGTCAACGTAGTAGCAGACTCGGAATCTGATGGCGACATGCTTTCTGTTTCATCAAGCACTGACGGTTTGAACAATTCTTGGCTTCTGGATTCCGCATGTTCTTTTCACGTGACTCCCCACAGGAACTGGTTCGACACTTATAGGTCAATTAATTGTGGTTCTGTTCGAATGGGTAATGATGCTACATGCACAATTATTGGAATGGAGAACAATTAAAATTAAGATGTCCGATGGTGTGGTGAGAACATTAGAAGAGGTTAGACATATCCCAGATATGAGAAAGAATTTGATTTCATTAGGAACCCTAGACTCAAAAGGCTATAGCTATAAGTCTGAGAATGGGATAATGAAAGTTTCAAAGGGTGCTATGATTGTGATGACAGGTCAGAAAATAAGTAGCAATGTTTATAAATTGCTAGGAAATACCATTCTAGGTGGAGTTGCTGCAGTAGCTGAGTCTGAGGATGATGATACACTCTTGTGGCATATGCGGCTAGGGCATATGAGTGAGCGTGGTATGAGGGAATTGCACAAAAGAAATCTGTTGACTGGGATTAAGTCATGCAAATTAGATTTCTGCAAATATTGTATTATGGGAAAGCAGTGTAGGGTGCGATTTAAAACTGCCACACACAAGACAAAGGGTATATTGGACTACGTGCATTCAGATATTTGGGGGCCAGTGAGAACTCCTTCGAAAGGAGGAGCTCAATATTTTATGAGCTTCATTGATGATTATTCCAGAAAAGCTTGGGTTTATTTCTTAAAGAACAAGTCTGAGGCTTTTGCTAAATTTAAGGTTTGGAAAGCAGAAGTGGAAAATCAGACTGGAAGGAAGATAAAGTGCCTTAGGACTGATAATGGCACTGAGTACAGGGATGGTGATTTCTTGAAGTTCTACGAAGAGCATGGTATCAAGAGACATTTCACAGTACGGAAAACTCCTCAACAAAATGGGGTGGCTGAGAGACTTAACAGGACCATCACAGAAACAGCTAGATGTTTAAGGTTGAATGCTGAGCTTCCTAAAATTTTTTGGGCGGAAGCAGTGGATATGGCTTGTTATATCATCAATCGATCACCTAGAGTTGCACTTGATGGGAAAGTCGCTGAAGAAGTATGGACAGGACAAGAAGTTGATTACTCTTTCATGAGAATATTCGGGTGTCCCGCATATGTTCATATCTCAGGTGAAGACAGGTCAAAACTCGATCCAAAATCAAAGAAGTGCATCTTTCTTGGTTTTAAGAAAGGGGTAAAAGGGTACAAGCTTTGGGATCCAGTTGCGCAAAAGGTGGTGATCAGCAGGGATGTAGTGTTTGATGAGAAGTCAATGACAAAAGCATTCAAGGAAGAGAAGTCTCAAGCAGCGGAAAGCAGTAATAACATTGGTAGATCAACAGTGCAGGTGGAGCTTGATGAATTGGAGTCTCAGTCAGATGAGGAACCTCACAGTAATGATCAAGAACAGGATAGCACCAGATCAGATAGGCCTAAACGCAACAAAAGACCACCGGTCAGGTATGGTTTCGAGGATCTTGTCTCTTATGCTTTACTTACTGTCGACACCGGCGGAAAAAATCAATCTTATCTTTTTGTTATTTTCCTAGATACCGACCCCCATTTGGCGAGTGTGTGTGTGTTCTCTATCTCTTTTCCGTTCCGAGATACGAGTTGTGTGTGTGTGTGGGAACTTGTGTACGTGTGTGCGTGTGAGCACAAATTTGGAGTCGCCACCAACCATGGGAAATTTTAAGGTGTGATTGGGCACCTATGTCTAATAGATTTTATCTTATTTAGACATCTACAACAAAAATGGTCTTGAACCAGAGATAGGTTCGGGGGTTTGCTTATGCGTGGGGAAGGTGTTAGGCACCCCACGACATCCGTTTAAGAAAACGGTTACCTCCTTTCTAGTGTTCTCTTTTATTTGCTAAGCCTAGGTTTGTTGGTTTTAATTATGTACAAATGTCCCAAATTTGGTCGAGCAATATACCAAGAATGGCAAATGCATTTTGACCTCATTTGGTTTTGATTAGACTCTTTATTTCACCATCCCTTATCTTTGTATTTTTTAAGTTTCCGGGCATTTCGGTGGTAGGATGTACTTGAAATCCTAATCACCTAGTGCCGGGACAAACAATTAATGTTTTTGGTGCCATATTCGGGATCTCTTTACCCTTGATTTCCAAGAGTAAAGCGGTCCGTCAAATGGCGGGGTTTTGGATGATTAATTCACACTTTGGGGAATTTTAGACCATGATCCTATGGGAGTTAGAACGTGTAGAATCCCTTACACGAAAGCACGTACCAGCCACGCCCCCGTGTAAAGGACTCATACCATGGTGTCCAAAAGCCAGGGCGAGCCGTAGCCCTTGGATTGCACCAACTTCGTTTCTAACGCCCACATTACCATGTTTACTCTTTTTAAAGTTTTCATGGCAAAGTGTATTTTAATCACATTTTTATATCAAAGCGATAAACAATCAAGCAAGTAATCACGACATATTCACAGCACATAAATTACAAGAAATAAGTCTAATAAGTACGGGATGATCATGGCATGTTCGCAGCACATTAATCATAAAAAGAAGTAAATCAAATGAGTAATTACGGCATGGTTGCAGCACATAAATTACCAAAATGATAGATATGGAATGATCATGGCATGTTTGCAGCACATAAATCATGAGAATGAATGATGATGATGAATATAGATTGACATAAATATGATGCTTAATCACAAAGTGTAATTTATGACAACGTGAGAATTTTTAGGGAAAGGGTCAAGACCTCGTGGGGTCGGGATTCGATGCTATTGAAAGACTTACTCGGATCTCGACACCACCATAGGATTTACATGAATAAAACAAAATAATCTAAAGAGAATTCAATGCCTTTCGGGCTTACACAAAGGGTTGGCGCTATTGAAAGACTTATCCAAACCTCCGACGCCAAATAGGACTTAAATGAGAAAATCATTTAAAAAGGGGTTTCAATGCCTTTTCGGGCTTACACGAAGGGTTGGTGCTATTGAAAGACTTATCCAAACCTCCGACGCCAAATAGGACTTACATGAGTAAAAATCATTTGAAAAGGGATTTCAATGCCTTTTCGGGCTTACACGAAGGGTTGGTGCTATTGAAAGACTTATCCAAACCTTCGACGCCAAATAGGACTTAAATGAGAAAATCATTTGAAAAAGGGGTTTCAATGCCTTTTCGGGCTTACACGAAGGGTTGGTGCTATTGAAAGACTTATCCAAACCTCCGACGCCAAATAGGACTTAAATGAGAAAATCATTTGAAAAGGGGTTTCAATGCCTTTTCGGGCTTACACGAAGGGTTGGTGCTATTGAAAGACTTATCCAAACCTTCGACGCCAAATAGGACTTAAATGAGAAAATCTATTTGAAAACATGGTTTGCAATTTATGGGTCCAACGCCTCATGGATTTACATGGGGTTTAGTGCTATTGAAAGACTTACCTAAAACCGCCAATACCGTTTCGGTATTTTCATGCCCAAATCAAAATAATGAAATATGAACAATATTTACAACAACGTAGTAAATAATGTAAATAACCGGGTTTGAAAAAGAGTGTTTTTGTGGGTCCAATGCCGTATGGATTTACATGGGGTTTAGTGCTATTGAAAGACTTACCTAAAACCACCAATACCGTTCGGTGTTTTCATGCCCAAATCAAAATAATGACGGATAAATCATGTTTACAACGTAGTAAAATGATGAAATAATGGCAATAAATTTAGAGCATAATGGGAAGCAATAAATTAATGGAATTTACAACAAGGGAATTTTGTGGGTCCAATGCCTATGGGATTACGTGGTGGTTAATGCCTCTTTGAGGTCTTACATAGTCCACCACGACCAATCGGGATTATCACGCCCAAATCACAAAGAGAAAGGGAGAAAATGACAATATTTACAAACACGTAGTAAATGTAAATAAAGCGGTAAATGACATTATTTAATGGGGGATTTTTAATGGGTCCAATGCCTATGGGATTACATGGTGGTTAAAGCCTCATTGAGGTCTTACATAGTCCACCACGACCAATCGGGATTATCACGCCCAAATCATAAAGGGAAAAATGGGGGATATTCACAACATAATATGCACAACGTAGTAAATGTAAACAAAGCGATAAATGACATTATTTACACATGGGGATGTATTTTTCGGGTCAAATACCTCGTAGACTAACATGGTTGTTACGGCCTCGTTAGAGGTCTTACGCACTCCGCCAAAGCTACTCAATATTTGCCGTACTAAAATACGGGGAAAGGGATAATCACAATATAATATTCACAAGTACGTAGTAAAAATGTAAATAAAGCGATAAATGACATTATTTAGACATGGGGGATGTATTTTTCGGGTCAAATACCTCGTAGGCTAACATGGTTGTTACGGCCTCGTTAGAGGTCTTACGCACTCCGCCAAAGCTACTCAATATTTGCCGTACTAAAATACGGGGAAAGGGATAATCACAATATAATATTCACAAGTACGTAGTAAAAATGTAAATAAAGCGATAAATGACATTATTTAGACATGGGGGATGTATTTTTCGGGTCAAATACCTCGTAGGCTAACATGGTTGTTACGGCCTCGTTAGAGGTCTTACGCACTCCGCCAAAGCTACTCAATATTTGCCGTACTAAAATACGGGGAAAGGGATAATCACAATATAATATTCACAAGTATAAAGCACTAAATATATTTAAAGCATTGCGGAAAGCTATAAACGTATTTAAAGCAAATATGGAAAGCAATAAATGAATCTTAAAGCATAAAAGCGATAAATGAACTTAAAGCAAGCATATAAAACTAGACACGAACTTAAAGAACATAAATAAACATTTAATGAACTAAAAGTGCATAAATAAAGCAATAATGAACTAGAAATCATAAATAAGGGTGGATCCTTGTGAATCCCTTCCCATTTTAGGGATCATCACTAGTCACCTCCACCCAAAAGAAAAGAAAAGAGAGGAGAGAGGAGAGAGAAAGAGCTTAGAGAGAGAGAGTACCTAGAGAGGAGTCTCTCCCTCTAAAAACTACCCAAAACCCCTTCTAAAACCCCCTAAGACCCCTATTTCTGCCAATTCTAACGCTCAAGGTGCCTAGAGCCCGAGCAAAAATTGTGTACAAATGAGGGGGGGAGGGGTCTTATTTATAGAAGGGCGTGCACGCCGGGCGCGTCATCATGGCGCGCGGCGCGTGATGATGGCGCACCTCGCGTGCGCCTGCCACGTGGCATTCTTATCCATCCACGCCAGCAGCTCCTCGAATCTTCCTCGGTTTCTGTGCGCGTATCCTTTTTTGACCCGATTTTCGAGGGCAGTTTTGGGGGTCTTCCGGAACTCAAAATGGGTCATGAAGCATATCGTCGGAAATCTCTCGACGTCCTCTTTCCAACGGTATAAATTTTGCACGAATCGGAGTTCGGATGAGAGAGTTATGGCTCCCGGAAGTCGGGGTGTCGGAGCTGTTTTTGTACGCTTTTCCGATGAAGATTCCGGTCAAACGGGGGATGCTATCGGCGAACCGAGAGTTCCACGTCGTAGCTGGAGTCGTTATCTTTCCAACGCACCCGGGCTCGCGGATCAACTTGTTGCGAGCAGGAAAGACTCTGCGCGCGAAGGCGGCTGTCCGGGAGGAAAAATGCGTTTTACTCCCAGCGCGTTTTTTCTCAAATCTTGTCCCAGTTCGCGCGCATATTTGACCTAGCTCCCGATGTCAGATTTCGACGTTCTTGGTACCGTCGGAAAGCTTGCGCTGCCTACTTTTGCAAGGTTCCAGATTTGCAGAAATCCGAGCTTGGGTTCGCGAGATATGGTCCCGCGAGCAGAGGCCACCGGGGTGTTTTTGGTCCGTTTGAGGGCAGTTTTCCGATCAGGATTCCGGCTAGACCCGGTAAATTCTTGGCGATCCGAGAGTTCCACGTCGTGCATGAATGTGTCCTCTTTCCAACGTGCCTGGGCTCGCGGATCAACTTGTTGCGAGTCAGGAAGACTCTGCGCGCAAGCGTGGCAACGTCGGTGGGAAAATTCCGGGATTTTCAGCAAAGCCTTATTTCGTCGGCCTGTTTTCACGCGCGTGGTAGACGCAGCTCCCAATGTCGGATTTCGACGATCTTGGTATCGTCGGAAAGCTTATGCTACCTATTTTCCAAAGGTACAGGCCTTGCACAGAGGCGAGCTTGGGTTCGCAAGATATGATCTTGCGAACGGAGGCCGTTGGAATGTTCCTTATACCAAGGGGTCATCTTCTGATTGAGATTCCGGCCTGACCGGAGGAGCTCTTGACGATCCGGAAGTTGCACGTCGTAGCTGGAGTGACCCTCTTGCATAAAGATCTTGGCTCGCGGACCAAGTTACAGCGGGTCGGAGAGAGTCTTTGCGCAAACGTTGCCTCCCAAATAGACTGTTTTGTCAACAATCACTTAGCAAAATTTGGCTAAGTGTTGGACCGTTTTTTTGCAGTTTTGACCATAACTTCCTCGTTTCTCGTCCGTTTTTGGCCTGTAAAGTATCGAATCGAAGCTCTCATCACGTTCTTCAGAATGGTCAAGGAGCGGTCAGTTCGATTCAGCTTTCGGTCTGGTCAACGGTCCGGTCAAACCTTGGTCAAACTTGGTCAAATTTGGTCAAAGCTCTCCAAACTTTGGGAAATGGATCCCGGATCACATTTTGAGGGTTTCAGGGCATGGTGGATCCTAGTCGGGTTGGAAATGGTTCGGTCAAACCTCAGTCAACCCTAGTCGAACTTGGTCAACCCTAGTCAAACTTGGTCAAACCTTGGAAGATGCGCCCCGGGCCTTCTTCTTGGGAGTATTTGATGTGGCGAGCCTTCGTCGGATCATGCTTGCCCAGTTCAGGCTGTCCCGTTTTGCGTGCGGACACCCGAGAAAATCCCGTGGGTAAAAATGGGGTTATGACACTTACCAGTAGCGAGGATCCTTCTACATTTCAGGAAGCAAATGAAAGTTCTGAAAAGGATAAGTGGATGGAAGCTATGGTGGAGGAGAATGAGTCTTTGAGCAAGAATAAAACTTAGGAGTTAACGGAACTTCCAAAAGGAAAGAAACCTATAGGTTGCAAGTGGGTGTTCAAGAAGAAGGAAGCAGTATCAGAAAAAGAAGGGGAAAGATTCAAGGCACGATTGGTAGCAAAAGGATATTCACAGAGACATGGGATTGACTACGATGAGGTATTTTCACCTGTAGTCAGGCATACATCTATTAGAGCGGTATTGGCTTTGGTAGCACATCAGGATCTGGAATTGGAACAACTGGATGTGAAGACAGCTTTCCTTCATGGGAATTTGGAGGAAGAGATTTTCATGGTACAACCAGAGGGGTTCAAGCAACCTGGTACAGAGAATCTTGTCTGCAGATTGAAGAAGTCACTTTATGGGCTCAAGCAGTCTCCTAGACAGTGGTACAAAAGGTTTGATTCGTATATGATCCAGATTGGTTATACCCGTTGTGAATATGATTGCTGCGTATATGTTCGTATACTTGAAGATGGTTCTTATATTTTTCTGCTACTGTATGTGGACGATATGTTAATTGCTGCTAAGAGCATGTGTGAGGTTAACAGGTTAAAATCTTTGCTACACAAAGAGTTTGAAATGAAAGACTTGGGTGCTGCTAAGAAAATTCTGGGTATGGAGATTCGCAGGGACAAAGAGACAAGAAAGCTGTGGTTGTCTCAGAAAAACTACATCAGGAAGGTGCTTGAAAAATTTAGCATGTTGGATGCTAAGCCTGTGAGCACACCATTAGCGAATCACTTCAGATTATCTGGTAGTCAGTGTCCAAAGAATGAGGAAGAAATTGAAAATATGTCAAAGGTTCCATATGCTAGTGCAGTGGGGTGCTTAATGTATGCAATGGTTTGCACCAGGCCGGATTTGGCTCATGCAGTGAGTACTGTTAGCAGGTACATGGCGAACCCAGGGAGAGAGCACTGGAATGCAGTTAAGTGGATTTTCAGATACTTGAAAGGCACAGTGGAACATGGGATCTTATTTTCAAGACAACCAGGGACTAATTCAGTTGTAGGATATGTGGATGTAGACTACGCAGGTGAGGTGGATGACAGGAGGTCTACTACAGGTTATGTGTTTACACTATCAGGAGGACCTATTTGTTGGAAATCTACATTACAATCCATAGTAGCCATGTTCACTACAGAAGCTGAATACATGGCTGTAGCTGAAGCTGCAAAGGAAGCATTGTGGTTAAAGGGGCTAGTCAAAGAACTTGGTTTGAATCAAGGTGGAGTTCAGATGCATTGTAACAGTCAGAGTGCCATTTACTTGGCAAAGAATCAGGTTTATCATGCTAGGACGAAACACATCGATGTTAGGTTCCACAAGATAAGAGAGTTGATTGTTACAGGAGATATTGTTCTGGAGAAAGTGCACACTTCAGAGAATGCAGCTGATATGTTGACGAAGCCAGTTACCACAGCCAAGTTCAAGCATTGCTTGGACTTGGTCAATGTTAGCAGCTTGTGATAGCCCTTAGGGGCCAAGGTGGCGGCGATGGAGGAGTTCGTTCGTGAGGCTTGACCAATTCAAGTCAAGGTGGAGATTTGTTGAGTCGGTGACCTTAATTGGTCAATAAAATAATTGACTTTATGCCAAGTCCTTGTTTTGGTAGGATTCAGCAAAACCCCTTGCTATATATATAAGGCTTTAGGTCTTATTTGTGTGTCACAATATAGAATAATTAGAGAAGGGTTTCTCTAGGTTTATTCTTGGTGAGAGAGAGGTTAGGGTGTAATTGGGGTTTGGGTTCTTTGAGAGAGTCCTGGTACCACTATTGTAATCTCCCTATTTTCTTAGTGAAACTTTCTCCCTGTCGCTGCCGGTGGATGTAGGCATATTGCCGAACCACGTAAATTCTTGTGTTCTTTATTTGTGTGTTTGATCTCTTTCTCTCTTCTTTAATCTTGCGCAAACAGTTAATTTTCACAACATATACTTTTACAACTGATAGACCAAATCTAAGAATAAAACCGCACTGTACATAGTACACACACTTTTCACTCGGTCCACCACAAAAAATTAACAAATAAGCTAAAACTAACCAAACAAAATTAAAAATCAATTGATAACATAAAACTTACCACACAAAATCAACTAATAAAATAAACTAACCAAGATAAAATCAACAGTGTCTACCCGTAGAAATAAAAACCAAGGTTGTCAATTTCATACCGAAGGTTGTATCAGTTTGGTCAAAGTAACGATATTTTTCGGTACCTATCAATATCTGATAAGTCATGAAATGTGATCTATTACCTATATTTTAGAGAGACTTTAATGAGATTATTATGTATGATTTTTGGTGAAATGTATGGTGTGATCTTTGTCATTGTGATTGTTTGATTGTTAATGTTGACAAGTTCATAATTGGACATTAATCTCTAGGAGGTCGATCTTCGAATTGGACAGGGTGGGTGCCTAACATCTTTCTATTCTGTCACTTAGGCTTCAAGCTAAGATCAATAGCTAGCTAGGTTTGTTAATTCTTTTCCATTTTCTAGATCGTAATTAGGAAATAAAGTCTTGTATTTGATTCTTGAAGTTGTAATTAGGAAATGAATATTTTGTAATTTTTTATTTAAGTGTTCCTTGGATCGAATATAATAAATATAAAATGTATATTTTTGGGTTTTTTGATTCTGTCCCCTAAATAATCAAATGATGACTTTATTTATAAATCCCTCAATTTTGGGGATAAACATGTCAGTTGAGCCTCTATTATAAGACTCATTATCCAAGGGGAGACCAAAAATCCCGATTCCCATGATTTGTGCTAAAATATTTAGGAGAGACTTCATATAAGTTCTAACTTAAATGACACTTCCTTCTCTTAGAAGAACATGATTTTAAAACTCACCGATATCTATAACTTACCCATTAAAAAAAGAAAAAAGAAAAAATAAAAAATCAAGCTCCATGTTCAGCAACTTTTTATGTGGTAGATTATGTTATCCAACTTTCAAACAAAGTAATAACGTGGGAACAACATAGGAATAAAACTGAACTTTCTAAACTAAATAAATAAATAAGATGAACTGATCAAGCCTCCCATCGTTTTAAATTTCCTAACATATGTTGCCATTTGAGAGAACTGAAGTTTGGTAAGTTGTGTTACTTGCTAAAAAAATACAGTAAAAAAAAAAAAAAAAAAAAGTCTCCACATTGTGCATGGGTCCCCATATCACAAATGTCAAAGATTTTTATTGCCCTAATTAAATTAAAGAAATAGGACTAGGAACAAGAACAGACAAAAGGAATAAACCCCACAAGTAATCATGAATCCGTCTTATATATGTCTCTTATATTATTAAGGTATAAGATCTAACAAAACCAAAAGATATTAAAAAAAAAAATGAAAGGGGAACAACTTGGGTTGTGGCAGGAGACATGTCATTATCAAACCTTGGTTAAGCCTCATTCTCTCTCTATCTATATCAATATATATGTATCTCTAGAAGTTTGTACAAGTCATGATCAAGCTTAGTTAATTAACCATTCTCTCTCCTTTTATCTAGAATGTTTGCCGTTTAAAAAAGGCATAGATATGGATATTATGAGTAGGGTTGAAAATGTAGTTATAATACATTAATGTATGTGGGACGAAGCAGCACAACCTCCAGCAGTCCCACACACCGCCCCAAATACCCCACTTGCTTGATTCACACTATTTCTAATTTGCCAAAGCAACCCCACCACCCTTACAAGATAATATCAGCCATTTTCTTGTACCACTAAGCTGCATCATCCTCAATTCACCTCCCAAAAATGTAATAATTTCTTGCTACGCTGTGTTCTGCAAAACATACTATATATACATGGTTTCCTTCTTCTTCTTCTTCTTTCTCTGTTTTTTATTTTTTTGGGGGAGAAGAAAAAGGAAAAGTGGGGTCTGTTCCATATTTATGCGTAAAGGAATATCGATCCTATCAAGCAGTGATGGATAAATTATCAGCATACATCTTCGTAACCTTGTTCATTACCAATTACCACTATGTTAACCTTGTGCATATATATAATAAAAAGAAAAGATTACCCGCACAACCAAGCAAACGAACACAAGGCAAATGAAGCAAATGCAAATACATATACCTCCGTCACCAATATATATATATATTCATTTTATAATTTTTTATTCAGCAAAAAAAAAAAATTTAATTACAAATTTCACCTAATTTGAGTTAATATTTATTTTAGGACACACTTTGGCTAAAAATCAGTTTATAGCCATCTTGCTACAACCCACTATATGGCAACTTATAAGACTATCCACCTGTACTTTCAGTCACATGATTTATTTTATGAGTCATGTGACTTTATTAAATAATACATGTGAATAGTTTTATAAATTATCACGTAATGGGGTGTAGCAAGATAGCTACAAATTGGTTGTAGCCAAACTCTGTTCTTTATTTTAATCCTATAAATTTATTTATTTATTTTTCATTTTAGCCACTTTTGTTATCCACGTGTACTTTTAGTCATATGATTTATTTTATGAGTCATGTGACTTTATTAAATAATACATGTGAATAGTCTTATAAGTTGTCACATAATGATGTAGTAAAATAGTTACAAATTGATTGTAGCCAAATTCTATTGTTTATTTTAATCCTATAATTTTATTTTTTTTTTATTTTTTTTCCACTTTTGTTAAATAGATTGTCGTTAATGATCTTGTTTTGGTATTTTTGAGGTTTTTGATTTTAAAAACATTCATAAAACTAATAAAGTTAGGAGACTTATGATCGAAATTGAAATTAGAAAACTGATTTGAATTTTGATTAAAGTTAGAGGATCGAAATGAATGTAAGGGTGTTATAATACTCTAATTAATACCTTCTGATCATTGAGTCCAGCAAGTCAGGTAGCTAGCTCCTGTAGGGATCACTATGGTAGCATATAAGTGGTAGTCTGACCATGATAGAGATAAATCGTAACCGGCCATGAGAGATACAAATTGACTTTCATCAAATTCAAATTTTGGTGCAGTATATAGCAATCATTAAACTTAATGAAAATCTAAGTGGACTTATCTGAATGTTTTTTTTTTAAAATTTTTTTTTTTTCAATTCCATTGATAGTGCTGACCACTTGAATTCAACTAGTTTTTAATATCTTTATATATACAAATTCAAGATTGTCATTATTCAATATACATATCTATAATTTTGTAGGCCTCCCCATTCTTAACTATTTCAAGTGGCTGAATAGGCAGGCTGTACAATGTGAACTGTGCAAACGAGCAAAAAACTGCCTACAAGATCGAGTAAGCACTGATCCACTGAATCATTATGTCTACAGGTGAAACACATGAAAATAAACTTGAATCACCATGATTATTATTTTTACATGCTGATGCAATAATGAGTTCATCTTTCAATCCAGGAGGAAAGGGTCTTGTATTAACATGTTCACACGAGTTGTGCTAACATGAGCATCTTGAATAACTTTTTTAGTACAGATCACTACCCCAGTTTGGGACGAAAAATGATTTTTCAAATCCAAATCTTTTAAACATTTTACATATCAAATCTTATTAAATTTTAAAAATTCAATCCCAAGCTTATTCCATTTACATTCTTTGAAAGAATTTTATCTATTTTATTTTATTTTTCATTTTGAAGTCATAGTGTTTTTCTATAACGAGTTTAATTTCGTTATAGTTAAGTGCTATCAGTGTAATATACCTAAAAAAGTATTCATATGCATACATATGCACATACATATGATTGTTTTTATGATTCAAATGTCATCACTTCTCTCCTGATCTAAAAATATAATATTAACAAATCATAATTACAATTTCCGTAGCGGATTCCTTTTAAATGAAGATTTCACTATAAAAACATTTTACTTTTTAAAAATCATCCATAACTTAATTTACAATATCATTGTATATTTTATATACACATATATATCAGTACACACAGATGATGGCGTGTGTAAATGTGTGTGGTAGCCCAAATAATGAATTCCAACTGCTTATAGAATTAACAAAAAATAAAAAAATAAAATAAAATAAAAACATTACAAATTCAAGAGTGGATCATTTTATTACACAAGCGAAAGTTTCTACAAAAATCGACTAGATTAAATCTTATCTTACGTTAGAGTTAATTTATGAAATTGGTCAATTTATAGTGAACAAAAATAAGCACATAATTTTTCTCTAAACCAATTTAAAATTTGGTTGATACATTTATATAAACTACTAGCATGCTTGTACTAAAATACATGTCCAGAAACATAAGTTAAAGGAGAGATCACCACTCATGACAAACGGATCTCATCCTCATCATGTCCTTTTCGCAATACATTTTATGGAAAAAAAAAAATTAATATTATTATGATTATAGGTAAAACTTAGGTACAATTTCTTAGGTTAAGTACATTAGACTCCTAGTTAAATTCAAATTCATTGAATTTAAATATTCTTGAAAAATATAACATTATTTGTGTTTCATTAGTTAATGCAATCATGTGTTTGAATTCAATTGAGGAACCTAATATACCTAATCTAAGGAATTGTACCTAAGTTTTACCTTATGATTATCAATATACTTATTGACCGAAGATATTCCATAGTATTTTTTACAATTATTCGGATATCAGATCGTGATTAGTGTACAGTAAATGTGATTTCAATGGTGGTTTTAACGTAATTGATTTGTATTAATCAAAATTTATCATCTCAACTAATTGTGAAAAATATTGAAAATTTAACAATATTGATGGGTCTCTTTTAAATAAAGAATCAAAGTTCATATCTCCTAATTATCGAATTATAGAATTAATAAAAAAAGAAAAGCTTGCAATGCTTGACCCGTACAGTCAAGATAATCAAAGGAGTAAATAATGGACAGCACGTCAAGGTCCTGAGAAGAGCAGCTTTCAGAGTTTCAGTTAGGCAGCAGAATCTAGCACAAAATCCTATGAAGTAAACTCTTTAACCACGCGAACCATAATAAAGACTTGCTTTATCTGCTAGCCTAAACTAAATTATACATGGATCAATTTGCTATTAATATATGTGTCTAAGTTTCATTATGATTTTGTTTGGTTTCTCGTAATGACCTTAATTCCTCATTTGTTTTGGGTCCTTTTCCAAGTGAAATGATTATTTTGTTTGACAAAATAAATAAATAAATCATTCTAAGCTATTTTTCGGCTAATGAAGGTTTGAAAGAGACATGTAGCCAATGGGAAAGGTTCTTTCTCTAATACACGCATGTTTGATGAGTAGTCAATTAATATGGAAAAAAAAAAAAATCTCTTTTTATTAAACTATATAATCTGAAACAAAAAGGGGAAGTCGGTTGATCGCATCAGATTGTAATGATTTTATCATATTGATATATATATATATATATAGTTGATGAAGTGAGACTCTAAGGGGTTGTTTGGTGTCAAGAATAAAACATGTAATTTTCTTTTCTTTTAACTTGCGGATAGGTTGATTAACCAAAAAGAATGCCTAGGTAGCATGCGAGCAAGTTTGTAGCTAGGTTAATTGACTATTTGACTATTGCTTTGTTTCCTTGTGTGAGGTTTACGAACTTTTTTGACCACTCGTAAACCATAATGCATTATGCACCGGCCATCCAAGGGTGAACGAGTTTGGGTACGTTTACGTTTTGACTAGCACCAAAGGAGAGATTCGATAGTGATGGAAACCAATGACTTGGACTAATGGTAACAAGAATCAAGAATGTCCACATACTTTTTAACTTTAGTACATGTCTCGTTTTTCAGCCTTGCACTTGTAAAAGCAGAACCAAGAAGAGGTATGCACCCTCTTGCAGTGTTTAGTTCTACTTCTAGCTAGGAATCTAATATGTCTGTCAATATCTAGATTTTGAAATATGATATGTGAGAACGTTCTCAAGAATCTAATTTTGTGCACATTTATTTAATTAGAAAATTGATAAAATCTCCCAAAATATGAGATTATCATTTTGTTTTTTGATTATTACTATAAATTATTTATTCTTACCAAAATATTCTTGTACAAATAAAATTGAAAAATAATATATATAATAACATGTCAAAAAATTAAATAAAACTCATTAAAGAAAAATATAACAATATAGTATCACATAAAAAGAAAATAAAAAAATTAAAACTTAGCATAAATAGTTTGGACTTTTAATATTTACATAACAATAACAATACCATAAATAACAACAACGAAAAATCCATCAATACTCAAATGCGCAAGTGAAGAGATAGGAAAGGATTTATGTGAAAAAAAGGAAATTTTTAGTTTTTGTTAGTTGAAGGGTTATTTATTAAATAAGAGGTATTGTCACAAATGGTTATCAAAAGTCAAAAACCGTACTTAATTCACGGTTGATCGTCAAACTAGTGAACCATATAAATTTCGGGTTAGCTAGTATTAAAGAAATATCATATTTGTAAAAAAACCAATTAAAACCGTGAAAAAAATACCAAATCGTACAGTTTTAAATGAACCGTTTGGGTTTTGAATATTAAGTTATTTTGATAAAATAATCATAAATTCCTTCAAGTTTGAACTTTAATTTTTGCTATTTTAAGTCTTTTGCTTTTAAACTTTAAATAATTTTTCAAAAGATGAATTCGGGTATCATTTTTTTAGTCATTTTTATATAGACAAAAAATTAAATTCTATACTTGATTAAATTTTTTGAACAATAATATTCTATTAATTTCAATCTTTGGTCTACTAGCATATTTATGCTTTAAATTGAATACTATCTCATTTTTATATTTTATCTTTGTTGTTGTTGTTGTTGTTGTTTTTATTTTTATTTTATTTTATGTATTTTTAATTTATTTATATATGAATTCTAAAAATATATTAATTATTAATCCATTGATTAAATCATTAATCCAACAGTTAAGCCAATGAACAACCAAATCTCTCACTTAACCATTCAATGTTGGGTATGGTTCTTACACTAATGCTGGAGATTGGGGTACGTACCACTGGTATCTTTTTTAAAAGAAAAGTGCAATCTAAAAGGGTAATTATACTATATTCTGGGAGTACATTAAATGCGCACTCTCTCTTCTCACAGAAGTTGTGGGTCCCGCTAATTAAATTCATGATGGGACCCACCACTTCTGTGAGAGGAGGGAGTACGCATTTAATGTACTCACGGAGTATCTAATAATTTTCCAATCCAAAAACATATGCACTTATCAGAGATTCCTCGCCCTCCTAAACAAGGTTGTACGTGTAGATAAACACCTCTAAAGCTCTAGAAGTTTATGAACGTGGTTGTGGGATGATCCGCTATTTCATTCCACATTGTTCAATCTCTCTAGAATTCTCCAACCAAACGAACCCTAACTCCTAATTTAAAAGGAATGAAATTGAATTATTTTTGCTTTTTGTTTTGTTTATTTATTTTTTATTTATAAGAGATTAGCTTTCATTCTTTGATTAAGTGTTCCTTTGACACCAACTTATTTAGAGGTTTTACGGATTTTTTTTTTTTATTGTAAGTTGATTAAAGTATAGTTATATTATATTTAAATGTGAAGTTTTAAAAAATTGTACATAAACAAATAAACTAAAAACATAATAATAAAAAAAGGGATAGCAAACAAACTCTAATGGTGGTGCATCGTCATCTTGTGGTAGATAAGGGGAACACTGAGCGTTGGCACCTTAATTTGATGATTACTTTTAAGATGGTCAATTACCAACACCTTGAATTGCCTAAAAGTAAAACTACTTGGCATAAGTGATCCGGACAAAACTACATCACATGATTTTTTAAGATGAAATAATTTGCCTTCGTTATATGAACTACCGAAACTTTTTTTTCTTGAGAAGTATGAACTTCTGAAACTTGTTTCAACCATTATTTACGAAAGCCTCATCGAGTCTGTTATTCATTCATAAAAATAAACCACTCTATTAAAGTATTGTTGATTGCTCTCTATTTATGCTGTAGTGATATATACTCTTGAGCATCCAAATAATTTTGCAATATTTTGGCCATGCAATGCAAGGATGAATTATGAAAAATTTTCGGGTTGTCTTCCAAAGGGGAAGGCGATAGGGTTCGGACATTAGTTTTAAGTTTTAGATATACATCTTTATAATTTTTTTTTTTTTTTTTTTCAAGTTTTGATTCGAACTAATTTTGACAGTGGGAAGAGTTTTTTTTTCCTGGCCATAGAAAACTTAATTTTGAAGATGTTGTTTAAAGGAGAATTATTATTACAAATTTCATTATTATATAGCTTTTTATTCTTCATAATTATCATCTTTTGTCAAGATAAATCCTACATATATATGATGAGACCTTAGGTATAGGGTTGTATGATGAGAAATAGGATTGTCGTTAACTTCATACTAGAAGATATCAAAATCTATTGGAAATGGCTTTAAAATACCATTTAGAGTTGGTTTGGTTTTTCTCGATGTGTGCTGCGCTGAAGGAAAATTTATTTCTGTAAAAAAAAAAAAATTGTAATTTGAAATTCCTTGTTCATTAAGAAATAACAAGGTAGTTAAACCATATATACAGACAAGGATTTGATAGTTTTGATTCAAGAGCTCATCTCACATGGGTAGAAAAAATCCTTTAAACATGAATAGGTTATTTCAAATAGTACGTAGTTTGGTAGTTATTTTGGTATCTAAACAAGCATTCATTTATGATTATACTAATTGTGGTTAATAATTGGTTTTATTTTTCTTAGTTTAATTTGCTTTTTTTTTTTCTTTTTTTCGGGGGGGTGGGGGAAGGGGGGGTAATAAAACAAAGTCCAATTGAATAGTATATATGTAATGCTAAACAAAATAAATGGGATAATGATCTAACTACATATTATATGTGATATGTACAAAGATTTTCTTTCCCATAATATTTAACGTAATTCAAAATTCACTATGCTTTAGATATATCCTCATGATCTAATAAGAGAAGGGTGCGTAATGAACAAAATTGGGTCCAGATATTGACAATGCCAATGCTATTTGCGAAGCCAGGTGAAAGGGCGTGATGTCTTTGGCGGGACTCATCTGATGGGAAATATGCGAGTAGAACACAAATGATTAGCTATTTGATATAGACAGCTTGGAAAGTCTGACATGTCATACAGGTGTTGACAAATGAATGGTGCCAAATGGCAAAGGGCGGCGCACCAAACAAACAGGAGAAGCTGGATTGTGGGGGTGGAGAGAGAGAGAGAGTGTGATGTAAAAAAAAAAAAAAAAAAACTAAAAATAAATATGTGAAAGAGATTGTGAAATATATATGGTAGTATGGAAAATCTTAGTACACAAAATAGCGGTGGGAGAGAGAGGGGCAAGGGGGGGGTGGCGTGAAAACTACTTGGTGTCACGCCGTCCAAACAAACCTTTCATGTATCTGCCACCCCACGCGCAATCAATAGCATTAACATTAACACAACCCCTCCATATTCACCATCTATATATATACATTTATTATTCCTCTTTCGCTTACACAACAATATTCGCCACCCTTTACATACTTCTTTTGCATATTTATAACCTTTACCTATCTCTCTCTCTTTTCACAAACATTCATCCAATCCCAATCCCAATCCCAAATATCAAAAGTGACCTATCTCTCTCTCTCTCTCTCTCTGCCCTGCTCAAGAACCCAGCACCAACACATTTTTCTGTGAGTATTTCTTGGTTAGTTTTGTTGAAAAATATACTATGTATAACGACGTATATTATATGCAAAACCAAGTTTGGCTGCAATTCTTTTAGTGCATTTTTCCCTTCTGAAACTAGGGTTTGTCATGCATACAAGCAAAATTTTAATGTTCCACACTTTTTTTTTTATTCAATTATAAATAAAAATTCAATGTTCATCCTTGACCTAGAAAGTACCTTCTTCTTTTTTTTTTTTTTTGTTCCCTTTTTATTAGTCTCAATGACATTAGGTTCTTTCTTAGAGAAATCCTAGTCGTGAGGTTGTGCATAGGTTAATTAGTAATGTTGTGTTTGTGAGTGGTTGTCGTTGACAAGCTTTTTTCCAGCTATCGAGTGAAGTTGTATAGCTTGGTGGTGGGTGTGAAAACGTTTTCCACCACCACGAGCTGGGAGTGCACTGCACTCAAAGATTAAAAAAAATAACATGCTTGTGCCAGCAAAGTCAAACTTTTCGGCCAACTTTTGTGTGCAATATACTTCGCCTAATTAACCTCATGCAACTTATACCACTCAAATACAACTTCTTTTTCTTTGGATCTTTTGTGGTTTCCGCAATTGGTCTGCCATTTTATGTTATCACACATGCAAGGACCACTGTAATTGGGCTCCATAAAGTTACTTCATCATCATTACCATTATATATATGATATATCTATATCCTACCCTTATGCTTTACTGGGATGTATAGGAATCATAACTATAAGTCTATGAGTGGAACTTCATTGCCCTTAATTTTGAGCTTTTGAATTTACTTATATCATAAATCATGTCTTCTACAGTAGTCTATGTTGTTAGACCAACGCTGAAAGAAACTTTAAGGCTGTCTATGTTTGTGGAATTAAGGAACTTTGATTTACTTGGACTCTCTCTCATACTTTATATCTTCATTTCTCAGGAGAAGATTATCAATGGATCAGATTGAATGTTGTGTTCCACCCGGCTTTAGATTTCACCCTACAGAGGAAGAACTTGTGGGTTACTACCTCAGGAGAAAGATTAACTCGCTCAAAATTGATCTGGATGTTATTGTTGAAATTGATCTCTACAAAATTGAGCCATGGGACATCCAAGGTATTTTAAATTTTAAAATGAAATAGTTATATGGAAGCTAGACGTATATCCTTATATGGGAGAATTGAATTAAATCGGGAAAAAAATAAAGGATATGCTTAATTATCCTTTTTTTGAGAATCCATACAAAGCAATGCTACTATTGCAAATTGACGCAAACTTTCATACAAGTAGTAGCATAGTTAACAAGGGAATAGTGGTACACACACTCGGATGAGTAGCGAAGAGTACTTCTAGACACCCATGTTAACAAAAACAAAAAATTACATATTATATATGTAGGGGTGATGTTTCCAATTACATGATGTTTGGTTTCTTATAACTCAAATATTTTTCTTTATGGTTGCTGCAGCTAGATGCAAGCTAGGGTATGATGAACAAAATGAGTGGTACTTCTTCAGTCATAAAGATAAGAAGTACCCAACTGGAACGCGGACTAATAGAGCCACAGCTGCTGGATTCTGGAAAGCAACTGGGAGAGACAAGGCTGTGCTCTCAAAGAACAGAATCATAGGAATGAGAAAAACTCTGGTGTTCTACAAGGGACGAGCACCCAATGGTAGGAAATCCGATTGGATCATGCATGAATATCGCCTCCAAACATCTGAACATGCTTCTCTTCAGGCAAGTTCAATAACCTCTCTTCTTATATCTGCCAATTATATGTACAATGAAATTGTTTGAAATATTTAAACAAAACACTAATAATAAAACATAAGAAGTGTGCTGTTATTCAAGAATCATTTTTTGGAGAATAAGATAAAGTCAGGGTAGAGCTAGTCATGACTTATAGCCTTGCGGGCCATGGGGCTCCAAAGATTTGAAATTCCTTTTTATAGGTCACTTCATTGTCTATTTGGACTCCGGAGAATATGTAATTCCTTGGCCCCTCAAATTCCTCGTGTTATATGTACATATTCACTTTCACATATACTTTTCTATAAATTATAGAATTTCAAATATTTACCTCCCAAAAATATAATTTAGCTTTACAATTTACAACATTTTTTCATGAAATTTATTATCTTGCATATTGAAGTTAAAATTGAAGACACAAAAATAATGAATTGTCCATGGTGCTTATACATTTGACAATCGGATGACAGGAGTAAAAGAAATTGTAGACTAATTTAAAATTTATAACTATTTTTCATGAAGAAGTGAATAATCATTATATAAAGTAACTTACTGTTCAATTTAAAGGAACATTTTGACTGAGGCCAATGGAAAAATTGACTTATTGAAGGAACATGTTGATGCCACGAAGTTGTTCCTAGCCATTATTATTGTGAAAATAAAGTACTTTTACATATAATGACATTAGCCTTGATCTTTCTCTCACAATATACATGAACTTTATGCAAATTATTGGCATCCTATATTTTTTTGTTAGCTTAATCACTTAAATCTACTTTTGTCTTACATTTTAGCAAATAAGTAGAAGCAAACTTATTTGCTTAAAGCCTCTTTAAATTTTGTCTCACCTTTAATTGATGGCAACTACAGGAAGAAGGATGGGTCGTGTGTCGGGCATTCAAGAAGCCCAGTCCTAATTATAGACAAGGTTTTGAAGCTTGGAATGCTTACTATGTCAGAGATAACAGCCAAGTTAGGCCTCCATCATTCTCAGATATCGTAAGTACAACACAAGTGTTCAATCCAAATCAAGCTGCAACTTTTCATGAACCCAATACTTCAGTACAGCAAGAGCTTGTTTGCAACCATACTCTTTTAAACAACCAACTTTTTGAGCTACCACAACTAGATAGCCCCTCTCTATCAACAAGTCTGGCAACAAAAGAAGGCTTCCAGCATAATGGTATAGCCAATGAAGATTTCGATGGTATCAGCAGCCAATATGTGGACTGGACAAATTTGGATAACTTACTTGCATCACAATTTACTGGCACAACATCCTTTTCCAATCCAAACTTGCCATTAATATCCCAGAACAATGAACTGGATGCTCAAAATAATGCTAGCCATCTCCTAGGATGCTTTCCAGAATTATAGCAAAAGTTCATCCATACCCTTGGATGCTTTCTTGACTTATAACATAAGCTCATCCATAGCCGCAATATCTATATATGTAGATGATGAATTCATTATAATAATAATATAATCAGTCATGTCTTCCAGAATTAAGGTTGAATTCCCGTGTAGAATTGTCAAAAAGAGTCCACTCTCCTCCACCCTAAAACACATATAAATTAGAGGGAGCAACAGTGTACTTGATGTGATAAAGGGAGAGTTCCTGCAAAGTAAAATCTCCTAACATATTAGGGATGTAGGTGAAAGTTTTTGTTCACTGTTTTACTTGTTTATGTTATTTTGTAATTGTAAATTTTGCTTCATTGCATGCATTGATTTGTACTCATTGATTTTGCTTTGTCGTAAAATTGCATTTTGTACCATTTATCCTTCACTCTTGATTCTTGAACATAATGCAATTATGACTTTTTCGTTTTCTTTGGTCAATTTGAGGCTTGTTAAGCCTAAAAACTGAGAGTTGATTCTCTTCTATCTCGTAAAATCTTCAGTTTTTGATGAGGATAAGATCTTTTTTTTGGTAAATGATAAGATCTTCAGTTCTTGATGAGGATAAGATCTCGATTTCACATCCCCAATTAATATGATGTCGCAAACATGCATTAATAATATTCTAGCAAAAAAAAAAAAATCACGCATTAATAATATTTGGGTAGAACTGAAATTGATTCAAAGCATATCTTTAAATTTAATTCCAACTTGTAGTAACCGTAGCATGTAAATAAGCTATCTTCCGCTGTCACACGAACCCTACAAGCACAATGAGTACTCTTAAAAATACCCCCTTGATCCTTATCCCTAAAGGGCATGGGTTCGATCTCCACTTTATACAAAATAGATTAGTGTGTGCGTGTGTCTATCGTCAAGTCAAAAAAAAAAAATCGAGCGAAAATTAGGTTGGGACGTGGTGCAAGAAGTGAACAATCTGCAAAAAGAAAGAGAAACTGAGGGGATTGTTTTCTAATTCGGGGACCGACTCATTGAAGTTTACAGTTTGAAGAGAAGAAGATGATAAACGACAAGTGGTTTTAGCTTTAGTTAACAATAGAGTTAAATGCATGTCGTTGATGTACATTACAAATAGGTTCAGTTAATAACCACATGAATATCACGTGCTAATGGCTAAACTCAACCTGATTCTTTCCCTTCACCTCAACTTAATCCTGTTACACCACTTCCTTCTATTAGACATTCTACTAGATCTCAAACCTTCTGCTTACTTGTAGAATTATCACTACCACAATGCTTCCTCTGATCCTTGCTCTCCCTCCACTGTGGTTCCAAGTACTTCCTCTACACATTTCCCTTTATCTCAAGTACTGTCTTACTCTCTTTTATCTCCATTACAAATCCTTTGTCTTAAATGCTTTTTCCATCCGTGAGCCTTCCAATAATTTAGGAACTTGTTTTCCTATAATTTTGGTATTTTCTTTGTTCTTTTCATGTATAATACTTCCTGAGTCTTCCTTTGTTTCTTATATATTATGTAACTGTAACAATTCAAGGAAAACGTTAACCACATCTGCGCTTATACCCCAAAAGGAGTAGTCAAGTTACAATTAGGGCTCTTGCAATTGTTAATAAAGCCCAGTTCGACCCAGTATATGCTTAATGTGGGACTCAGCACACATACACTTATCAGATTTTGGGGCATCACAATCTCCCCCACTTAAATCCCTAACTACCTCGTTAGGGCCCATATGTTTGAGCCCACACAGGATTACTGGGTTGGCTCTAATACCATTTGTAACAACTCAAAGAAAGCGCTAGCCACATCTGCGCTTATACCCCAAAAGGGCTAGTTAAGTTACAATTGGGACTCCTTGCAATTGTTAACAAAGCTCAGTTCGACCCAGTATATGCCCGATGTGAGACACAACGCACACACACTTATCAGAATTTGGGACATGTATCACAATCTCTCCCTACTTAAATCTCTAACGTCCTTGTTAGGGCCCATATGTCCGAGCCCACACGGGATTACTGGGTTGGCTCTGATACCATTAGTAACAACCCAAGGAAAGCGTTAGCCACATCTGCGCTTATACCCCAAAAGGACTAATCAAATTACAATTGGGGCTCCTTGCAATTATTAATAAAGCCCAGTTTGACTCAGTATATGCCTGATGTGGGACTCAGCGCACATACACTTATAAGATTTTGGGGCATCACAATCTCCCCCACTCAAATCCCTAACGTCTTCGTTAGGGCCCATATGTCCGAGCCCACACAAGATTACTGGGTTGGTTTTGATACCATTTGTAACAACCCAAGGAAAGCGTTAGCCACATCTGCGCTTATACCCCGAAAGGACTAGTCAAATTACAATTGGGGCTCCTTGCAATTGTTAATAAAGCCCAGTTCGACTCAGTATATGCCCGATGTAGGACTCAGCGCACATACACTTATCAGATTTTGGGGCATCACAGTAACTGTATCACCATACAAACATATACAATATACAAATTTCTTCTCTCATTAAGAGTCCCCGTACCTCTTACCTTTTTCATGTTAAGCAACTATAATCGCTTAATACACACGTTCATCAAATCAAAAAATAAACCAACAATTTGAGGTACAACATAAAGGAAAAAAAAAAAATTAAAGAGTTGAGATCAGCTCCTTTTAGTTTTGCAAATGTGCTTCAATTTGCGACAACCAACTAAAAGTGAAAGGCATAAGAGAGAGAAAAGTACCTAGTGGTGGTTCGGTGGTAGATTTGTCAAGGAAATCAAAAGGAAAACAAGAAAAAAAAGATTTCGAAAAGGAAATAATAGAGAAAAAAAGAAAAAATAAATAAAGAAAATAAACAGATTAGGAGAGAGGAAAGTACATGCTGATTTAATCAGCAACTCCAGCGACAAAGATGGCATCTTTGCCGGAGTAAAAAAAAAAATGATCTGAGAACGAGCATAGAGGGAAGCTATCGTGAGATCCTCTTTTAAGGTGAAAAATGAAATTTTGATGAGAAAGTGAAGAGCCATCACGTCTGGGGTAAAGTAAGGAGGGAGCATAGAGATTCGTCGAAGAGAGCACATAGATTAGATTGGTAGTGATGGAGCATAGAGAATTAGAGATTCTTCTAGAGATACTATTAAAGAGAGAGTCTTGTCCCACATTGCCCAAGTTTCTTTGGGTTGTGCAATTTATAAGTCATGGACAATCCTTCATCTCTTAAGGTGTCTTTTGAGATTGAGTTAGACTTATTGGACTTTCACATAATATTAGAACCACCCCTTGGGTGTTGGGCATATCTTCAGATATATGTTTGCTCTCAAATAAAATATAATTTTTTTTTTTGTGAAATAAAACAATTTATTTCGATATATATTTGCTCTCAAATAAGATATAAAGGTTAAGTGATATTGATATACGAATGTATATTTTATTTTATTTTTAAAAGAACAAATTATGGTTTGTTTGATGATATATTTGCTCTTAAATAAAATATAAAGGTATTATTTGGATTTGTATGAGTAATATAACTTCTTGTTTTGAACATTTTATAATTGTAATAGAAATTGATGCAATTATTAACATTCCAAATGATGTAGAAAGAAGTGAAGAAGAGTACATGTTTATTGCACGACAGAAAATACTGATGACAATTTGTTGGGTAAGCTGGTATATAGTGTAGATGAAGCATGCAATTTATACAATGATTATGCATTACGAATAGGTTTTAGTATTCGGAAAGGAGAGCCTAGATATCATGCTGGTTCTCGCACTTTAAGGCAACATGATTTTTTATGTTCCAATGAGGACTTTAAACTATAGATGAAGATAATTATGAAAAAATAAAATAAATAAATAAATAAATAAAGATTGAACACGTCGAAGGCTAGAACTGGTTGCAAGGCATTTATTCATGTCGCAGTTAAAAATGGTATTTCGAAGGTTAGTGCATTTAATCCAGAGCATAATCATTGACTTGCATTACCATCAAAAAGACATTTGTTAAGATCTGATCGTTGTATTTCAAAACTTAAGGCAGGTGCAATTGAATCTATGGTGAATGCAGGCATAAGCATGCAAAATGCTTACTCTTATCTAAGAGAAAATGTTGGAGGGAGGGAGAATGTGGGATTTACCAAAAGAGATTGTTATAATTATGTGAACAAGCAAAAGATGGAAATAATTAGTGTTGATGATTCCCAAAGCCTTTTGAACCACTTTAAGCGCAAGCATACAGAAGATCCAATGTTCTTTTACACAGTTCAAGCAGATCAAGAAAATCCTATGACTAATTTTTTCTTCTAGAGAGATGGGAGATCAAGGGTAGATTATGATTGCTTTGGAGATGTTTTGGTATTTGATAAATTTCACAAATAAATATAATTTGATTTGTGCTCCATTTGTTGGTGTTAACCACCATTGACAAAATATGATGTTCAGTTGTGCTTTTCTTTTGGATGAAACCACTAAATCATTTAAATGGTTGTTTAAAGCATTCTTAAAATCAATTGGGGATCGGTTGCCAGTAATAATTTATACTAACAAAGATCAAGCCATGTCTAATGCTATTGAGGAGGTGTTTCCAAGCACACATCATCGGCTATGTTTGTAGCATATTTCAAAAAATGCTCCTTTCCCTTTAGGAGAGGTAAATACCGAGTTTGAATTTAAGTACTTGTTCAATAAGTGCCAAAAATATTATGGTTCGGAAGGAATTTGAACATACATGGGATAAAATAATGCAGAAGTATAATCTTGAGAGTCATCGATGGCTTAATATGATGTACAAAATTCGACACAAGTGGAGCGCAACACTCACTAAGGATAGTTTCATGCTTGAATTTAGAGTTTTCTCAAGGAGTGAAAGTACAAACAATGTTTTAAATGACATAGTAGATAAAACAATCAACCTCACTAAGTTTGTGATTGAATATGACGATATAGTGGCAGATATGTCCTTTTTGGAGTTTAATGAAGATTTTCGATGCAAGCAAGGTGTCCCACAAAGAGCAGTGAAAAAGAATGGCATATTAGGTCATGTAGCACAAGTGTATACCTATAAGATGTTCAAAATATTTGAAAAAAAAAAAAAAAAATCCTTAATAGTCTTGCAATGGCGTGGGAGCAAGTTGCTTACCAAAATACATTGGATGTCTTCGAGGTAAAAGAAGAAACTAGTGAAAGAGTACACAATGTCCAAATTAAATCATCTCAGTAACAATATCTGCATGTTTTTGTAAGAAGTTTGAGAGTTTGTTTGGCCCCCCATTAGCGTGGAGCAAAACAATGTTTTGAACCAAAATCGCAGAATTGGATGAGTTTGGGCCAGCAATTTATAAAAATTTGTGGTTTTAAAAACGTCAAATTCTAGCATTTTAACACCGAAGCTGAACCCAGCTTTTTTGAAAACGATGGTTTTAACGTTTGCGCATCACACATTTTTCACATGTTAGATTACTAAACTGACCTCAAATATTTATTGATTGACCAAAAGCCCAAAAACAGGTATATAAGCAAAAAAAAAAAAAATCCTCTCTTTTTCTCCTCTACTCTTTCTACTATACAGTGCCGCTCACTGTTAGTGTCAAGAATTTCAATCCTCGTTTATTTCTTGCACATCTGCTTCAAAAATCTCAGGTATCCAAAAGAAATTATTCATCGGTTTGTGGCTGAAGATCAAATATAAATTATTGGATTCCTTCCATGGTATTTACTTCATGACTTTGTAAAAAGATATAAAATAGAGAATAAAGGTAACAACACTTACAAAACTTGGAGTAGGAGAACTAAATTTGAAGTGGCTTGAAGCATGAGAAGACTCTAATTTCAGCTTGTTGTTTGCTTTGGTCGAGTAGCTTTCTTCCTTCAAATGCAAAGACTAAGTGTACAAAAAAA
>OU015771.1:13772460-13897493 GCA_907173295.1 Fagus sylvatica | reverse complement strand
AATCACCTTTAATAAGCTCTTACAATTCTTATATGTCGGCTACCTTAAGAAAAAAAATTTCATTCGTAATTGATTTCATCACATGGCTATGTTTAAATATCAAAAATATCTAGCCATTAATATTGACTTTGTCAATGTTTTGAAAACAATTTTCTGTTTCAAAAATTTTTCCAACCGTAGAGATTTCTTTGTGTTCTTCACATGACTATCTTTAAATATCAAAAATATCTAGCCATTAATATTGACTTTGTCAATTTTTGAAAACAATTTTCTTTTCAAAAATTTTTCAATCGTAGAGATTTCTTCACATGGCTATGTTTAAATATCAAAAATATCTAGCCATTAATATTGACTTTGTCAATATTTTGAAAATCAATTTAAGTTGGTTTTAAAGTTGAGCCTTAAAGATCAAATCTTAATAAACTTTACAAAACCTAACTCTTACTTCTCATATGTCTCGGATCATTGTCTTTGAGCTTGATTTCTTTGTCTTGAGTCTTGATGACTTTGATCTTCAATGTGTTTGCAACTTATCAACTTTGCATTTGCTTGATATTTGAATTGGCCATCTTGGTCCAATTAAATCAATAGTCAAAATTAAGCTTTAAAACATAAATCATTAGTTCATATGAAAATATCATTAATGAACAACTTAAAATCATGGTTATCATCAAAACTACATGAATGTCCTTGGATTAATTAGCCAATTAATAATTATTGAAACCTTGAGGCTAACAATCTCCCCCTTTTTGATGATGACACATATGATATGATATTTTTATACGATTTATGATTTTGAAGCTTTTCTTGAAAAGCTCCCCCTAAAATAATGCATATCTTTATATTAGAGATTTTTAAATCTCCCCCTATCTTTATGCATAGATCAATTTGTCATTTAAGTATTATCAAGCAATCAATATATATGCGCATTTTTGCCAATTATTGCAAGATATGATAATTCACCAATAGATATGATAATTCAAAATGTCATATCTTTCTCCCCCTTGGCATCATCAAAAATAAATATTATATTCAATATCTCCAAGCATCATTCAACATTTTAAACAACCAAAAAAAATTTATTTCTCCTTTGATTTAGTTCAAACATAGAACAACTAACTAATATAACATATTTCTCCTATTTGGTACAAAGAAATAAAACAAATACATTCATATTTGTAAGATTCTTCATCCTAGTGGTTCGGTTGGATTGAGGGTTCGGTTGAAGATGCTTCAGGAAAGGATATGATGTCCCTTGCCATATGCCTAAAATGCTGATGATTTAAGCAATCTGGAAAGGACATGGGATGAAGCCCATATATTATGTACTCTCTCTCTTCTGTCATACAAAGCTTCAGGTGTATCAACAGTTGTATGAACGGGATGATTCGGATGAGGAAGATATATTTGGAGTGTATGCTAAAGATCTTCCCATCAACCTGGTGTATGAGAGAGGTACTTCAACCGAGAAGCATGATCAATAATAATCTTGCTTCGTGGAAACTTGATCAATAATAATTTTGCTTCTATCTGAGAAGATCAAGTATTTGATTTTATGAATCTCTAAATGATGCTGCATCCTCTTAGAGTTTTATCTAAAGAATGAGAGAAAATATTATCTGAGAGGTGTGAGTATGTAGTGGAGAGGTGAAGCGAATTTATAGGACAGACGCGCTGTTTGAAAGAATGGTTCAGATTTTGCTACGTGTCATAAGTGTGAATGAATGGTTCAGATTTTGCTATGTGTCATAAGTGTGAATGAATGGTTCAGATTTTGCTACGTG
Organism: Fagus sylvatica; assembly: GCA_907173295.1. Taxonomy (NCBI): domain Eukaryota; kingdom Viridiplantae; phylum Streptophyta; class Magnoliopsida; order Fagales; family Fagaceae; genus Fagus; species Fagus sylvatica. The sequence goes on along the minus strand of OU015771.1, from coordinate 13,895,709 downwards.
TCGTAAGTGTGAATGAAGGGTTCAGATTTTGCTATGTGTCAGACTTATCCAATTACGCACGCCATAGACACCGATAAATCAGGAAGTTTGAAAAAAAAATATCTGCTTTTTCAGAAAAAAGATTTTTGTCGACGCATCGAGTTCTGAGTCAGTGATATTTCCGTATACGTTAAATCTCGAGATTTGAACGTTGAATTTTGAAGAAAAATCTCGGGAGTCGGGTGATAGGTACAGGCTGGTGTTCAAAAATCTGAGGTTTATTTAACACACACTAATTTTCGATGAACTTCATCATTTTCAAACTCTTAGCTTAATCTCTTATTAGATTTTCTAGAATGGCTTCCTCTTCTTCTCAAAACAAACCAGAAACAATTAATCTAAATGATACGCCTAGTGTGATGCCAGAAGTCTGGCGTCCTTACTTCCTTTCAATTAATGGCCCTGTATCAGTAACTGATTCAGTGATATTGAATGGTGAGACTGCCACCGCAGTAGCTGCCGGTCTTTGTACTCCGGAGGATGCAAAGGTTTTAGCTGGGAGGACTGACCCACAAATAATAAATGAATCATTGGCACTCACGATTCAGTGTACTGCCACTGTTTCTAACATGGGACGTCGTCTTCATGTTAGGAATATGGAAGTGAAAACGCTGCGTTCTCAAGTCACCATTTTACAAAGGTTGCTGAAGGAGAGTAAGAAGAAAGTAGGGGAGGTCAAGGAGGAGAACAAAAGGCTGAAGGCGCTCGTGGATTCTTATGCCGATGATTTGGTAATCCGGTCCACAGAGCAGAGCAAGACCACTAATAAGCTGCAGAAGCAGTACGAGAAGCTACTAGCTGAGGTGAAGGAATTGACTTCTCGTTCTATCCCCAAATAAATGTAATGGGAAGTGTAGTGGTTTTTCCTTTTGTGGTGGTTTCTCCTTTGTGGCTTTCTTTTTAATAAAATCAAGTTTGTTTAAATGATGAGTTTTATTTCTTATTTTATGCATGAACATATACGCAAATATACATAGAACTGGGCATATAATCTAATGTTCAAGCAATATAACTAGAAAGATATAAAATGAACAATTTTATGAACATGATATGGATAAAATCATTTTATATTCAATTCTTAAGGTATATATAGATTTAACACAGTTGAATCAAATAGAAGGATAATAAATTCAAGTTTATTTGATATCAACGTATCTAGCCATACCTATTTCACGTCGAATTGTGCAAAATCGTTCTTCAATGAGAGGTTTCGTGAGAATATTTGCCCATTGACTATCGGTGCTTACAAATTTAAGTTTAATGTCCCCTTTTTGCACATGATCTCTTATGAAATGGTATCTAATTTCAATGTGCTTTGTGCGAGAGTGTTGGATAGGATTTTTACTTAAACTTATAGGCACTTGTGTTATCACACCTTATGGGAATATGATAAAAAAGAATTTTAAAATCCTCTAGTTGTTGTTTTATGTAGAGAGATTGAGCACAACAACTACCGGCCGCTACATATTCGGCTTCCGCCGTTGATAAGGCCACGGAGTTTTGCTTTTTACTAAACCATGATACTAGTGAGTGTCCTAGAAAGTGACAAGTACCACTAGTGCTTTTGCGATCAATTTTGCAACCGGCAAAATCCGCATCCGTGTAGCTTATTAAGTCAAATGAATTTGACTTAGGGTACCATAATCCTAAATCAATGGTTCCAAGCAAATATCGAAATATTCGTTTGACCGCAATTAAGTGTGATTCTTTAGGACAAGATTGAAACCGAGGCGCAAAGACATACGCTAAACATTATATCGGGTCTACTTGCGGTTAAATAAAGTAAACTACCAATCATACCTCGATATAGCTTAACGTCCACCGGTTTACCTTTCTCATCTTTGTCAAGCTTTGTTGAAGGACTCATGGGAGTTCCATATGCTTTAGCATTTGTCCAATCCAAATCTTTTTAGTAAGTCTATGACATATTTGGATTGATTTAAGAATATCCCTTCTTTGGTTTGCTTTATTTGAAGTCCGAGAAAGGAATTTTAGCTCACCCATCATACTCATTTCGAATTCATCCTGCATAGTCTTAGAGAATTCTTTGCACAAGTTTTCATTAGTAGAACCAAATATAATATCATCAACATAGATTTGCACAATAAGCATGTCTTTTCCATCAAACATTAGAAATAATGTTATTTCAAGTTTTCCACGTGTAAAACCTTTTTCATTTTGAATTCTTCTACAATGTTTAACAAATGCTTTATGAGCTTCATTTTTGTGAGCAAGAAATAATACCCATATATAGCGAGAATAATCATCAACAATTACAAATGTATACAATTTGCCACTTAAGCTAGCGGTTCTAATAGGACCAAATAAATCCATATGCAATAGTTCTAGAGGTCTTGAAGTAGAAATAACTTTCATTTTCTTAAAAGATGACTTAATTTGTTTACCTAGTTGACATGCATCACATATTTTATCTTTAACAAATTTAGTAATCGGCAAGCCTTTTACTAAATCAAGTTTAGACAATTTTGAGAGTAATTCCATATTGACATGTCCTAATCTTCTATGCCACAACCAACTATTTTCATTTATGGCAGCAAGGCAAATTGATTCTTTTGATGTCATATTATCAAGATCAATGGTGTAGACATTTTCATTTCTAAATGCCACAAATAGAACTTGATTATCAATTTCATTTACTATAATACACATGATTGATTTGAATATTACATTATAACTTTTATCACACAATTGGCTAATACTTAGCAAGTTATGTTTCAAGCCATCAACCAAGAGAACATAATAAGAGAATGTGTTTTACCAATATTACCTATACCGATGATCTTTCCTTTTGAGTTATCACCGAATTTGACATTTCCTCCATCTTTTAGAGTAAGAGAAGTAAACTTATTTTTATCACCCATCATATGCCTTGAACATCCATTATTGAGAAACCACTTATCTTTGGTAGATATGGATATCAAGCACACCTACAAGACAACTTCAAATAACCTTCTTTGGTACCCAAATTTTCTTGGGTCCACTAGGGTTAGCTTTTGGAGGAGTAGTTCCTTTGACTACCCAAATCATATTTTTCATGGGACATGTATGAATATTATGCCCTAATTTTCCACAATGTTCACATATGGGAATTTTCAAGAATTTTTCATTTATAAAGAATTTTTGATAGTGTTTTTCTTTGATTTTAGGGTTATATCCAATACCCGCTTTGTCAAAAACACATCTTTGACTACCTAACAAATTATCCAAATTTTTCTTTCCATTTGTAAAGTTAGTCACAATTTTATTTAATTTTTCAACTTTGAGTTTTAATTCTTTATTTTCATTTACCAAGAGATTTGAATCATGAGCTATTTGTGATGATGTTTCCACATCTTTTGCTTTCATTTTCTCAATGAAGCTTTGTGATTCAATTTTCAACTTAATTATTTCTTTTTCTAAAGATAGATTTTTATCATTTAAAGAAATAATTTGTTTTTCTAGAATTTCATTTTTGCTTTTGAAATCATCTAATTCGTTTGAAAGAGATGTGACTTTCTTTTTGAAAACTTTATTTTTCGAAACATTCTTCTCAAATTCTTCAACTAGCTCTTCAAAAGCATTTTGTAATTCATCATAGCTATAAGAATTATTTTCTAAAGAATTGAGTTCCGAAGTTACCTCATCTTCATATGCCATTAAGCAAAAGGCTTCGGTAGAATCTTCTTCATCGTTGGATGCTTGAGGGCTAATGCTTGTACATTCATCTTTCTCTATTTGAGGTAATTTGTGATCATGAACAAGCATGCTCATCTTTGATTCTTCAACTTGACTTGCTTCTTCATATGTAGCTTCAAGTCTTTCCCAAATTTCTTTAGCTGAATTACAACTTGAAATTTCATCAAATTCCTTTGAGTCAAACGCACAATATAAACAATTCATAGCTTTATAATTTAATTCAATGAGTTTGACATCATTTTCATCCCATTCATTTTCTTGTTTGGGTATTTCTTGTTCTTCTACTATTTTAGTAGGAACATGAGGACCATTTACAATGATTTTCCATATGAGATAATCTTGAGCTTTAATGTACGTAGTCATTCTAGTTTTCCAATAACTATAATCACTACTATTGAACAAGGGTGGTCTATTTGTAGATTGACCTTCAACCATTTGAGGTCTAGATGTGTTTGCCATGATCTTAACTCTAAGATTGTTAAATCTATATGTAGAGCCTTGGCTCTGATACCAATTGTTACCCAAATATCAACCTAAGAGGGGGGGTGATTTAGGTTGAGGCAAACTTTTTCGATTTAAATGCGGAATTAGAAAATTATTTTCAATTAGCAAAAATTGATTAAACAAATTTAAGAACACAATTCAATTGCAATATAGATATGATAGAAAATCAAACACAAGCATATATAAGCAATTGAATAAGTAAGAGATAGAGATAGAGAAAATCAAACACAATGATTGTTATCGAGGTTCGGCTTCCCCGCCTACGTCCCCGCCTCAAGAACACTTCTTGAGGATTCCCAAATCCACTATTTGACAATCTTCTTCCGGGTGAAGATCAAACCGTTACAAATCTTCCTTAAACGGTGAAGAGTAACCACCGAGTGAAAAATCCTTTTCACTCCTTAGGATTTATACCAAAACCCACAAATCTTCCTTACAAGGTGAAGAGTAACCACCCAGTGAAAAATCCTTTTCACTACTTAGGATTTATACCAAAACCCTAACAAAAACACTCAATAATTTCAACAAAGGATTTGTTGTACAAAATATGGCTCTCTCAAAGAGTAGTTGTACACAATATGCTCACTCTAATAATTTATCAAAGATTTGATCAATATGGCTCAAAGAGTATTTAGAGGAAATTTGATTTTCAATCAAAGGATTTTGAATGATATGAAAATATAAGCTTGAGAAAGGATGGATTGATGTAAAAGATATTTTCTTTTCTTTCTCTGATTTCTCTTGTATGCTCTGTTCTCTCTTCTATTCTCTTTATATATTGTTCAATCAATCGACAAAGGAAATTTGAATTTGAAAATTTTTGTTCTTAGAAAACACAATCATTTCTATAAATTTTAAATGAAAAGTGCCAATGGAAGATGCCAATTTGAAAATATGCCAATAATTAGCTTTTTTAAAATATTCATTACTTTTCTGCACCAAACTTTGCTGCAAGTCTTTGGCAGAGCTTTGATTCTCCAACGGACACATACTTAATTCAATGGCAATCAAATTGTTTTTATTGACTTTGAAATCTTTTGAAAAATTTGCATGACTTTTTTTAAAATAAACGGTGCCAATGTATGCCAGCTTATATTCATTACTTTTCTGCACCAAACTTTGCTGCAAGTCTTTGGCAGAGCTTTGATTCTCCAACGGACACATACTTAATTCAATCAATCAAATTGTTTTTATTGACTTTGAAATCTTTTGAAAAACTTTTCTGCTTTTTGTCAGCACAATTTTCAGCCAAAGATATCCAAATCTGCTAGTAGCTAATTTGTATGACTTTTGGAAATTCATGGGTTATTATCCCATGTTATTCATGCAATTAATTCAAGCCACCTAGCTTGTCAATCACCTTTAATAAGCTTGTGCCACTAAGTAATATTTCCTTAATTTGTCAAGCTTATTTCAGCAAGGTGTCGGCTACCTTAAGAAAAAAAAATTTTCATTCGTAATTGATTTCATCACATGGCTATGTTTAAATATCAAAAATATCTAGCCATTAATATTGACTTTGTCAATGTTTTGAAAACAATTTTCTGTTTCAAAAATTTTTCCAACCGTAGAGATTTCTTTGTGTTCTTCACATGGCTATCTTTAAATATCAAAAATATCTAGCCATTAATATTGACTTTGTCAATGTTTTGAAAACAATTTTCTGTTTCAAAAATTTTTTTCAATCGTAGAGATTTCTTCACATGGCTATGTTTAAATATCAAAAATATCTAGCCATTAATATTGACTTTGTCAATATTTTGAAAATCAATTTAAGTTGGTTTTAAAATTGAGCCTTAAAGATCAAATCTTAATAAACTTTACAAAACCTAACTCTTACTTCTCATATGTCTCGGATCATTGTCTTTGAGCTTGATTTCTTTGTCTTGAGTCTTGATGACTTTGATCTTCAATGAGTTTGCAACTTATCAACTTTGCATTTGCTTGATATTTGAATTGGCCAATCTTGGTCCAATTAAATCAATAGTCAAAATTAAGCTTTAAAACATAAATCATTAGTTCATATGAAAATATCATTAATGAACAACTTAAAATCATGGTTATCATCAAAACTACATGAATGTCCTTGGATTAATTAGCCAATTAATAATTATTGAAACCTTAAGGCTAACAGTTATAATTATGTGAACAAGCAAAAGATGGAAATAATTAGTGTTGATGATTCCCAAAGCCTTTTGAACCACTTTAAGCGCAAGCATACAGAAGATCCAATGTTCTTTTACACAGTTCAAGCAGATCAAGAAAATCCTATGACTAATTTTTTCTTCTAGAGAGATGGGAGATCAAGGGTAGATTATGATTGCTTTGGAGATGTTTTGGTATTTGATAAATTTCACAAATAAATATAATTTGATTTGTGCTCCATTTGTTGGTGTTAACCACCATTGACAAAATATGATGTTCAGTTGTGCTTTTCTTTTGGATGAAACCACTAAATCATTTAAATGGTTGTTTAAAGCATTCTTAAAATCAATTGGGGATCGGTTGCCAGTAATAATTTATACTAACAAAGATCAAGCCATGTCTAATGCTATTGAGGAGGTGTTTCCAAGCACACATCATCGGCTATGTTTGTAGCATATTTCAAAAAATGCTCCTTTCCCTTTAGGAGAGGTAAATACCGAGTTTGAATTTAAGTACTTGTTCAATAAGTGCCAAAAATATTATGGTTCGGAAGGAATTTGAACATACATGGGATAAAATAATGCAGAAGTATAATCTTGAGAGTCATCGATGGCTTAATATGATGTACAAAATTCGACACAAGTGGAGCGCAACACTCACTAAGGATAGTTTCATGCTTGAATTTAGAGTTTTCTCAAGGAGTGAAAGTACAAACAATGTTTTAAATGACATAGTAGATAAAACAATCAACCTCACTAAGTTTGTGATTGAATATGACGATATAGTGGCAGATATGTCCTTTTTGGAGTTTAATGAAGATTTTCGATGCAAGCAAGGTGTCCCACAAAGAGCAGTGAAAAAGAATGGCATATTAGGTCATGTAGCACAAGTGTATACCTATAAGATGTTCAAAATATTTGAAAAAAAAAAAAAAAAATCCTTAATAGTCTTGCAATGGCGTGGGAGCAAGTTGCTTACCAAAATACATTGGATGTCTTCGAGGTAAAAGAAGAAACTAGTGAAAGAGTACACAATGTCCAAATTAAATCATCTCAGTAACAATATCTGCATGTTTTTGTAAGAAGTTTGAGAGTTTGTTTGGCCCCCCATTAGCGTGGAGCAAAACAATGTTTTGAACCAAAATCGCAGAATTGGATGAGTTTGGGCCAGCAATTTATAAAAATTTGTGGTTTTAAAAACGTCAAATTCTAGCATTTTAACACCGAAGCTGAACCCAGCTTTTTTGAAAACGATGGTTTTAACGTTTGCGCATCACACATTTTTCACATGTTAGATTACTAAACTGACCTCAAATATTTATTGATTGACCAAAAGCCCAAAAACAGGTATATAAGCAAAAAAAAAAAAAATCCTCTCTTTTTCTCCTCTGCTCTTTCTACTATACAGTGCCGCTCACTGTTAGTGTCAAGAATTTCAATCCTCGTTTATTTCTTGCACATCTGCTTCAAAAATCTCAGGTATCCAAAAGAAATTATTCATCGGTTTGTGGCTGAAGATCAAATATAAATTATTGGATTCCTTCCATGGTATTTACTTCATGACTTTGTAAAAAGATATAAAATAGAGAATAAAGGTAACAACACTTACAAAACTTGGAGTAGGAGAACTAAATTTGAAGTGGCTTAAGCATGAGAAGACTCTAATTTCAGCTTGTTGTTTGCTTTGGTCGAGTAGCTTTCTTCCTTCAAATGCAAAGACTAAGTGTACAAAAAAAAATTTTTACTAGTGTATAGGAAAAAAAAAAAAAGCTTCATTGGCACTCGCCCACGTTGCTGGGTTTGGCTCCCTTCTTTCACTGCTTCTTCTTCTTCTTTTTCTTTTTCTTTGTACCCGTTCCCCTCTATTTCCTTTTCTTTCTTCTTCTTCAAATTTTTTACTTTTCTACTTCTGTTTGTGAGTTTATCTACTGAGTTTGTATTTGACCTTTTGATTTTATTTTGTCACTTTGTGTGGCCTTCTCCACGTTTACACCTTCTTTTCAATTTTCAACGAATGCCAACTACTTGCAACTATCCTTAACACTAACATTGCCCTTTCAAGTTGCAAGAATTGCCAATTTGCCATGACTATCCTTAGCTGAAAAGTGTTGGTGGTAAATGTAAATTGGTCATTGACTTTAACAAGTGGTAGATGTAAATTTGCCAATTTACCGCTTTGGTGAATAGTTGTTAGGATTTGTTTTTAATACTACAACTTGTCACAAATATAGGCCATGGCAGTGACTTATTATTATTATTATTTTTTGTCTCTGTCTTACCCTTAGTGAAGCATATAGGCCATGAATATAAGCATATTGTCTTACCCTTAGCTACAACTTGTCACGAATATAAGCATATTGACTGCATTTAAAAAAAAAATAAAAAATAAAAAGATAACCTTAACAGTATAGTTAAGTCCTTTTTGGTCATTTGTACCAGAAACAACAGTTTTAAACTAAAATTATCCAAACACTTAATTAATATAAATTGCACTTTTTTACAATTTTACCAAACGTTTAAATGTGATTTTCAAAATCGTGATTCTAAAACGCTCATTTTGAAATCATTATTTTTAAAAACGCTATTTTTCAAACAACTCCTCCAAATAGACCATGAGTTATTAGGAATTCTTTGTTATCAAGCATTGTGGGTTTTTAGTATAATTTTTTTTACTAAAAATCTAGAATACCAAATCAGTATATTTTGAAATGTTGGACAAAAGAAGCTAAGAAATGAATGATGGCTTATGAACAAGGTAGTCATTCCTCTGTGAATAATGGCGTAATAATATGATAAGTTAGCTAATATAGGCATATATAAAAGTCAAGCGATTGATAACCTTAAACATATTTTTTTGATAAAAGATAACCTTAAACATATTTGCCATAAGATGTTGATAAATTATTATGTTTTTTTTAATGTTGTAAAAAAAACCCAAAAATGAGTCAATTATCCATAGAATATACTTTAGAAAAGCAAGTCATTTTTTATCAAAAGTTCCCATGGAGAGAAATGGGCAGAGTCATTGGGAATTTGGATCATATGTACTTGTAGGCTATAAACAAAAAGATTGAAATACATAGTTTTTTTTGTAAGGTAAAAAAATAAAAATAAAAATAAAAAATGTTATAAATAAAAGCCTACCGGGGAAATAGAAACAAATTCCAAAACGCTCACCTAGTCCTTGTTAGTTGTGAATTAACAATTTGGTTTCAAGATCCCCATAGTCTCGGACAGACACAGCACCAAAATTAGGGTTTGAAAATTGTGAAGAAATACATGATTGGTTTGATGTGGTTGTCAAAAAAGACGTGTATGCGGTGATAGAAATGTCAACCATGGCCTCCTCGGGTCCGAGGAATTTGATGGGCGAAAGTGGAAGAGCATTGAGAGACGAAGAAAATGCCGACGATTCACCCTCCGCCAAAAGACCCAAATTGGACCGCTTCCCCTTAACTCACTGGGAGATCGCCGCCGCTCTCTCCGTCTTCCTCGTCTTCTCCACTGGCCTCTTCTGCGTCTACCTCACCATGCCTGCCGCTGACTTCGGCAAGCTTAAGCTCCCTCGCACCGTCTCCGATCTCCGCTTACTCAAGTAACCTCCATTTTCCCCTTGTATTTTTGTCTAGAGCTCTCTTCGAGTACCTGACTATCATTTATTTATTTTTTATTTTTTTTGGGCTCAGAGATCAACTGGGATCATATGCTAAAGATTACCCAGCTCAATTCATTCTGGGTTACTGTTCAACTTACATTTTCATGCAGACATTTATGATTCCTGGAACAATTTTCATGTCTTTGTTAGCTGGAGCTCTTTTTGGTGTAATCAAAGGTCTTCTCTTAGTTGTTTTCAATGCTACAGCAGGAGCATCGTCGTGCTTCTTTTTGTCTAAGTTAATTGGCAGACCCTTAGTTGTTTGGTTCTGGCCTGAAAAATTGAGATTCTTCCAAGCTGAGGTATATCTTTTTGTTGGGTTTTTTTTTTTTTGTTTGTATTTAGTTAATTTCTTGTATCTTACTGTTGAAATTTGATGGAATCAGATAGCTAAACGTAGAGATAAGTTGCTGAATTACATGCTGTTTCTGAGGATAACTCCATCGTTGCCCAACCTTTTCATTAATTTGGCATCTCCGATTGTCGATATACCGTTTCATATTTTCTTTTTGGCTACTTTGATTGGTCTTATTCCGGCATCCTATATCACTGTCAGAGTAAGTACCTCTCTCCGAATCCTGTAATTTCTTTTCATTACTCAATTTTTGGAACCTTTTTAATGTTGCTTTTGTATCTTTAGTTATCGTCTTGAAAAACATAGACCAGTGCCAATGAGCTCTAGCTAAAATGGAAATGGCGCCTCCTCTCCTTGTAAATGCATCGTGGAGGGGGAGGTCGTGTGTTCAAGACTCATTGAGTTCATGTGTAACTTGCTAATAAATACTTAATGAAAAGAAATTAGGGCATTGACACCTTAGATTTTATGAACTTCCCAAATTTCCTCTTTCAACATTTTTAATTATTGACATGCATTTTGGAATACACACAATTGAAAAGCAAGATGCTCTTTATGGGATGGAGTATGGATTTATTTTATCTAGGAAATAATGATTCTGTACAGTATAGTTTGAAACCATGTTAAGAACAATGACCAACATCAGATAATCGTTCTCTTGTGCATTGATTAGCATGCTGCATTAACATTGTTGATTGAATTTGCTGCTTTGTTTCAAGAAGTAATGGTTTTTTTTTTTTTTTTTTCTTTTTTAACTGGCTCTCTATTGGCCTTTTACCACATTGTCATTAGAACTAAGAGCATAATCGTCTCTTATTCCTATCCTTCTTTCCTGACCATATCTTGCAGCCTTTATGGATTAACAATGCACTAAATAGTCTAGAACTAGAACCTCATGGTTGAACTTGAACCTTATTCATAGTGGTTATCATTTAAAAACTTCCATAAGAATTGCAGAAAAAACTACCTTCCAAATCTGTGCAGTTATTAATTAATCTTTGTGCTGACAAGATTTTTTCCCCCTCATTGACATGATTTGTGTATAGTGAGAAGTTGAATGCCAACTTTATTCATTAAAAAACTGGCAGATGTAGTTCTAGTAAGTGGTCACTTAACTGGTTTTGGTTATCAACGTACCTTTAAAGGTTATAATGATCACATATTTCGTAATGATCACATATTTCGTTCAGCATAAGATAATTCAACTTTATGTTGTCAAAACTTAAAAAGGTAAACATGACCATATTGATGGGTTTTGTTTTGTGGTTTGAAAGTGTTGGTTCTTGAGTTGGAGTTTTAGTGGTATTTGCAGGAATGTTGGTAATAAACAGTCAACAGATATGGGTTCTTGGACTGATTGGTTGGGCTTCAATTGCTATGCCAAACATTCTTCAAAGGTGAAGTGTAGATGGGCTGTTCCATGGTGTTTTGAGAGATCAGTAGTACCAAAATTTAGTTAGAAATAGTTTAGCATGGAATAGGCTATAAAATTGGAGATTTTTGGTACTTGTAAAGTTTTTTGGGCTAGTTAATGTTCCATCATAGGAGCTTCATTTGCTAGGTTTGACAAGCAAGATTCTCTGGTGTTGAAGATTTACAGGGTTCTTTTATTGTCATGCAAGGTAATGATTTTTCAAACAAAGACAGAACTGGTAGCTGGGTACTACTTCTATTCAGGAAAACACTTTAGTGGATTGTGGGCCCATTGTAATTATACCAGGTCCTTTTAGATATTTCCTTTTTAGTGGATTAAAAATTCTTGGAGAGATTGGAGGTCTTTTGGGATTTATTTGACTTTAATCTAAATCATTGAGGCTACTTTATATTGGTTCAAAATTAAAGCTCTTAAGTTGATATGATGCATCCAGCAAAGAATTTGAGGAAAAACAAAATTAAATACCAAAAAGTTCAAGAATCGTGATCTAGTTTTGATGTGGGGCCCTCATGGCCCATTTCATAAGCTACTTTTGTTATTATTGAGTCTTAGTATTAAGTTTCTTTATGTTAACTTATCAAAAATAATAATAATAAGTCTCTTTAGGTTAGAAAGTTGTTGGATCAGTTTTTATTAGAATAAGGGTAATCTAGTAATTATCCAGATTTTCTGGAATGTGCTGTACTAAGGGTCCATGAGTCTTATTTTATGTCTTGAGTCCTTTTTATTTTTGGTTAGTTCTTTTTATTTTTTTTTATAAGTATATTTGGTTTAGTTCTTAATTACTTTGTTTTTTGTTATTAACGAGCCCTAGTCTTTCTAGAAAAAATAATCATAAGGAGTCCTAGCCACTCTAGGAAAGGGTTTGCCAATAGTCTATATAAAGGCTTCTATGTTGTTAATAAAATTTAGATAGGGATTGAATTATATAAAGGCAATTACAACACAATTTCCTTTGGGGTGGGACAGACAAGGGTTTTAAACATTGGTTAGTGAGATGGGATACAATGTGCTCCCCTATTGCTAAGGGTGGGCTAGGTGTGCGGAAGCTAGTGCCGTTTAATCGTGCACTACTAGCTAAATGGTTTGGGGAGATTTGGGGTTGAGGGCAATCGTTTATGGAAACACGTGCTTGTAGCGTGTCATGGGGCTGCTTGTGGGGATTGGAGTACAGGTTTGATTCGTGGCTCTCATGGTTGTGGTTTACGGAAGGGTATCATGTTTGGGTGGGATAGCTTCAATGCTCATGTGAGGTATAAGGTGGGTAGAGGTAATAGAGTGCGTTTGTGGCATGATCTGTGGTGTGGTGATGTGGTTCTAAAGGAAGCCTTCCTAGTGCTATTTGAGTGTGCCTCTAACTAGGCAGCCACAATTAGTGAGGTGGTGGTTCGTGAGAATGGTAGGGTGGATTGGAATGTGACTTTTGTGCGAAATTTTAATGACTGGGAGTTGGATTATGTCGTTTCTTTCTTGTGCCTGATCCAATCCCATCTTCCTTCTCGGGAGGTGGATGATGATTTAAGGTGAAAATTAAAGAAAAACGGCATTTTTGATATTCGCTCCTTTTATACTGCTTTACGGGATTCCCCCAATGTAGCCTTCCCTTGGAAGAGTATTTGGCGAACCAAAGCCCCTCGTAGGGCATGTTTCTTTGTTTGGACGGCGGCGTGGAACAAGATTTTGATCTGTGACAATCATAGCAAGAGAGGTTATACTTTAACTAGTTGGTGTTGCATGTGTTGTTGTAATGGTGAGAATGCAGATCATCTCTTATTGCATTGTCCTATGGCAGTTGTTCTATGGAGTTGGATATTCCAGGCCTTTGGGGTTCATTGGGTTCTATCTGGGAAAGTTGCTGATTTGTTGTTTAGCTGGTGGAATGGGTTAGGCCGGCATTCCTCGGATATTTGGAATATTGTCCATTTATGCTTGATGTGGACTATTTGGAAGGAACGCAATCAATGTACCTTTGAGGATGTATCTAGACCGGACAGACAAATAGTAGAAGGGTTTTACCTTAGCTCTTTTTGATTGGTCTAGAGCTTGGGGTTTTACTACTAGTACTTCTATTACTAAATTCATTTCATCTTTGTCTTTACTGTTTCATGATTTAAATTCTTGATGTGTTAGTGTTCATATTTTATGCACACTACACTTTTTTAATAAAATTTCGTCTATTTCCTATCAAAAAAATAAATAAATAAATTCCAACAGCTTATTCTTACTTGGACATCTAATATAAAAATACAAAGAAACCTGTAAAGATCTTCATATGGTTTTTATTAATCTAGAGAAAGCGTATGATAGAGTGCTTGTGGTGAGTTTTAGAAAAGAAGGAGTTCATGTAATGTAAGTTAAGGTGATTAAAGATATGTATGATGAGCTATAATTAGTGTGAGAACAAGTGGAGGCATCACAAGTGCATTCCCTTTCACTATAGGTTTGCATCAGGGAACAACTTTTAGTCAATATCTCTTTGCATTGGTTATGGAGGAACTATTTCTTTATTTCATTTTAAGTACTAGTTATGGAGGAACTTTCTAGAATGATTCAAGATAAAGTCTCTTCGTGTACGCTTTTTGTAGGTGGTATAGATTTAGTGGATGATGGAGTTGACGACAAGTTGGATATTTGGAGGGGTGTTTTAGAATCTAAAGGTTTTAGGCTAAGTAGGTCTAAAACATAGTATATGGAGTGTAAATTTAGTATGAGGAGAGACAAAGATGGAGTGATTGTAAAACTTGATTGTCAAGAGATACTAAAGGTGATTTTGATAACTTGGACCAATAATACATAAGGATGGAGAGATCAAAGAGGATGTAAATCATAGGATAAAAACAAGGTGGATAAAGTGGAGAAGTGTTTCAGGAGTAAAACTTGATTGTCAAGAGATGCCAAAGATGTTTTCGATATCTTGGACTAATAATTCATGAGCATGGAGAGATCGAAAAGGATGTGAATCATATGATAAAACCAAAGTGAATGAAGTGGAGAAGTGCATCATGAGTATTCTATGATCGTATAATATCTATTAAGTTAATGGGAAAGTTTTTCAAGATTGCTACAAAACTAGTTATGCTATATGGTACCAAATGTTGGGCTATTAAGAAGCAACGTGTTCATAAAATGAGTGTGACAGAAATGAGAATTTTAGGATGGATAAGTGGAAATACAAGGAAAGATATGATATGAATTAAAGAAAATTGTTTAAAAATAGAGGTGGTTCCTATTGATGAAAAGATAAGGGAGAGTTGCTTGAGATGGTTTGGTTATGTGTAAAGAAGAGTTAATTAATGCTCTAATGAGGAAAAGTGAATTGATTCAAGCAGAGGAAATGAATAGAGATAGAGAAAAACATAGAATAACACTAGTAGAAGTAGTAAAAATTGACATGTCAATTAAGGTAACAAAGAGTATGATTTTGGATATGGTAGAATGACGGAGAAGAGTACATGTGAACGACTCTAATTAGTCTGTTAAGTATTTAGAACTGACTCCAAAGTTTTTGGACTAAGGTTTTGTTATTATTGTGCTAAGGGGCGTGATTGCTTTCTCCCACTCTTTTTATTACTTAACTTACCTAAACCCTTAAGCATCAAAAACAATTCAAGAACCATTCAAGATTTCAACAAAAATCCTAATTCTGTTTTTCTTAAGCAAGCAAACTATATGTATAACTTGTTAAATACCAGTGCTGGCCTTTCTAACCTAGTGATATGTTTTCCATGTATAGGATAGAGGGCCTGGGTCTGACCCTGGTTGGAAATGAATTGGCTACCCACACTTTGTAGCCTATTATTGAAGGGATCAAACACCTGTAAAATGCAAGTACTTCTTTCATCTTAAAAAATATGTGCCATGAAAAGCTAGTAAAGAATTTTAGAGAAAAAGGCAATTTTGTTGAGTATTTTGAAATTACAGTTACCATATTCTTTTGTGTCTGTGACATAGTTCTGTTATTATTAAAGCTCTCTTAGGTAAATGGCAGTGGAAATTGGGGAGAGTTAGGGTATGATGTATGGTGGGTCCAATTGTCTGAACATGGAGAGAGCACATTGGGTTGGAAGGAAACACAAAACTATCTTAGTTGCACTATTTCTAAAAATATTCCTTCCAAGTTGTGCACCTTTAGGAATGGTGTTAACCTTGAGGGAAGTAGGGTTTGTGAGTGAATTCTTCCTGCCCTGTTGTTTTATTGCAAGGTTCCTCTTTGCCATTAAGTTCAACATATTTGTCTCTCTAGATCAAATGTGGTGTTGCCCCCCTCCTTTCTGGAAGAGTTTGCTTGCCTCAATGGTTGATCAATTCATCGGGGAGTACTTCTTTGCTACTAGGTGTGCTCAGCTGATCATATAGTAAATGAGTGATTTTGAGTGACGTTTTCATCAGAAATCAGGAATGAAATAGAGAACATTACATGCAATTTTACTGTTGACAGAATTTTCTCCCAAGCCGATTTGAAAGGAAATTCCCCAAATTCACTATGTGACAATTCAACTGGCCATCTTTGTGTGTATTTAATCACATAATTTATTTAATAATCATATATGACTTGTTTAGATGACTTAATGAGTCATGTGATTAAAATACATATGCATGATAATGAGTTGGAGGAAACTCTATACCTTCAACTTTTGCCTTTGACTCCTCCACATAACAAGGAAACAATATATGTATAATTTAATGGTTTTTTTTCTTGCCTCCTGTACAGTTTTTTTTTTTTTTCTTGGCTGGATTGTTTGATAACCATTTTTTTTTTTTTTGGTGTTACTTTGGAGTTTCATAATAGATCTCCACAGTACATAGAATTTTTTTTTCTCAGGTTTCTACAGTGCACAGGATTAGTAGATTATTTATATATTGTAGAGTAAATTGCTTACATATGTGGTAAGTTCATGGTCTTTGTCATTTTACTAATTAAGTTGCTGTTGCTGATTTTGTTTCAATATAGGCTGGCCTTGCTCTTGGGGATCTCAAGTCAGTCAAGGATCTATATGATTTTAAAACGTTGTGTGTTCTTTTCCTTATTGGTTTCGTCTCCATTGTTCCTGCTTTTTTGAAGAGGAAGAAAATCTATGAATAAAGGTTTCATTAGGAAGGCCCCCTTCTATTGAAGAGGAAGCAAACCTGAGAATGTTGATGGGGCCGTCCCATCTTCTGTTGAAGTTTGAAGAGGAAGCAAACTGTAATTTGGTGAGGGGCCATCCCATCTTCCTGTCGAAGGCAACTTAAAGTATTGACTTCTAGCTATGAGTTATGATGGCCAAAACTTATTATTCCAAGAAAAAAAATGTTAAATGAAAATTGAATTTGGTATAGGCTCCACAAAGTTATTTCCACTGGTTTAGCATTATGGAGGAGTCATTTAAGGTTTGGAAAGATGTGCAAATGATGTTTTAGTATTTATGCACATGTAATTTAACAGACGTTGGGAATTGACGTGGCCTTGTATTATTGGTTTACGATTCAATAACAAAATCCTAAAGTTTATTGTTAGAGTCAAGCATCATCAAATAGAAACAGGTAAAATTATTAGAGTACAAGGTGGAATAGAATTGTCCCAATTGAAGTGGCATTTGTGGAATCACAAAGTACTAGAGAGATTTTTTTTTTTTTTTTTTTTTTTAAAGCAACTAATAATTTTACCATGATTAAATGAGAGGAAATAGGACTAAAATGCCATAAAAGGATGAGTACAATTGCACATGTACTGATGCATATTAGATTCCATATTACCACTGGCCCATGTCCTCTTTTTATAAAGTAATTACCAAAAAAAACAAAATTCACTATATTTTCACGATTAGCTATGATGTTTTGGGATTGATCTAACATACTTGTGGTTCTTCCATTGATCTGGTAGTCCTTAAAATTATGGGGACAACTAGGTTAGATAGTTCATCAAATCTGATAGAACATCAAAGTGTTAAGATTGGTGAAAGCGTTGATAACAAAGTTTGCACTTAGGAAAAAGAATATTTGATTCGAATATATCATTGGTCTCACCACACATAAAACAAAGCAAAGAGTTCTTTGTTAAAAGAGTTTTTCATTTATTTTATTTTTTTGCAAAACTATACTTCCATAATATTTCTATTTAATCACCCAAACTCTAAAAAGCATTTTTACTTAATCCTAAAAAAAAAAGAGTAAAAATGGGACCAATTACTCTAATCGTTTCTTTTTCATTATAATTCTTGTTACACGGCTAATGCAGTGCAAAGGTGATTTTTACTTCTCTTTTTTTTTTTTTTTTTTTTTTTTTTTTTTTTTTTTTTAAAGGGAAATTACACTTTCCATTATAAACTTTCACTCCATTTAGAATATCTCCCATATTATCAGTTTACTCCCAAATTATTAATTTGTTCCATTGACACTTCAAAATATATATATATTGTGCCCCATGTCGTTTAAACTGGGCGTTAAATCAGACGGACATTGGGTGCAATTACGAAATTACCCCATTGATTGCAATAAAAAATCATAATTTCTATCTAATTTCACTCTCAATTAGATGTTGTCCAGAGTAGAATTGACAGTGTAGATGGTATCTATTGCAGATGTGTAGGTCGTATCTATTGTAGATATTGCACGAAAGTTGTTTGGTCAGCACTGTTTTGCATATAACCCAAAATTCGCCGATATGCATCAAACAAGATGTTCACAATAAATTCTAGTTGAATAAATCATTTTGGCACAAGTAATTTTTATAATGCATTAATGAGGTTATCCTCCAAAGGAAATTACATACAAAATGAGAGAACAAAGCCTCCACAAAACATGCAGATGTCAATCTTCAGTATACACCTAGCTCAGAAGATATCCTATGACTCAAGCGTGGAAGCTGGATAGTCCTGATAGCCTGTGATACCTGTTATCCGTATCCTTGTATTTGGCTGCAAAAGTAGCAATCAAATCATCCAAAACAAAATTAGCCAACAGAAGAAAAAGTTTAAATTAAATTATTGATATTTTATGGAAGCACATAGCTAAATTATATATAGATGAGTCCGGTGTTTGGGACTTAATTCCATCGTGTTTGATGTGGACGCTTTGGACGGAACATAATAGCCGTACTTTTGAAGATGAGGCTCACTCTATGGATCAATTAAAGGGTGTTTTTGTTTCTTCTTTGTTTGATTGGGCTGGGGTGTGGGGATTAACTAATACCACCCGAGTTACTGATTTTGTAACCTTTTTGTGTAATCATTCATTTTCTTCTTCTTTGATGTAATTCTCCCTCCTCATTGTGCACTCTTTGTGCACATAGAGGAGTTTTGACTTTTTGATCTTTAATAATACTATTTCTTCCCTATCAAAAAAAATATATATATATAGATGAGTCATATGAGTTGAACTATTGCTCTCTGTTTGTGGATTGTAGCTAGGATGCAAATAACCAAAATGGAGGTTAATTTTTTTTTGCACCACCCATCCAGGAGGAGATTTTTTCTAACAGGCAACACCACTCATGATTGTGTATATTTTTTGGTCAAGAACTAGTGTGAGATAAGAGGGAAAATATGTTGGGAGAGAGCAACGCCTCTAATGCCAAGTGCATAATGCATATATGATATGGCAACCTTCTTTTAATCCTTGGCTCCTTGTTTTAGTACCCAAAAAATAAAAAAATAAAAAGCGAGACTAGTTGCTTTACCCATTCACCTGAGTTGCATATATGCAATATAAACCCACAGTGGCTACTTTACCATCAATGATACAAGTAAACTTTAAGATACCTGTCGATGACCAATATTTCTCCGATAGTTTTTCTTCTTCTTATACTTGAAGACAATTACTTTGGGATCTAAACCCTGCATTAAAAATGTAGAGGTGACAGAGGAAGTCAATGAAAATAACCAGGCCTTTCATTCCTGATACACAAGATATTTATCCAACTTGATTTTGGTCCATTAATCAGATATATCAGGAGGTAGTGAACTACCTGCTCTTCAACTACAGCATGTACAGCAGCATTAGTCACCACTGGTTTTCCAATGTAGGTAGTGTCTCGGGTTCCAACAAGCAACACCTTGTTCAGGATAATCTGCACAAGGATCACAGTTCAAACAACTTAATTGAGGCAAAAAGCCAGAAATTATAAGAAACCCATAGCTAAAACAATACTCTCATTAAGGCAGCCAGACAGACCATCTTCGGAGTTTCTCATACAAAAGAGAATGTTCCTAATTAATTTTCTTAGCAGCAAGTTAAAATTGTAAATGCATTGATTTTGGGATGTCAACATGGAAAGATGTTTGACAAAATCATACAAAGAGAAGAAGAAAAGCATTAAGATTCATACCAACAATGCAATAACAGATGGCGGCATGACCCAAGAAATCCCCACCAAGCAAAAAAGAAAGTCCCACAACTCACATGCAATAGGACAATGAAGTAGAAGATGATCAACCGATTCACTTTTACACTTACACATACAACACCAGTCAATGATGAGAATAACCTGCCTGTGTAAACTATCCGTTGTCAAGATCTTACCTAAAGCAGCAAGTCAAGTGAAGAAAGCTACTAAATACATTTCTGACCATGAAGCACATTATAGGGGACCTACAGGGCTTCCAAATACATTTCCAAGGGAAACAACCAGTATGCCCAGTCTGATCATAACGCACATTATTGTAGCTTTTCACCCAGAAGCCTTTCGAAGGAGATGGAAGCCAAACTAAAGTATCTATCCCATGGGGTTTGACGTTCATAGCATATAACTCCTAGAACAAAACCATAGACTCAATCTCCAATCTTGAGCCACTGTAACAAAAGTAGGATTCCATATAATTTGACCATTAATCCATTCCACACAATCCAAAACCAAGCTATCTTTGTCACGGGCAAAGCAGAATAACTCAAGATACTTGGCAAAAAGATAATCAGAACCAATCCAACAATCCTTCCAGAACAAAACACAGGAACCATCTCCTACCTCCAATCTCGTAAGAGGAGCAAAGTTATACCATTCATTGCAAATATTATTCCAGAGACCCACTCCATCAGGACCTTTGACAAATCTGAACACCAATCACCTCTCTGAGCACCATACTTGGAAGCAATCACCTATCTCCAAAGGGCATCGCGTTCGACCGAGAAGCTTCATAACCATTTTCCTAACAAAGCCTAATTGAAACTTAGAAGATGGCGAATACCCAAACCCCCTTGTTGCATAGGGAGATACACAGTAGACCAATTTACCAAATGAAACTTGTGCTCCTCCCCAATACCACCTTACAGGAAATCTCTTGGAATTTTCTCCAAACGTAAACACCCCCCCCCCCCCCCCCCCGGGGATTGATAAATTCGCTTCCACCCTGCCAACTGGTTCTCCATTTTCTCCAAAATCCCATCCCAAATGTAATAAGATTTATAGGAAGGCCCCAGAGGAAGACCCAAGTATTTCATTGGAAAAGTAGATAATGTCTATGTACTTATATCTTTCCTTATTATTATTTTTTTTTCTTTTGCTTGTTTCTTTTTAAAGTTATGTCACTACATATTTTTGTCACACTTTATCTTTTTAAAACTATTGGAATGGAAATAGTAAATAATGTCAAAACACTTAAAACTTAAAAGTTGTAATTTCACCCTAAATCTTTTTTTTATTATTATTATTTCGTAGTTTAGTTACAATATTTTAAATATGATCACTAATTAACATAAAATATGGTTAAAAATATATAAAATATAAAACTATTAATTAATCAATTGTCATGTCCCTACCGTGTTTTGTCCTAGTTTTTCAAGAATTACCATGTTGTCATGTCCCATGTCATGTTATGTCTGTGATTCTTAGTGGCCAACTGTATGGGTTTTGCTTAGGAATGAATTCAATAGGATTTGATGGAGTTTGATTTGAAGTATTTGGTGGTTGGGTTCACAACGACATTGAGGTTTGGTAATTTGGTGGTGGTATTGGGTTTTTGTTTAGGGGCTAGTTTACTATGGTCAGTGGTGGTTGTGGAGGCTTCACATGTAAGATCAAATTTTGATCTGATAACAAGTTGATGCATCACAAAGTTTACAAAGGGGCTGTGTACAGAAATTTAGGAAGAAATAGCATAACAAAGCCTAAGCTTCATCACCTAGAACTTGTCTGAACCCTAAACTTCACCACCTAAGACAGCTTGGAATCACCACCAAGCTAGAGAGAAAAATTCTCAACTCCATATTATTAATCAAATTCAACATGTCCCACAATGTTTTCCTGGAGCCTTTAAGGAGAGATTCCAAGGTTACAACATAGAAGGAAATTCAAAAATAAAATCAATTAGCATTAATTTTGGCTACACTCCCTGCATCACAAGGGTAACCAAACAACGGAGAGATTTTTATTGAAGGAGATTTAAATGATCATGTTGGAAAAGATAGTGGGGGATTTGAAAGAGCCCATGGCTGCAAAGGGCAAGGAATGTATTAGGAGATGCTATTTTAGACTTCGCAATTGCATTTGATCTGATATTGACAAAGTGAGAAGGACTCACACTTAATTACCTTCAAAAGTGGGATAAGACATTAATCAAATACATTTCATCATTATTCCAAAAGTTGATAGTAGATGTTATAAATATTGCAAAGTGGTTCCAAGAGAAAGACATAACCCCTCAACATAAGTTGGTGGTACTAGATATTTATATTAGAAGATAGAAAAGAAGAGTACAAACAAAGATGAAGGAATTGTGAAACCTGATGGTCAATAGATTTGAAAGAGTCAGTGCTTTCAATATCTTAAATCAATCATTTTTAACGATCGAGAGATAAAAAATAATGAGAATCATGGATAAGAGCGAGATAAATTAAATGGAGCACACCAAGGGTAATGTGTGATCATTGAATATCTATAAGTTAAAGGGAAAAATCTTATAAGACTGTCATAAGACCAATTATGCTATATGGTATTGAATGTTGGACTATTAAGATTTATGAAGCAACATGTTCATAAAATGAATGTAGCTGAAATAAGAATGTTAAGACGAATAAATAGAAATATATCGTTGATGAAAATATTAGGAGGAATAATTTGAGATGGTTTGTTCATGTGCAAAGGAGAGCGAATAATGAACCAATAAGAAGTGATTTCATTCAAGTTGAAGGAACAAAAAGAAGTAGAGGAAGATCTAATAACGATGTAATAAAAAATAAAAAATAAAAAAGGATGTGTTGATAACGAAAGTGACAAAGTATGATGTTGGATAGGATAGAATGGCAAAAAAGAATACATAATTTTGTCAAAGAAGCCTTTCTTAAATCCAAAGAACTATGCAAGAGGATAAAATCTGTGCAAAACAATACACTCTTGTACTTATCTTTCTCTTCTAAAGACATCATTTGTCCTGATAGATAAGAAAACTAGGAATTATTTATAAATAGTTTCAACTAATGCTGATTAAGGATATAAATCATATGATTGTTTGATAGTAGAAAATAGGGTTGGCAGGGTAATGAATCAATTGGTGGATTGAAGCCATAACTGATATTTACTTTTTTTCGAGATAAGAAAGGAAGTTTTGATATTGCAAGGAAAGCCCAGCTGCTAAAAATCACCAAATGCTTCTATAAGAGATAAAGGACAATTTGCACAAAGTGGGACCATTGAGTTCATCAGCCTACATCCAAGGATTATAGCATTAAAAATGTTGAGAAACAAATGTCTGATATCACATGAAAAAAAAGTTTTTAATCAAACGACCCAACCAAAAGACATGAGGAGGATAATACATTATTAAGTTTTCCTAAAAGTGCAACAAACTTGATAAGATTTCAAGTAATCAACAATAACAAGCAAGAATAAACAGGAATAAATACCTTATCGTTGACATTAGCATCTTTGAGCCTCTGAGTATATATAAACCGGCCAGGAAAAACAATGTATTGGCGTGATCCTATCTAAACACAACAAACACGGTCAAAGAATAAACATAATAATTAGTACATATCATTCCAACAACCTTAAAGAAATTCAAACAAAATTACACTAAAAACATAAAATAGTTATGAAAGTAGATAACACTGGGGACTGAAATTTACTATGAAAACACATATAAGCTATCAAAATTATCATCAAGAGAAAATAATATAACACTTAAAAAATGTAAATTAGTCAAAAACATCTTCTGGGTAGTAAAAAAATGACTCCAAAAAGCATCAAATGGGTCAGCTCAAAATCACTGAAAGAATGCATACAGCTTTGTGGTTTTCCCATTACTCACCATGACTACAGCGAACACTTGCTCACGCTTGGGGACTTGTTCTGAGGAGGTTTGGACAATTTGCGCGGCTTCAGGCTCGGGTTCAGAGGCGATAACAGGGGATTCGGTCTCGGCATCGAGTACGGCTGTTTCTGATTCTGAGGACTTGGGGAGGAAATGGAATGTGGGTGAAGAAGAAGAAGAAGAAGAAGAGAGAGAGAGTTTGTGGGAAGAGAGGGAGAGAAAGTTGAGATTGGTGTTGTTAGAGAAAGATGGGTTTTGCTTTGAAGAGATTCTGCAATGACTTACAAGAGATGAGCATAAGGAAAGGGTGACAGAGGCCATTGTTCTCTTTCTCTTTCTCTTTCTCACACAAACAGCTCGACACACCTCTGCTTGTTTTACACTACGCTCGGCTTGAGGCCTATCCTATCCGTTTCTCCTTCAATGACCGATATGCCATTCAAAATCTACTTTAAATACCACACTTGCTATGCCTCATTTTTGGCCCATTTTGCTAAAAAAAATTATTATTTTTTTTGGTCAAACATGATTTTTCTAATGTTTATTTGAAAAACTAATAGATTCAAAATCAAAGACAACCTTTTTTTTTGGATTTCCTAATGTGGTTAAGTTGATATGTCCATCTTTTCAATACAAACATGAAACTTGTCTCTTCAAAATCAAGGGATGAATTCCAAGAAAAATATTTGAAAAAAATACTATTTTTAAATAAATTAATTAATTAATTAAAGAAAAACTCATCTCTTGATATATAATTGAACAAAAATAACTCTATAACCTATATTCAACGACCTTGTTTTTTTTTTTTTTTCTTCTTTTTTTTCTTTTCTTTGTTTAATAATAAAGAATCTTAACCCTGTTTTCTAGCCTTTTTTACATAATAATATTTAAAAAAAAAAAAAAAACATTTGGGGAAATAGTCTTGTCTAGAACTCACAAAAAAGACTAATGAGTTCCAAAAATCTAGTTGATCTATTTAATTTATCTAGATCTATCTCATCTCTTAAAGAGACGAGTTCTACTTAAATTATGAGTTGTGCAAATGGCTAAAACCACAATTTGGAAATCTCTCTCTCTCTCTCTCTCTCTCTCTCTCTCTCTCTCTCTCTCTCTCTCTCTCTCTATATATATATATATATATATATATATATATAATATATATATTAAAGCAGAAGACGCTACCATCTTTTTGTCACGTGGTATTTAAGGTAACGTCTTCTACTTGACACGTAACATTTTAGGTGACACATGAATTAAATAAACTAAATTAAATACCCACTATCCCATAATAAAAACTACACCATTAATAAATTAAATATTCACTGCCCAATTAAATACTACAATTAAATGCTCATATTTAATAAATTAAATGGTCTTATTAATTAATTCAGATATAAATAGATATATTCAAGCCAAATCTGTTAAACACAATATATATTATTTCAAATATGCATTTAAATTACAATTTGGGCATATGCCCCAATGGTCATTCCTCTCCCCAAAAAGTCTTATCCCTTTGTGAGTGCTTGGGTTCAATCCCTGGGATCCCCAAATTTATTCCTCTCTTTAGTTCCATTCGGTTTCACTTTTATAACTTTTTGGTTTTTCACTTTCTCCCACTGTGTTATTTCTTCTTCAGGTTTGTATCAATTTATATTATATTTTATTTTTGTTTGCATATTTTATTTTTGTTTGCGTCTAATTTACTTACTATTGTATAATTATTTTCTAACATTTAATATTTAAGTGGAAACAAGAGCTTGGGCAAGATAAAATTTACATAAGTATTACTTTCATTTTTGTCTTTTCTCAGGTTTAGTTTCTATATGTTTGCTATGTTGATAATTGCATATTTGAAAATTATATTTTCTTTATTTAAAGAGCAAAGATTTGTTTAGATTATAAACTATTACAATTAAGTTGAGTTTTTTTTTCAAGTTGAATGCTAAATAGCTATTAACAATCTTATGTCGAAAAAAGATACTTTTACTATATATGTGGTTTGGTCATAAAAGTTCCATTTCCTTTTTACTTTAAAAGTTAAATCAATGATTATAGTCATTGTATAACAATATACCTTCGTGAAAACTAAAAAGGAGCATGAGGCAGAATCTTATGTTTTTAAAATATTCATTTGAATTATTATATGAAATTCTTTCGTGAGTTATATGACTCTAGCTATAATAATGTAAAAGAATGTTTTTCTATCATGAGATATCTTAATTGTATCTCATTGTTATTAACAATCTTAATTGATTCTGATCATATATATATATATATATATTTATTATATTTTTTTTTTTCATGCATGCAGATGCATTAGCTGAGTTGGTCTTGAAGAGAGTGGAGGATATAGTTAGGATGAGTTTTTCTACACAATATGCAATATGTATATTTTACATTCAAAGTATTTTTGCTTGGTTAAGTTAGTCCTCTATTTTTTGCAACCAAAAATGCCTTCTTCTTTTTTTCTTTTTTCTTTTTTTCTTTTTTTAACAATTTCTGATACTATTTAACTGCAAACAAAATTTAGTTTGACTTAATCTTTTTATTTTTATACAATTGGATATATTTGAAGTATTTTTGCTTGGTTAAGTTGTAGTCCTCTATTTTTGCAACCAAAAATGTTTTTTTGTTTTTTTTACAATTTCTAATACTATCTAACTACATATAAAATATAGTTTGACTTGATCATTTTATTTTTATACAATTGGATATGCTAAATAACTTGACAATTATCTGTTTAATATATTTTTTGGGGTAAGTGTTAAGTATAAATTATTTTCCAACACTCATATTAGAATTGATGAGGCAACATTTAAATTATTTGAGATTTAGGACATCAATGGACTATCATTTAGAGATAACCAAAAGAGGCAATTGTGTTGATTTATTTATTTTTATTTTTTTAGGGTTAGAGGAAATAACATCTTAACATTTTTTTTTCTATGTATAAATTTTCTTAAGAGATACGTGTTAGACTTAAGATGACATTATCATTTTTATCTCTGTGGACCAATTTGTTATATGATAGATTTTTAAGGTCACATATATTGTTTATGTGATTATTAATAAGTGATAAATTGCCCAAAAAAAGATGAAAAGAGAAACAAAAGAAAGTCAAAAAAGGTAAAAATGGGATAAATATGTGACAAATTGTATTATTTATTTGTACTATCAAAGTATTGTAAGTTAAACAAAAATGAGAAACCTCTGGAAATTTAGAATCCCTATATGGAACAATTGAGGTTTACCAAAGTGATTGAAATTCATAAACGATGTGAAGTGAGTTTTTTTTTTTTTTTGCTAAGTGAATACAACTTGACCCCAGGATATAAACTCCAATTAAAAGGAATCGATGCAATTAGGCTAGAAAGTTATTGATAGTTATCTTTATAGACTTAGTATAATACATTTGATGAAATATAATAAAAATCAGTATAATACATTTGATAAGATATAATAAAAATGATCATTTTTATTTTTAAGCACAAAGAAAAATTATTTACATTTTCTATTTTACACTTTTCTTTTCTTATTTTTTTTATTTTTTTTATTTTTCATTATTGTTATTATTTTTACCTTCTTAGTTAAGTTGCTTTGTTAGAAACATATTTTTAGAAAAATAATGAAAAAGAGCTGTGTATTGCGCGGGTTATAGTCTAGTAAAAAATAAAAACAAAAACATTTGGCATCTCTCTCCCCTCACCCTCGTTTTCATCATTTTCAATTTGTATTCATCTTCTTCACCTCATTCCTTCAAATCCAAGCTCAAAAATTTATAAAATATAAACAACCTAGATTTTGTCAAGCTTATTTCCAAGATCACAATTCACACGACAAATATATGAGGACCTAAGACTTGTTTGGCTTACAACTTGAGATTCAAAGAATTTTCCTGATGCAAATAGACATAAGACTAGTTTGTGAAACTACAAGTGTGTTCCCGCGCGTTTATATACAAGTCCAATGTAATCATTGATCCATATTCTTTTCGGTTTGCACACATAAGTTCCAACAAATTGGACCACTTCCAACCAAGCCTTTTGAACCAGATTGTAGAGGAAATTGTCTAGTTTCCTAAATGTGTGTACTTTTGGATCAGCCTTCTGAACTTCCAATTCTATGTTCAGTCCAAGCTTGCAGCTCAATGGCTCCAATTCAGGAGACTGAGTGTGGGAATGTGGCAACGCGAACATATTTTAGTTTTTATTTTTCTTACTTTTGTGAGTTCGCATTGTTCGTTTGGGATTTTTTTTTTTTTTTTTTTGGCTCTTGAAGCCTTCTTTTGACGTCGATTTGACCCAAGTCAAACTATTCTAAATCTTTCGATATCTCACTCAATTCAAGTATGATTTTGGCCCATGAATAGCTGAATCGAAGAGGATTTCATGCTCTTTAAGATCACCACACCTTATTTAACCGATCGATCAATGGGATTTCAGATCAAACTTGGTCAAATTTAGGATTTGAGCATAAAAATGCAAGATTCATTGTTCCAATATCTTATGAGGGGAAACAGATTCAGTCACTTCAGTTAACCCTCGCTCAAAGTCGATTAAAATTAGGGTTTGATAGTAAATCCACGGAATTTATTTATCTGGTTCTTGAATGATGTGAATGGCCTCGATATTTGAAGCTCTGGGTGCAATTCTCAACAAAACAAAATATATATATTTATTTACAACCATTATAAGACAAACTAATGTTATAACAATGGCTATTAGTTTTCTGAGCCATAAAGTTCCATATCAATGCGACAGCCCCATGGCTACAAATCTATAATGTTAGCACATACATGAACATCTAATTCATTAAAGCTTGCTGACAGATGAGATGTTGTCGCTCTAAAACATTACAAAATAAACTGTTAAAACCCCATTGAGAGAAAAGTAGGCATCATTCCAGCAAAACAAGAGCCGAGAATCATTATCATCTACAAATGTGACTATTGCCTTCCTTCTATGTTCCAAAACTATACAGAAGATTGCTTTTGGTTAGTATCTAAGGTAGAGTCTTTCACTCCAAAGGCGTCAGCTAAATTAAAGTTCAAATTGCTTCTCATAGTTCTGCTCCTCCCAACTCCTCCATCACCCTTCCTCATCATCGCTGCAAACTCCCCGTAATCTATACGGCCATCCTGCAAAGTGGAGTACCCAAATGAGAACAAAATCTTATTTAATATAACTATTTCTAATCTTGATTCATTCTCGTTTTTTTTTTTTTTTTTTTTTGATAAATAATCTTGATTCATTCTATAGTCTATTAGGAAATATGAATAGATTGTGACAAATAAGGGTTCAAGGATAGGTAATCACTATAAAAATCAGTACGTGTAGAAACTCAAGCCTTTATCTCACTAACATAACTATGAAACTGAGGTTAGTGTTTGCAATTTATGATTCTGAGTTTCGTCAGGTGATCACTAGCTGCATTTGTTGAGATTCACAATAAATATGTTTTGAAAGCATTAGAAATAAATTGAAGAAAAAAAAAAAAAAAACTGAAAATGGACACAAAATGATGCTCTGCGGGCACACACATACACAAAGCGCGCGCTTTTAAAAGACTACTGTAACAACAAAAGCTCAAAACCTGAAATGATAAAAAAATAAAAAAATAAATTATACGCTTTCAAGAATAATAGTCAATATTATACTGACAAGAAGCCAAAGAATTTTACTATCCAAAAAGAAAGAAGGTAAATAATATGTGAAGTGGAATGAATGGATAGAGTTTACCTGCAAACTAGTGTCCTTTTAGTCACAAGGCCTATTTAATAAATCATGTCACTTTTTTAAATAATACACGTGGATAGTCTAATGAGTCGCCACATAGTGGATTGTTTGGACGGTAAACTCTGTCCGGAATGAAAATACAACAGTTTGCTTTTAAAGCTATTCTTGGGAAATATCAAGGCCATGATTCTCTCAACAATATGGTAACAAATAGTCTATTTGTTTAATGATTTTGTCTGTCAAACCAAATACAGCTACCAACACTCACTGATTCAAAAGAATCAGCGTTTCTGTATATACAACTGTAAAATTGCTTCACTTATTCCACAATCCACATTAGGGTAAACTTATATTTCCGAAAGTGTAGTGGTGTCCATTCTAATGAATAGTGTTTTATGAGTAATTTAATGTCTTCATAGTAATTTGATGGTCTTCACATTGAATTGACACCAACACCATGGTAACAACGGAAACGGAACATCAAATCTGACTTTCTTCAAAGCTATATGCTCCCTAAAACCAAAAACGTTACTGCTGGTGATAATACAACAGACTTCTGAAAAGCAAATCAAACACAACCATTTGCTTCAAGAAATGAGAAAAAGATAAAGATACTGTACAAATTCCTCATGTACAGAGCATGAGCCACAATAGGCAGTGAAGTAGCCCCACCCAATAAGACAATATCTTCCATAATGTTAGAGTGTGGTAATCAAAACCTGGAAATCTGTGGAGCAAGCTTGATAATTATGCATTACCAGCATCAAGTGTCTAGCAGCTGTCCTCAAATAAAACACAAGTTATTTTACCACAAAAATAACCCTAACAAACTTTCTAAGTTCTACCTTCTCTCTCTCTCTGTGAAGTACTTTAACATATCACCTTAATCTGTTCAAATCATTCCTTTAATCACAATTATCTATTAAAGCCCCTTCATCCATTGCCATGGGCCAGAAAGCCAAAATATCAACCCTAATAATCCCTCCCAGCCCCACCCACTTCTGGAAAAACCACAATCAAAATGAACTCCTTTTAAAAAGTCTTGCAGTCATCTATCCACATCTCAATCCTCAAGAATTCTGGAACTACACAGCATTCTCAGTGCTGGAAGCCTGGAACATAAACTTTACCCCTAAAATTTTAACCTACCAATATGACTGCCTTTGTTAATAGTTAAAGAAAACATGATTGACCAACACTTAGATCTTTATTCTATAGCAGAGTCGATTAGGCGGGATAGTTGGCGTCAAAGTTAAGACGAGAGTTAATGCAATACACATAATTTGACTGACTTTGGGCTGGATGGCAGGGTCAATTAGGTAGACATCGGCACATGGCAGTTTGGCGGGTTGTTCCTCATTATGTGATGTGGTGTATTTGGAGGGAGTGGAATGCTCGTCACTTTGAGGATTGTGAAAGAACTACTCCGGCGTTTAAACTCTTATTTTTTCAAACTTTGTATGAGTGGGTGGTAATGTTAGGTTTATTCTCAATCAATTCCCTTCTAGAGTTGATTGATCTTTGTACTTTTTGAGGTTTCCTTTTGGCTGTCCCTTAGTATACTTCTAGTATACTTGGGCTGTCCTTCAATAAAATTTGTATACTTATCAAAGTTAATGCCTATAGAATTACTTTGACCCAAATCCTTAACTCCAACAAAAAGGAGTAAGCATATGGTCTTTGGACCAAATGGCATCTCCTTCCTCCATAAGCACGAGGGTGAGGTCACAGATTCAATTCCATGCAGGTGTTTGAGTTATATTTGCCTATTAGGGGAAAAATGATAAAAGGTATGCAACATATAACTGAAACAAAAAAAGCAAAGACCAGAGGCAATTCCAGCTTGAAGTCACAGCACTTCTATATAAATTCTATAAAATGTACCCAAATTGCATCCCAGATTATTTAACAAAAACAACTCTTAAGCATATAGCCATATCACTAGGAAACACCATGGTCAGAGAAACAATTTAGGTCTACTAATAAGGTGACAGCTGTTAATCCTAGGGGAAAGAACTATAAAAGTACTTTAGAATGATGTCAAAATACCTCATATGATTAAAAGAAACTCCAGAATCAAAGAGATAAAGTGCAGTTAAGAAATTTCTAAGAGTTTCATCCTTTAAGGAGGCCGGAAATAATAATTGAGCAACAATGATGATCTTGATTTTAGGATAACAATGACAATTACATGAAATGCCATATAGGACTTTTCTTTTTTTTGGTAAAATGCAGTCTAAGATTTTCGAACAGAAAAAAAATAATAATAATAATAAATAAATAAATTGAGAAGTATTTTTAAACAGAAAAATGGAAGATTTTAAGCAGAATGTATAATGTAACCAGAGAGACTTACATTGTCTTGATCAATTTCTTTGATCATATCCTCCAGATGGACATCACCTAGACCAAAGTCTTTGCAAGCCTGTTGAAGCTCATCAATGGTGATGTAACCACTACCATCTTTGTCAAAAAAGGAGAAGGCTGCAATCAAATTCTCCTCCCTCTCCATCTTATTCATGTGCAAAGTAGCAGCAAGAAATTCACCATAGTCTATTGATCCACTGTTGTCTATATCAGCCTGCCGAACCAACTCAATTATGTTATAGTACAGAATATATTATACTCAATCAATTGAAAATCAGTGAAACTACGTCATTTTCTAGTCACAGTTTATGATGATCTACTTACTGCATCCATAAGAGACTTGATTTCAGATTCCATTAGTTCAGAGCCAACTCTTTTTAAACCCTCTTTAAGTTCCTCAAATGTTATCGTCCCACTATTGTCTGTGTCAATCATATTGAACAACTCTTTCAGACCACCAATTTCTTCCTCTGAAAGTCTGTCTGCTATGACCTGAAAACAAATTTTTTCCAGTGCAAGAAATAAATGCACAATTGACATAAATACTAAAAGAAATAAGAAGTGGCAACTCTGGAAACAGAAGCATATATAACCAAGGGAGGTACAAAGTGTGATAACTGCCGTCATATTCATGTCACTGGAAAGTGGCTTCAATTCATTCATGACTTGAATTGAGGATTATTCTAGAAGTAATCATCTACACAGAGGAGTGAAAATTCCAGCTATTGTGGCTATATCTCTCTCCGTGAAAGCATGAAAAACTGATGGATATAATAATCACTTCTAGTCTGGACCAAAATAATTGATTTTTGCCAGTAGTTACATAATCATGAATGAAAGACGATTTTCACCAATGAAGAATGATGAGTTCTTTCATCCCTCTCAAGGCACCTGAAGTGCTATTTATGCAACCAAACATTTTTGACAATATAGAATCCACCTAGAATGCCAAACAATCTTTCCATCACAAAACCCTTAAGTACATTACTCAACAATCGCTGTTGCTGAATTTGTGTATCCTATCAATTTTAAAATGATTGGAATTTAAAATGAATCCTATGTAAAAGATAGCTATGCCTTAGAAACTAAATTATTTTGCTTAATTCTTAATTCCTTCCATGTGCTTCACACCTCTCTTCCAACCATATCTTCTCTTTAGAATTCTAGGACCATTGCTCTCCCCATAATACCATTGCGTATTTTATTCACTGCCTTTTGTCTTTCCATTTATACGAATACCTTTACTCGCCAACCAAAACACACACACAGACACACACAAAAAAAAAAAAAAACATTGAGAGGGTAAAAAAGAAAGAAAAAGAAAATAAGAACACTCTTTATAATTTTGGCACACTAAGTTGCATTTACCCCTGGAAACAAGTTAGTACTATTTCTGCTATATGTCATTCATAATGATGTGGGTAGAAGTTATAAAGGAAAAAAAATGATTACTAAAGACGTAAATGGGGGGGGGGGCATGGCCCTAGACAAGGCCAAGTGGCATAAAAAGATCCATCCCAATTAGTTGGGATTAAGGCGTAGTTGAGTTGAATTGAGTTCAAGATGATTTGAAATAATGAAACTTGATTTTGTTTATTATCCTATTTTTTTCCTGTCAGCTTTACCTTGCAAGCAGATATCCTTCACTTTTCTAAAAGGCATGTAATTATCTCAGCATCACAAATCCTAAACCAGGAAGATGCAAATTTAATAATTCAATTTTGATGATATCTGGTTTAAAAAGTTCAATACCAGATCATTATGACAAAATATTTATAGACTGAAATCCTTTTGAAAGAAAATAAAGGGGAATTATCTTGGGGGAGAGAAACATACACGCAGAGCCATCTTTTTAAGTTTATTCATTGCCGAGAACTGCTTCAGCCGTGATAAAACTGCAGAATCCAGAGGTTTGTCTGGAGCAATGTCATCCACAATCCATGGGTGACCTGATACACAAACAAACTTTATTGTTATTGCTTATACAGGAATATGAGCTTTAACGATGCTAGAACATCGCTATACCCCTACTTCTACAAGAAGCACACTAGATGTTACACCCTTGATCCTCGATGGTGGGCTGCATGTGGTGGCGCCTTGTACCCATGCTAGCCACACAAAAAATGCCATGGATTGAGCAACAGCAGCAGGCTGCGCTGTCCCTTGTGGTGCATACTTGCACAAGTGGGCTGAGAAAACAGCGTGACAGTGGCCTTGACAATGTGATGGACTGTGGTCATGGCCTTGCTGGTTGCAAGCCATGCACGTGCTGTGGGCAGCATGTGTGGTGATGAGCCATGGCAGCCTTGGGTGGGGCTGGCCATGGGCAAGTTGATGGGCAGTGGGTGGGCTGCTCATGTGCAAAGCAGGGCTGGGCTGCTGAGTGTGTTGGCATGTTGGGTCATCTGGGAAACGAGTTTAGGCTGTAGCATGCTTGGCAAAAGCATGGCTGGGCTACATATGGGTGGTGATAGGCTGTGGGGCTATGTGACCAGATTTGAGAGGTGGCATTGGCACAGGCCAAGCCCTTCATTGTGTGTGCATTGGCTAAGGCTGTGTGGTTGGGCATGTGCTTGGGCTGCCAGATGGGTTTGCATGGCTTGTGGTGGGCTGGAACATGTGCACAAGCTGTGCACATATGTAGAACAAGTGGCAACATATTGGTGTGGCTTTTACCAAGCAGTAGGCATGCAAATATGGCCTTGGAGGTGTGCTGGCAGCATGGAATACCTCCAGGACAGCAAGCAGTTGGTCCAAAAGAGCAGTTCCAAATTGTGGCAGCAAGTCAAACGGCCATGACAGTTATTTCCTGCATGTTTATTAAAGCTGTTGGGGGAGGTAACAACATGCAAGAGATGCATGAGGGGCATCTATGCAACAAGGGTGAGTGTTGTGTGAGGTAAAATATGTTCCCTTAGGTTGTTGGGGATGTCAACAACATGGGTTAAAGGGGTGAATCGGATTATACTGTGTAAGATCAGTGTGTTCTGTGCAAGTGTGCATTATATGTAAGCCATGGTGGCTGGTTTAGACTAAGGCAGAATCCCTAGTGACTGTTTTGTGAGAGGGAGCATTAGTTATGCTTTGTGCTTGCGGTCAAGTTATAAAGGTTGGGAGCATTTTCCCATATGTTGTGTTATGTTGTGCACTCTTTATTCATTCAAACTGTAGGATGGTTCCTTGGTATGTGTGATTGTGTTCATGGCTGAGACTAAGTAGGGCTTACTTAGTGCCATCGCAAGGCAGAAAATTTTGGGGGAAAATCTGCCCTATAACACTAGGCATAACAAGTATGAAACAACTCACATAGGACTTCATGGGCAGAAATTCTTCTTCTAGGGTCCCTCTCAAGCATTTTCCGTATCAAATCTTTTGCACTTTCTGAAATACTAGGCCATGGTGCAGATTCAAAATCTAATCTGCCTTCTAAAATCTGTCTGAAGATTCCTGTTTCAGTTTCTGCAAGCAATTGGAAAAAGTTGCAAACCTCAGGTTAAATATGCAAAATAAATAACTCCCAGCAATACAGCTTGAACTCCAGAATATATGGGATCTTAGCTAATTAAGATCACTACCTGCCCAAAAAGGTGGAACTCCACTCAATAAGATGTACAGGATAACACCAGCACTCCATACATCAACTTCAGGTCCATAATACTTTCGCAACACCTCAGGTGCAACATAATAGGGACTTCCAACTACATCACAAAAAGCTTGTCCTAGAAGAAAAGAGTAACATCAGGGAAAATAATCAACACTTCAATTTAAAAACAGAACATTGAAAAACTAATGGAAAAGATAGGCAGCTGAGAAGGTGTGCAGTGGGCCATTATCTGAAGAATCTCATGGAAACTCCAAGCCTGAAGCCCTGAACATTTAACTATTTAACATGGTGCATAGAAGTACATAAAGTTGAAGACTAAAGCGCAGTACGATAACCCATTGGTTTTGGCATTATCGTGCTTTATCAAAAGCATTAACTTCTAATAATACAAAAATTTAACTTCACAAAAATTGGAGTCATTGAACCCAAGAAACAAGAAGAATGTAATTTCTAAACAATGGATTTGAGGGAATGGGGGAAATTTCAT
Organism: Fagus sylvatica; assembly: GCA_907173295.1. Taxonomy (NCBI): domain Eukaryota; kingdom Viridiplantae; phylum Streptophyta; class Magnoliopsida; order Fagales; family Fagaceae; genus Fagus; species Fagus sylvatica. Next base: position 13,859,464 of record OU015771.1, on the reverse strand, counting down.
TGACCACCCATAATCCTAACCGAAACACACCCACACAATACAATTTATTCCACAAATACCAACAAGTTCACTCCAAGATAATAAACATGCTAACAAACCAATAAGTCCTCCAATCAAACACACAACAAAATAATCTCCAATCAGCAAGTCGATAGTTTGTTTCACGAAACTATCAACAAAAATCAAAAGGAATTGAGAGAGAAAGAGAGAACAATGGGGTTCCAAGAAAAAATCAACCAAATTGAAAACAAACAAGGGAGAACCAAATGACAACAGGAAAACTACAAAATAATAATAATAATTTATTGGCACTGGGTATCTGAAGCATTTGCTCCGAATATTCCCAGGGTGCACAGGCCCTCAGCAAGGACTTTCCCGCAAGTGCAACTCGGGGTAATTCAAGGGGCAATTAAATTCCAACCAGGTTCCAGATGGATAAAAGACATATACATTGCCTTATCCCACAAACTTAGTCCAAAGTTTAAAACCTGCAATGTACAAGCAAATACATACATATAGATATGCATTCCAATCAATCACAACCAAGATCGATTAGTCTAATAATTTAGAATTAGAATATTGAAGAAACATAGAAATTAGAAGGAAAGAAAGAAAGGCGAAAAAGAAGCGAACCAGGCTTGTAGAAGACAGACAAGCCGAAATCGGTGGCTTTGAGTTTGGCATCATCAGCGGGAGTATCAAACAAGAAATTCTCAGGCTTAAGATCTCTATGCATCACACCAAGAGAATGACAAGCCTCAACAACACCAACAATCGTCTTTATAAGCTTCACAGCCTCTCTCTCACTGTACTGTCCTTTCTGCACTATCCTATCAAACAACTCTCCCCCTGCACATAACTCCATCACCAAGTGCACGAACACCGAGTCTTCATAAGTCCCTTTGATCCGCACCACATTTTCATGCTCCGACAAATGGTGCATGATCTGAATCTCCCTCCAAACGTCGTCGTAATCTTCCCTGCATAGAAGCTTACGCTTCGGGATTGACTTGCAGGCATACAGAGCGCCGGTAGACTTGTGTGTGCATTGGTACGTTGTACCAAATTGCCCTTGCCCTAGCTTTTTCCCTAACAGGTAATGATCTCTCAGTCTTGGCGTTTGATATGGCAAAACCGTGGTTGCAGGCTTCGTTGTTGTTGTTGATGATGATGATTGTGATTCTGTGCTCTCCTTCTTCATTGTTCTCAGATTTGGATCTCACTCTCTTTTTTTCTTTTTTCTTTTTTTTTTCAATTCTGAATCGAAAGAATGACTCCTGTGTTTACTTTTGCTTTCATTGCTATCCCAATCAATTACTTTTCTTTATTTTATGTATTTTGCTGAGTCAAGTTTGTTGTTGACGGAAGTGGAGAACGTCACAGGTGGAGCGCAGGACGAGCTAGGAACTATCCAGCCACGTCACCATTTCACAAATCATAATCTTTGCATTATAATCCACACAGCTTCATGACTTGTATATACTTGTATTTCCATTTTCCAGATTACTAAAAGATATTTTATTTTATTTTAGTAAAAAAAAAATTTTGGGGGGGGAATAAAATGGTAGATAACTTTATTATATTATAATTAACAGATCAACCCAATAGGAAATAGGAATATACCTTGTATTTAATTTTATTCTTACGTTATGGTATTGTGATGTGAGGTCAATTGACCTTTTCAAGTATTAAAAAGGTGATTCAAAAAGGTTACAGTTTGATTATAAATCCCTTTATAGTCTTCTTGTTACAATCTCTTATGTAGACCATTCAAGTGTATCTTTAGTCACATGACTTATTAAATAGGTTATGTGACTTGTTTAAATAATATTATAATACATGTGAATAGTTTTATGAGTTGACATGCAGTGGATTGTAACAAGAGTAAACTATGTTCATTTAGGCAAAAAAAAAAAAAAAATGTAAAAAAAATGTGCTCTAGCCAAAAAACACAATGCATTTAACTTGCATTTAATCTAGCAAAAATATTTCCCAGCACCACCCTTTCACACCGCTCAAGTGGCATTGCCACATCAATCTATTTAAAATCTTGATATCACATCACAATCCTTATAACCAAACACTCAATGAGACAGACTCGGTAACCAAAGAATTCAATATGTATGCTAGTGTACAATCTTCCACACCAAATTTATCTTATTTAGCTTTTTGTATAAGCTTCTAATCGCACCCACACAAACCAATTCCTTAACTTGCTGATAACATTTCTCATAGTGCTTAAGGGTCAACATTGGAGCTGAATCTGCATTATTTGGCTTTCATCTTTTAAAACACAAACCAACACTCCACAAGTTGAAGAGTTTATAGAGTTGAATGGGTTGGTGATTAATACGTGAGGTTTTGATATCATCTTCGGTTTGGCTTTCATCCGAAGAACATAGACGCCACTTGTTCGAGAATTTAATGTTTGGTTTTTATTTGTCTTTTTCCTTTCCTAAATGCTTGTGTATATTATATTTAATTTCTCTGAGATTAAAATTATATAGGACTTATTTTGATTGTTTTGCATGCTTTGCATGAACTGTGCACCAATTTTGAGTGAAAATAATTGCTCTATATTTGTATTATCGTGATTTTGGGGAGGATGGTTTTTTTGTTGTTGTTGTTGTTATATTCTTCATTGGTTAAGTATATCCTCCCTGGTTGCCATGTTTTTGGTATTGCTTATCTAATCTTTATTTTTATATTTTTATAATAATCTAAGCTTAACTTTAATCCGTTTGTATTTTGGTGTTTAAGATGTTTTTGGTAATTCTTATCTTGGTCATTTAACTTGGAACAAAGTTGAGGGAATGAGACAATTTGGACAAATTTGTATCAAAAGTTTGTGGTTTTTTTTTTTTTTTTTTTTTTTTTTTTTTTTTTTTTTTATCAAAAGTTTTACATTTAATTGTATGTTTACAAAATCGGATAAATTTGGAAATAGTTTTTCGAAAAAATTTAAGTTTTATCAACATTTAGTGGGGCATTTTGCATTCTGTCTTATTATATTGTTTTGGCTCTGTTCGTACCAATGCACAACATCAGAAAAAAGAATCGAGCATTGTTGTATTTTTTACCATAGATGTTTAATAGAATTTGTGCACATGTTGGATAGGTGATATTATGGACATCCTTTTATGTGGTTATTGTTTTGTGGAGTTGAAAAGTTATATAAATTTACGAAGATGTGCACAAATAACTGTAATGAAATGAGTTGATGAATTATGTCGAACACTATTTGTAAAGCGGTAGTGGATACATCTATAGAAGTTGATAAGGAAACTGAAATTGTGGATGTCATTAGTAAATGTTTTAATCAATTGGATACGTGACTATTTTTTTGTTGTAAAAAATGGAAGTGTTAATTTATGGAAATTTAATTGTGATAAATTTTGGGTATCATTAAAGTATATCAAGGTCCATTCCTAGTCAAGGTTCAAGTCCAATACTTGATGTGCAAGCGAAGTAAGTTACTTGTATTGCAATGAACCATTAACAGGGGGTTTATAGGAGATTAACCCAAAATTAACCATAGATTAAACAAGGGTTAGTAGACTTGAAATACAAGTAACTTAGGTCTTGACCATGGATAAGTCTTAATATACTTTAACATGTATAATAAGCAAAAACAATCATTTTATAAAATTTCTATAATATAGTTGCAAATAAAATAAAATAGTGTGCATAATTTTTCCATGTTTTGTTGCGAAAAATGGTCATTGTTTAATAATTTGTCATGATTGTTGTTTATTAAGTGTGGTGCATTATATGTTTGATTTTAGTCATGTGTTCTGCAAAATTGTTAAGATTTGATAGAGTTTTCCATATTACAATTTTGGTATTTGGCTTCCAAGTTGTTAAGTTTGATAGAGATAGATATTGTTGGATCATTTGGTAATGTTGTGGATGATTTGCCAAAAATTGTTGAGCTTGAAATAGAGCATATGCTGAATAATGAGAGAAACTTGCATAATACATCGAAGAGTATATCCAAGGATGCATTAAATGAATGTTTGGTAGGGATGGCATTTGGTTAATTTGAATACGTAATTTATTTTTCTAGAAAGTATTTATACTTGAAAGGGTTTGCGTGTATGATAAGGAGTTAGAGGAAAAATAAAGAGTTCAAGGTGACGTCCTATATTAACATAAAATGTAAATGAGAATTAACATACACAAGTTCGAGGTAAAAAAAAATAATAATAATAATTGTGTGAAGCTAGGATCATTACTTCGATGTGGTAAATAACAAATATTAATTGTTGTGAGCAGGCATTTTTATGAGTTTAGTCAACTAAATCTAGACATTTTGTGACGTATATACAGATAAACACAAATGCAAAAAGGAAACTACTAATAAATGATAAGGACAATGTTTGGGTGAATAAGAATATTAAAACTTCTGTCGTAGACTCTGGTTGTGATATTCTAATGTCACATGCATGGTTTTAAAAATCGGATCTGGGAGAGAACCGGAAAAGGGAGTGGTTCCCGTACTAGTGATCCGACCGAGGTCGGACCGGTGGTCGAACCGGTGACGTCATCGATGATGTCATAAATAATAATTAATAATTTTAAAATTATATAAATAATTAAATAAATACAAAAAAAAATTGTAACTAATAATATAGAGTTAACAAATATATAGCAAATTTTAAAATACTTTATATGAGTTTCCACATTTTATATTTTGCGAAAAAAAATCAAAACTAAGCAAAATATAACTATGTAAATATGTAACTAAACATGTTTACATCACAAAATAATGTTCCTTAAACCAAATAATTTTGAATTCCATTACATCCAAACAACAAAGAACAATAAATATTCATTTGATAATCAAAACTAAGCAAAATGTAACTATGTCAATACGTAAGTAACGTAACTAAACATATCAACATTACAAAATAATGATCCTTAAACCAAATAAGTTCTAAATTCTATTACATCCACACAACAAAGAACGTTAAATGTTCATTTGGTAGCATTAAACAAGTCTCAAACTCTCAATAGTCATTTTATAATACATAATTGAAATAATAATCCTTAAACCAAATAAGTTCTTAATTATATTACATCCACACAACAAAGAACATTAAATGTTCATTTGATAGCATTAAACAAGTCTCAATAGTTATTTCATAATACATAATTGAAATCAATATCATCATCCACACCAAATCCTCCACCACCACCACTATCCTCATCATCATCCTCATCCTCCTCCTCCTCCTCCTCCTCCTCATCATCATCATCATCGACATCAATAGGATTATTTCGAATGTTAAATCCAGGAGGAGCATCTTGTTCTTCACTAGATGGTCCCAAATCAGTCCCACCAACTCCATCATCTATACAATCCAACACAAAAGAAGAATAATAAATAAAAATTTGATTCTAATAATAGTCTAATTGAAATTGCAAATTAGGCAAAGTATTTACAAAATATCTTATATACCAACCTCCTTGTACATGGCTAGAAGACCCTTCATTTACTGGATATGCTCCTTCTTCATATAATGCAGCCTCTAACTCCTCATAATCAAGACATGGAGGTTCTTCATCTTCCACAATCCAAAACTCCGTTTTGTCGATACTTTCATAATCAATAGGATCAAAATTGAACTTTTTAATGTTGACCCTATACCATATAATGAACATTTGAATAATTAGTAACCAAGTATTACAATAAAAGAAAATAAGAAAGAATAGTTTTCTAATAATTGAATTCAAGTACACAACATTTAAATACCTATTTTTCAACCGATAGTTATAATGAACAAATACAAGATCATTAAGTCGTTGATGCTCCAATCTATTTCTCTTCTTGGTATGTATTCGTTCAAAAACACTCCAGTTCCGCTCACATCCCGAGGAAGAAGCTGTTTGGCTAAGGATCCTAATTGCAAACTTTTGTAAGGTTGGAGCACAACCACCCCACAACTTCCACCATTCATCTAAGTTGCATATACAACACAAAATGAAATTATCAATAAACAATGTTATACTTTAAATGTTATAATTGACAAACAAAATGTTATAATTGACAATATCTCACCCGGTTGAGTTGTCTTGCTTGTTTCTAGTGCAAGTAACTTCCCAAAAGTTCCAACTCGCTCTCGAAATAATTTTAATTCATCCACCAGCTTGTGTCGACTACTGGACGCTCTCATTTCAATAACATCCGTCAAAGCGCCATGTACCTCTTGCCTTTTACTCGAAGTTGACAAGTCATATTGAAATGCGGGATTCAACCAATAAGCTGCAACATGAATTTTTTGAGAAAATTGATTATCCCAACGATCCTTGATAATATTAATATATGGCTCCCAAAATTTCTTCTTATCCTTGAAAAGTTTTTTGATTCCATCAATTGCTCTATACATGCCATCATAAACATATCCCATTGCCGGATGTTCATCAGAATCAACAATTCGTAATAAACGAATTAGTGGTGACACAATATGCACAATTACACGACAATCATTCCAAAATTTTGGGTCAAGAATGATCTTCACCACTTCTTTTGCTTTCTTATCTTTTGCATATCTGGATTCCACAAAAAACTTGCTAGTTACCAACGCTTGTAAGTCGTGCATATGCTCGTTAAGGCTCCCTAAGGCAATGATGGTAGTAGCAAATCTAGTTGGTCTTGGACGCACAATTTCTCCCCAACCTTTTCTATTCCTCAACTAAGATAGCAAATACACATGGTTATAGATGTACACAATGATCTGTGATGCACGTTTCGCAAGGTTAGCTACATGATCCATTTCTCCAATATCCTTTAAGATTAAGTTCAAACAATGTGCAGCACAAGGTGACCAACAAATGTTTCTATATTTTCCACACAACAATCTACCAGCAGCTACATAATTTGCAGCATTGTCAGTAACCAATTGTACTACATTTTCAGGACCAACCCATTTAACTATTTCATCAAACAAGTTAAATAAAGAAACTGCATCCTTAACCATATCTAAAGCATCAACAGAACGTATAAAAGTAATTCCTTTAGAACAATAAACTAAGAAATTAATCAATGTTCTCTGCCTACTATCAGTCCATCCATCTGCCATTATTGTACATCCAAGCTCAGCCCAATAGGTACAATAAGAATCAACAATCATTTGGACTTCTCTTTTTGCTTCTTTCAACAAAGGTACTCGAAGGGTATGATAATTTGGACCCCTATATCCTGGACCAATAGAAGCTATAGCATTCAACATAGGTTGGTAATAGCTTGAATTCACAGCATTCAGTGGAATGCAAGCATCATACATGAATCTTGCTATTGCCATATCAACCCTCTTCTTGGCTTCTTTGGTAGCCAACACACTTTTAATTCCAAGTTGAGCTCCTGGTGTTGTTCTCGGAGCAAAGTATTTGTCCATTTCACCAATTACCTTCCTTTTGCCTAGATTGGATTTAGATGAAACCCTATTAGGACCAATGCTATTTCCCCTACCTAAATTCCCACCACTAGCATGATTTTCTTGGACTACTTCATATTCTTGTGTTTCCTCTAACGGTGAAATATTAGAATTTGCTTGATCCTCTTTTGCTTGTTGTTTAGCTTTACCAATTTCCTTCAAATTTTCCCCCATTTGAAATCTAACATCATAAGGCACACTCCTACACGATGCCACATCACCTTTCACCCCAGCTAGATGTCTTTTCATCCTATTGATACCCCCACCTTTATAAAGTTTCCCACAATATAGACATTTAAAACTACTTTTTCCATCCTTCACCTCTTCAAGTACATGACTCCATGCTGGATCACATTTTCCCCTTACAGATGACCCGGTTGTAGATGGTGTGGAGTTAGAATCCATTTCAACTTTTCACACAACCTCAGACTGGCAGCAAACATTTTCAATAACAAACATAGCCAACAAACAAATAAGCACTCAGCATTTAATCCAGGAGAATACTCATAATTTAATACGGTAGTAACACATGTCTAAGGTGAAAAAAAAAACAGGGGAAAAATAGGGGAATTTAATACGGTAGTATGCTTTATAAACTTCTATCCATTTCAAATTTACTAAATTCTTTGATTTTATAGAGAGCATACTGAGACAGAGTGAAGCCACCACGACAGAGTGAAGCCACCACAGCAGCCTCTACGAAATGTGCCTGTAAAAAAACCCAAATCAAACATTCCAACACAATGAGAATACATTTCAAAGTTAAGAAAGAAAGAGAAAGATATACATTTCAAAATCAAACATTTCATACCGTTTCGTTGTGGACTTGACTGACTGACTGAGCTTTTTTTAAAAAAAGGACTTGAAGCTTGGAAGTCCGTGAGCAGTGAACAGAGAGAGAGAGAGAGAGCAACCGTGAGACCATGAGTTTTTGTGATTGATGGCGGCGGTGACACCATGAGAGTGATGGCGGCGGTGAGACCGTGAGTCAGTGAGACCGTGAGTCAATGAGTCCGTGAGTCCGTGAGATTGAGTCTGAGAGTGAGAAATCGGGACCGTGAGACAATGAGAGGTGATCGTTGCCGGTGAGAGGAGATTGTGAGCCGAGAGAGAGACGGCGTGCGTGAGGAGGGAGAAGCGGCGTGAGGAGGGAAAAAGAGAGAGAGAGGCTGAATGTTTTAGGTTAGGTTAGTAAAAAAAAAAGAGTAAAACGGCACAGTTTTGGAAATTAATGAACCGGGATAAAACCGGTTCAACCGTGCCGGTTCGCAGTTTTCACGGTCGAATCAGCGGTTTTCGATTTTTGGTCATTTTTTCCAGATTTCCGGTTTTTTTAGAAAATCGGACCAGGTTAGGCACTGGTCCCCAGTTCAACCGGTCGAACCGGCCGGTCCGGTCCGGTTTTTAAAACCATGGTCACATGTAATAAGAGAGACTACAGTAACTTCTTATACTAGGAACGACGCTTGAAGCAGTGGCTAAGTCATATTCAACAAGTCAGAGTGTTCAAGTACTTCTTAAAATCAATGAAAAAAAAAAAAATTATATAGGTGATGGACACTCTCAAATAAAATTTTAAACACCTTTAAATAAATGATGAACAATCTAGTCCAATAAACCCAACCCACCAAACCCTTAAAAATAGACTAAATAAATAATATAAAATTAACTCAAATAGCAATCACAACAACAAAAATAAGCCCAAATAACATCAACCAATTAGGCTCACAGATTAGATTTCCTTCCATTCAATTTAGAAAAAAATAATACCTAAGAGGGGACTGATCGAATCCGAATCTTCCCTACCTAGGAGAAGAACCCACCATAACGCCACTGATTGGACCCAGATCTTCCCTCACCACCTCGCAGCGCAGGCTGCATCTCGCTAGAGTCATCGGAGGTCCAGAGTCATTCCTTCCCTGCCTTATTACTACCTGCCGCTACGCTCTTCCGTTCTAGATTTAACTCAGCAGTCAACCTATCACCAACTACTATCGGTCCGTTAATATTTTTTCTTCTCTCTTTTACTTTATTGGTCAATTTGGTTTGTGACTTGTGAGTTTATGTGTCACTGTTTGGAATTGGAAGTAAGGATGGCAATGGGGCGATATGGGTTGGGTTTCGATCCGCCCGACCCGTTTAGATACCCGTTACCCGCCCTGCCCCGCTTGCTTCAACAGGTACCCGCTCAACCTGACCTGACCTAGTTTAATCATCATTTTTTCCCCTTTTTTTAAACAATCAATAAAGGTGCACTCCCTTTTAATATTTTTATAATGAACCATGTCAATGAAATTAAACTAACAATACACAGAAAAACCTAAAATCCAATTTCAAGTCATAAATTGGTGACTTATAAATCTTTTCAAAAAAATTTCAGATTATAACTGAAAATCATTTTGATCCAGAAAACAACAGTTAGATTCCAATTTTGCTAAATGGACAAAACGTATTTTCGAAAAATAGATTTTTTGAAATAGCTTCTCTCAGTGACATTTTGTTGTAGAAATAAAGAGTAAAACCTTTGAATCAATTTATTATATTTGAATAACCTTGATTCATGAAACTTAGATACATACACATATAAACAGGAATTCACATGCATTGTTCGTAATCGTACCAGGACAATGGCAAAAACATTCTTCTCTTTGCTGCTGGGAGATGTCTTCTTGAAATAATTTCCTCCATTAAACGCTTTCTTTGTCCCCTTTCCATAGTTGCTTCCTTTCTCACAACCAAAACTCAAGTCAACCAATAAACCTTTGATACTCAACAAAACCCAATTTATTATTGACAAAAAACAATCAAAACCCAAAGATGGCACTCGAGTTCTCACAAAACTCCAACCCCAGCCAATGAAAACGAAAAGACACAAATCAGACAAAACCCAATTCAGCAAAACTCACCAACACTTAATATTTATGACCAAAAACACGGCCTATATCCATAAATTACATGCTTTATCTCTAAAACGAATAGTTGGGGGTTTAGCCAAAGTGAAAAGAAATGCAATGACTGGAAGATAGTGGCCAAAAAAAGAATAGGAGTTTGGTTGTTTCACTCCTTGAACGAAGCAATGAAGGGTCAAAAGCAACAACAAAAAGTTAAAAAAACCAAAAGGGTATTCAATGGTTGGTTTACAAAATAGACTAAAAAAAAAGAAAATGTACAACTTGGATGAGGTTGAGTTGAGGCCTCCCACATACAGTGAGGTCTTCTGCGAAGCCAGGTGGTTGTGGTGACGGAACCTATTTCATGGTTTTCAGTCAAAAACACAGAGAAAGATTTTTTTTTTCTTGGTGTTTGTTATCAAAAACCCGTTTAGGTTTTTTTTTAAATAATTCGGGTTATATTCGAGTTTTTTAATATAACACGACCTGATTAAAACCCGATTTGGGTTCAAAAAAGCCAACTCAATACCCTATTACATAAACTGGGCAAAAAAACCCGGTGTAACTGGGGTAGTTGGTGGACTTACGGGTCACGGGTTTATTGCCATCCCTAATTGGAAACAATTAATAAATTTCAAAAGTATATCACTGAAAATATGAGAACTTTTTTATTTGTTTATTTGTTATGATTGTTTTGTTTTTTTTTTTTTTTTTTTTAATACTTGGACTATCTCTTTTGACAATTCTCTCACAGTTTTACTGTGTCATGATTTGTGGGTTTATACTTTGAGTTGTGGCGTGTTTGTTTTATTGTTGGTGGTTTAATCAATTTGTAACTTGTGGCTGTACGATTAACTAATAATGGTTAATTAATAACTTAACAAATTTAAATAATCATATAGCTTAATTAAATTTAGTTCTTTTATCTATTTATTTGCAAATCACATGTTGAATACCTTCTAGTTTTTCTTTTATTTTTTTCTAGTATTATGGAGAAATTTTCTGATAAGAAAATCACTTAAACGACATGATTCATCTTCATGTATTTGCAATTTTTTTTTGTTTATTTATTTATTTATGTTAGTATATTTAAGTTTTGTAATGAACACCTTGGAAAAACCTAGAGCCGCCACTATTGAAGTACAAGGAGGGTGATGGTCAGGCCATGCAGGGTTATTTTGTTAGAATGCAATCTAAAAATTCTAACTTTTACCAAGCAATGTATTTGGATTATGACTTTCGTATTCGAAATGTGCTTTGGGTTGATATAAGTAACACGACAACATATAAATCCTTTAATGATGTTGTCACATTCCACACTACATACTTAACAAAAAAGTATGAAATGCTCTTTGGCCCATTTGTTGGTGTTAATCAACACAAACAATCAATATTGTGTGGTTGTGGGTTATTATCCAATGAAAACACATATTCTTTTTGTTTGTAAATATGTTTGGAATTTATTTGAAATCCATTATTATAAATCAAAATCAAACAATGCGGCGGTCTATTGAGAAAGCTTTTCCTGATGGTAAACATCGTTGGTATATCTAGCACATTATGAAGAAACGTCGGAGAAGATTGCAAGAATTTTAGAATACCATACAATAAAGCACCACTTGCATAAAGTTTTTAATTAACAATGAAGCACAGGTACGATAATTTTTAGACGTACTCGTACTAGGTACTGCTTAGGTACTCTGCTTGCATACTTGGAGCGAACTTGAATTAAAAAAAAAAAAATTCAGGTATATCAGGTACGAGTTGGGTACAAGTGGGGTTAAATGAAGCCAAACTACGTCATTTTTAGGAAAAAATAAAATTGAAACCCAATATTCAACTCTCTCTTGCTCGATATTTCTCTCTCTAACATTCTTCACTTTGTCGCCACTCTCTCACTCGATTCTCTCTCTCTCTCACATCCTCACTCAACTGGTGACAAAGCATGTTGTATTCTAATTTAGACTTGTGGCAACGGAAAATCTTTAGGGGTGCTCAAAACTGGACTTGTGATGACAAAAAAGCTTTGAGGTGCTCCGATTTGGACTTGCAGCGACGAAAATTCTCTAGTGTGCTCGGAACTGGACTTGCGACAACAAAAAAACTCTAGGGTACTTCAATTTGGATTTCAGCGATGAAGCACGGTATGATTTTTCTTCGATCTCGACTTTTGTGATGTGTACATGTTGATATTTTATGGGTTTGTGATCGTGGTGTGTGTTTGGTTTTTCTGTGGGTTTGTAGATTAATAAAGAATATTGCTAGTATTGGTTTTGATATTTCTATGCTGGATGATAATTCCTTTCTATGAAGAAAAAAAAAAAAAAAAAAAAAAAAGTAAGTGGAGGCAGGAGAAACATGAGTTTTAAGTGCAACTATTGTCAGGAAATTTACAAGAGTTCCTATTATAGGGTCAAGGCCCATTTATTAAGAATTCCTAATGTGGGGATTAAATGATGTCCTAAAATAATAGTTGAACATAAATTAGAAGTGCAAAAAATCTAAGAAGCAACTGAACAAAAAAAGATAGATAATGAATGTTCAGTCCATTTACTACTCGGGGATGAGAGTGAAAGTATTAATAATACAAATCTTGGGGCTATGAAGAAGGAAATGATTGAGAAATCTCCTCTGGAGAGGGCATTCAATAATGTCAGTAATGAACAATTGACGAGTAGAATTGTTAGGATGTTTTATTCAAGTGGCATATCATTTCACTTTGCGAGGAACTCATATTATGTTAGTTTTTATAAGTATGTTGCTAACAATATAATTATGGGTTATGTACCTTCGAGGTATAATGCTTTGAGAACAACACTTTTGCAAAAAGAAAGAGCTTGCATTAGAAGAATGTTGAAACCAATTAAAGATGGTTGGAATGAAAAATGTGTGAGTATAGTATCTGATGGTTTGACAAATCTACTAAGAAAACCTTTAATCAATTTTATGGCTACATCAGAAAGGGCTTCGATTGTTCTAAAATACAATTGATGGGACAAAAAAGTACAAAAATAAGTATTATATTGTTGAGTTGTTGATGAATGTTATCAAAGAGATTGGACATGAGAAAATTGTTCAAGTGATAATTGATAATACTTATGTGATGAAGGTTGTTAGATTTCTTATTGAAGCTGAGTATCCCCATATCTTTTGGACACCATGTGTTGTCCATACTCTTAATCTTGTTTTAAAGAATATCTATGCACCAAAAAACAATGAAAGGAATGCAATTACATATGATGAATGTAATTAGGCTGCACAAATTGTTGATGATGCATCTTTCATAAGTGTTTTTATCATGAACCATTCCATGAGGTTGGTAATGTTTAATGAGATTTGTCTTTTAAAATTGCTTATTGTTGCTAATATAAAATTTGCATAAGTATTAATCATCCTTGGAAAGATGAAGCTAACAAAAAGAAGTTTGCAATCTATGATTATGAGTGAGTAATGAGCTTTTTAAAAGGAATATGACGTTGGAAAAACTACATGTGTGAGAGATATATTATTTTAGATGATTTGTGGTGGGATAAGCTTGATTACATTTCTCAATTCACAACACCTATATATGAGATGTTTCAAGAATCTGACAAGGATAAGCACATTCTTCATCTTGTGTATGATATGTGGGATACAATGATAGAAATGGTGAAGGTAAAAATATTTCGGCATGAAGGCAAATAAGAGGGTGAGGTCTCCACATTTTATAGCGTGGTGTATGATATACTCATTAATCGGTGGACCAAAAATTGTATCCTACTTCATTGTATGGCTCATTCCTTGAATCCTAAGTTAGTAATTTCACTTTTTCTTATTTTAGATTTTCATCATTCCATCAATAAAATGTATAAACATTGATTCCTTCATTGTCATTTTATTTTTTAATTTTAACTAGGTAATACTCTATTGAATGACTTATGTTATCTCCAAGTCATGTCCCTCCACATCAAGATCTTGAAATTTCTGAAGAAAGGAACAAGTGTTTGGAGAGATACTTTCTAGATGAGCATAAATAACAATAGCAAAATCTGAGTTTGGTAGGTTTTCAAGAGACATAATTGAAGGCAAGGTTAATGTTGCAATGTTGAAAGATAGGTGGACCTTAGATGCCATGGATTGGTGGTATTGCAATGAAGTTTTTTTCCTGAAACTTTAATTCATTGCCTTGAAACTTCTTGGAGAACCTTGTTCATTCTTATGCTGTGAGAGGAATTGGAGCATATACTCATTTATTCATTTATTGATGAGGAACAAAATGACTCTTGCACGTGTTAAGGATTTGGTATTTGTGCATTCTTCAACTTCTATCAAGGAAGAATGAGGAGTATTTTATCAAATATGTGAGATATTGTAAGTGATAGTTGGGAGGGTCCATACGGAAGAGTTGTGATGCTTGAGATTGCAAGTATTTCACTTGATGAATCGGAATTGGAGAAAGACATTGTTGGTAATGCTGGTGAAATTGTTGGTAGTAGGACACCTTTTGGTAGTGAAAATGTTGGTGATGAAGATGATGGGGAAGATGTTATTCCTGGATAATTTTGAACACTTGAATTTTATTTTTATTTTGGTTTCAATGTTGAATACTTTCATTTACTCTTTTGAATAGTGGTGATAAACATCATTTTCATGAGCCAAACACAAAGAGTTGCAGTAATACTTAATGTTCCTGTGATAAAAAAATATCAATGTTAGGAGTCCTAAAGTTGTACATCGTAAGGTTGCTCAAGGATGAAACGGTATCAGTCATCAATAAAATAAATGATTGCAAAACCAAAGAAAAAAATAGCACTGCTAAGAACATAGCTACAACTGGACTGTAGAATGAAGTACATAATTAAAAAATCACATTTAGTTAAATATTAGTATTTATGAATTAAACATAAATGTGAAACTATATGAGTAACGGAAGGTATAATGTAGAATGCAATTTAAGTTGTAGTATATAGTAGCATGAATTTTACATTTGTGTGATAAGTGTATCACATAGCCAATTACTAATGAATGGTTGGATGACGTAGGTGAATGGAAGTCCTATGGTTGGTAATGTCGTGAATGAGTTTGATGTTGTGTAATTTGGTAATAAAGAATGCTTACAAATAAATGAGGTAAGAGCAATCATCATGATAGCACGTGTACACAATTATTATACATTATTGTTTTGATGATTTAAGTAATTCTATTTTTACCTAAATGAAATACTTTTTTTAAATTACTTGATTTGATCTATAATGTAACAGTATCCAATATACATGTCGCATGGGGTTGGAGTAGTTATAAACTTGACGAATCCAATACTTTCCTACAACTTTGTTTTACACGTAAATTTATTTATTAGATGATTAATATGATTGAGTAGATGATATTTGACATTCATAAAAATGGTTCTTCATTGTAGGTTTGTTCTTGTTAAATATAGATTATTGTATAAGTATTGGACCATTTTACTTTTACAGTTAGTGACAGGGTGCCTCTCTAATGAATACATCGGCAATGCCTATTTACGGCCAATTATTCCTGACAAAATCACATTCTCGAATTAAAGCAACGTGCTGGTTCATTTTTAGTAAATGATCATCCTTTTTATATTTATGGAAGTACTTGACTTTGCAAATCAAAAAAAAAAAAAAAAAGTACTTGACTTTGGTTTTTTTTTGGTAAATAGTCCTTCTTATGTATCATGGAATGACCAATCTCAATCTCTTCTCTTCCTATAATTGTTGTTGTTGTAGGAGGAAAGATAAGGTGTTGGTTTTTTTTTGGAGAAAATATGACCTATTTGATTAATGTGATGTATCACACACTTGTATATAAGATATAAGGTTTTTTTTTTTGGATATAGGGTTTGTATATAAAATACAAAATAAGATGTATCATCCTTTGGTTGATATGTGATGTATCATCCTTTGTATATAGGTTATAAGATTTATATATAAAAAAAGAAAAGAAAAAGGAAAATATGATGTATCACCCTTTGAAGATTATGTTCGGACCATTGTTTTGTTATCCTCATGCAATTATAATGAAAGTTGATATATTTGTTACTGTTTTGTTAATGTATCATACTTGCATATGATGTTTGTAGTTATTATTTTTAGTTGGTATGTCTAGTCTAAGCTGTTATGTATTTACTTAGTTGAGAAATTGATGAATTTGTTAATTTCAACGTAATCTACATTTGTGTATGCGTACTAGATGTATGACTCACAGGTCCAGTGCTAATTGTGCATAAATCTATGGTTGTCCGATGCCTAAGGAGATGAAGAGCTTTCACAAGAAGGAGGCCATGTCTTCATGAGTGGGATCTCTGTCCATGACTGCTTCAACATTTAAAATTATAATTTCAGAAATTTCAACAACAAAAAGGAGGAGAGCGCTTCATGCGCCTTGCTGGGTTGGAGAAAGGGTGTGAAAATATTATATATGTTGTTGGTTACTAAATTAGCTTATTGTTGAATTATATGATAAAAGGGGTGGAATGATGATAGCTGATTGGACACTAAAATATATATGATTTTTTAATAATAGTGGGATGGTGTAAAAATGTGATATTTTAATACTAAAAAAAAAATCATTCATTTGAGCACTCAGTTATATATATATATTTTTATCTTTATGATAAAACACTAAGGGATATTTTAACATAAGAAAATCCACAAAAAGATAACATATTCATTATATTGTATTTATCTTTTAGTTTTTTTTTTTTACATGAACAATCTATTTTCGATTTTCTCAAATTTGAAATTCCATTTACGAATGAAAAGATTTTCAACTGCAACTGACGTAAATTATTATTATTATTCAAGACTAATATAATGTTTGAATTGTAATAATTTAAAACTATAATATGAACATTTATGTATTTCCAACTTCTAAGTTTAGCTAAAAAAAACAAAATCAGGCTTTGAAATTTATTATGTAATTATGTTCATACTTTATTGTTTGTTTGTTATTAAAGGAAAACAAATAATTACAAAAATAATATGGTTTTTTATTACTTTTGAAAGGTAACAATAATGTTTTTTTTTTTTTTTTATATTTTTCATTAAAACTCTCGTTCCTATATTTTCTTATTCTCCCAAATATATATATATATATATATATATATATATATATATATATATTCTCTTTATAGTTTTATTTTTTTATTTATTTTGTACTATAATAGAGATTGATCATATGTGACATATAAAAGAGATACTAGTTTATTAATTTTATCAACAAGAATTTTTTTTAAAAAATAATAATAATTATGTTATAACTTATAAGTTATTTCTTTTGGGTGAGTTAGAGGGGCAATTGCCCCCCTCGACCCTCTGCTCCGCCCATGACTCCTTTTGTAAATAGGTAATTTTTTAATTTAATTTTGTATTTTTCTAGATTTCTTTTAAAATTAATAATTAAAATTTCATTATCTGAGATGATAGTTTTCATTATAAATTCGTATTATGTCAATAGATGTGTCGTGTGAATAGAAATAGAACCACTTAATTATAATGTCTCGGTTACAACATTGTATTCACATACCTTTCACAACTCTTATTTTGCCATTTAAGAAAAAAAAAAAAATTAAAAATATAAATAAATGTGAGATTATGGTTTCTTAAACATTTGTTAATGAATTATTTATGACTTTTACCTAAGATGATGGTTCGATTGCAATATAAATAACTACAATGTTTATTGATTTCACATTTGTACAAGAGTGTTAAATCAGCTTGCGACTTTTATTACCTTGTTAATATACCGTGCATTGTCAAATGTGTTATTCAGAAAATTATTTACTCCTAAAATTTTCTATGACGCACATCCACATTTCTGAAAATAATGGATACATCCGTGGTATTAAACGAAAATCAATTTTTTCAAGGAGGTTTAAGTTTGAGGGCGAAATCGTCCTTTTACAGGCCCAAGGACCAGAAGGTTGTTTCATGCACAAGGATTGGAGTTCCGGATTTAAAGCTCCTGTAAGATCAAATTTCAATAATAGATGATAACCATCATTTAAAATGGAATTGAATGCATAGAATAACAGGAGTAATTGGTTCTTAATGGATAATATTAATGCACAACGGACACAATACTATCACCACACAAACTGCCTTGGTCCGTGCACACCAAGTGGAGGGCTTAGCCCGTGCTATTACACGACCTCAAACAGTACACCCACTGCTCATCAGACTGTCCAGGCCAAGACCATAGTTCCAAGTTCCAACATATTCACAAAGTCATTGTCACACTACCAACATAACCAAATTCATGTATGCACGCATCACAACAGGACAGCACAAATAGAAATTCAACAAAAGAAAAAGACGAAGCAAGAAATATAAATCCAAAGAACAAATTAACAGTCTGATTTTTTTTTTTTTTTAATTTATAAGTCAAAGCCTGTGCAATGAGCACTCACAGCAATTGAAAGCTGAAAACTGAGTGGAATAAAAAATTTCAATGAAAAACTGAGCATTTAAGGATGCTATGTTACAGACTTACAGTCTAATAAAAAAAAGCATGCTATAGCCTATAAGTTACAGAAAGATACTATGCAATCACCTGCACCATATAACATTTTTGAGATGTCATTACAGTATAAAATCAAAATAATTGTAATAGAACTTTGTCTCTCAAATGATCCATTTGGCATCCCAGGCAAACGAAAAGAAATAAGAATTTACAGGGCTGGTAGCAAATGAACCGAGAACAAATATCTAACATAAAATCATCTAGGTAATTTCAAGCTACTTAGAGTTATATTATATAATCACAATTTCTTCCTAAAAATTTGGGACATAAATAAAAAAAAAAAGAAAAAGACTTCTGCAGCATTTCACCATAAAATTTACAACTGCTCCAAAAGGTTTATACAGGGAATGCCATCTGGTTTGAAGCAAGATATAGAACATATTCATTTAGTCCCTTGTAAAAGGCCACATGGAAAACAATTACCTTAAGTGAGCAGTACTTCGAGTTGTTCTTCTAAGATCTGAAGTAGGCCTGGAAGCTTGAGAGGAACCAGATTCAACTACATCTGCACCTCCAGTTTTGCTGGGTCTAAGCTTCTTTGTTCTAGGTCCCAGAGGTGCCTGGCTCTGTGTGGGCACATCTAACCCATCCTCTTCATCTATCAGTTCTGATTTGGGTACTACATAGTGCCATTGAGTCCCACAACTTGGACAAACTCTTTCCCCCTACAATTCAATCAAGTTAGCAGATTTATGAAGTGCAGGACACCCTGTTCACAGTAAATATGAGAGACATCATGACTATACCCTTCTTTTGGAAAATAATTTCTTTAGGCAGTACTTGTGAATTCGGACAGTACATGATTCATTCTGGCACAACTCTGCCTGTCAAATACATACCCAACAAAGTACGAAAATTAATAGCAGAACCAAAGAAATGTTCCATTAGTTTAGCTGGAACATTTGGAAAATTTCCATTGCTATTACCCTAGGGCAATGGTTTAATAAAATATTAGATTTTACTTTGAAACCACAAGAAAAGCTGATTCAAATTTAACATTTGACTAAATAACATACTACATAGATTAATTAACTGTAAACCAAAAAAAAAAAAAAAAATTGCAGAGATATAATAAACATCAAACGTTAGCTGCCAGTATCCACTGACATAGCAAAGCAATAATGAATTAACCTTCACTCCGGCTTCATTGCACACTTGACATGATGGAATATCATTATTATGGAAATAACTGCGCAGATCAAGAAAGGATCTGACACCAAGTCCGATGTTACCATCAGAAGTGTGAGTAAGCCACTGGTCCCGCACAAGTTCATCAAGAGTTTTTTCTTTATGAGATATTGAGAAATTCTTTAATGCAGGAGGGACATGAGTTGGATCACCCTGTGATTGTGATCCTGTGCTAGTTAGAACCTGAAGATAGACAACATGAAGTGTCAAGTATAAGTACACATAGCGAGCTTGTACAGGATACTAAACTCATTTTCCTGTGAGAAAATGATGCAGCTATGGAAGATTGATTTGCTATTACTTTGCAAATTTGAGCATTCAAGAATTCCCTCTTGGGGTTCACGTGCGAAGTCCAATTGAAGTAAAAGTCGTGTGGTTTTAAATGGCTAGGTATGAGTCTTTTAGTGTTAGAACAGTTGATGGTAAATTTTGCATTTAGTGGCAGATCTGTAATTTCCGCAGTTCCTGAGAATCAAGGGTATATTGGTAATTTAGTTGAGTCTAGAATTTTCTAAGAGATCCTAAGTATTTTAGGTTTTATTTTCTATGGATCCAAATTAGTATTTTATTAGATTTTTAGTTTACTAGTCAAAGTAGAAGTCCTACTACTCCTAGTACAAGAAAGAGCCTATATATTTGAGCTCAATGCATACAAAGATGAAGTTGATCAATAAAGTATGAAGTGTTTTTGAGTATTGAGGCTTATTGGCCTTATTGTTCTTTTTCCTCCTCCCTCTCTCTTATTTTTTCTTTCTTTCTTTCTCGTGGCACTGTTCACAGGTATTGTCACATATTTAAAAAAATTCTATTTCAGTTTCTTTTCTTCTCTTTTCAGCCATAAATAAAATCTTTTCTCTTTTGAACCCTAATCCTTTTTCTAAAAGAGGTTCTAAACCCAAAATCCACAAATCCTCCTTACCCTAAACCCACCACCACCACCACTTAGACAAATTGTCCTAAGTCAGAAAATGATGCAAAAGTCAAGGGAGTTCCTATACAAAAGGACATTCAAGGTTTGTTTTATTTATTTGTCATGGAACTTTTCCTAATAAAAGCATAAACATTCAGTCACCACTAGTTCTGGAAACATCCATTCTTCATCAATAAACATGTTTCTTCCATAAGATCAGATAGAATTAAGACCCATCGGGCACTCATCCACAATTTAGTTGTGCAGACAATATTCTATGTAGCAAGTATTTCGAAGAACGTTAATAAGGATAAATGCATTCAGAAGAGTATATGCAACATAGGCTGCTAAGATTAGACAGAATTAAGCCAAACTGGGAAATGTCTCTGTAGCCTCGCTGCAGAGAACTGTAGCAGGTAATAAGATGAATGCTAAAAAAGAAAAATCTGTTCAAGAATATTCAAAACATATACTGCTATAAAATATAACAGAAACCAATTTTTAGAACAACCAGAAATATTGGTAGTTTTTCTATGCAAAACTGATTGATGATATAAGAGCTTCACCAGGGTGTTTCTTCCTCCCCCCCCCCCCCCCCCCCCCCCCCGGATTAGGACGTAGCATGGTTTAGGAAACTTATTTTTTATTAAATCGTTTTGAGTAATTTGTGTTCATAATTGTTAGGCTGTTCCTATATAAACTATCTTCTTAAAATTTGTGCTTTTGACAAGGAAACTATTTTTTGATCTTTTGGGGAGGGGAGGGGGGGAGGTGGGTTGAACCCATGACACGGGACATGGGAGGGGGTAAGCGTCATCAGGCTGCCATCAGGTGTTATATGGGATGGTGAAGGGGATTTGAATAAGGTTTACGAACGTCGATGGAAATTTGGGCAAGGAAATATCGAAGAGAGAGGCACTTGGCACACACGACGGAGGGAGGCTGGTGGTGCAAGTACAAAAGATGGGTGAGGAGAGGCAGCCATTGAAAGTGGTGGTGATGACAATTCTGAGGTGGCTCAGATTACTTTGTTTTTTAGTCGACCTGGGGTCTGTCGTTGTCTGGGCCTTTGACTGGTCGGAGATGAGGATAACTCTTCTCTGTGCAAAGGAAACCAGATCTTCAAGCTTGAAAGCACCACACAAAGTGAGCTTCACTGTAAGGCAGTACTGATAGAGGAAGAAGGAGATGAGGTGCTTCACATTGACCCTGGAAAAGATGGGTTAGAACAGCTAGATCCACATCGGGTACTGGCTTTGATGAGGCAGGAAGATTTATCAGTTTAGAAATAGTCACTTATGATGACCCAATGAAAATTCAATTGTTAATGATCCACACACATAATGGAACCTAACCTGTAGAGGATGAGGAAGCGTATAAAACGCTTCAGTAGATTTTTGGGGTCCTCATTTGAAAGCTTTGATTCCTTTGAAGCAGAAACTATGAAGATAGAAAGTTATAACAGAATGACACCCATATAACATTATATCAAACCAATTAGAGTTTACATAAAATCTTGGATTTGTGATGCAGAAGAAGAGTGTCACTATGAACCACTGTATGTGTTAAGACTTTTTTTCTGTTGCCCAATGACGCACGAGTTAGCGATAATAAAGAAGCTTATGTTAAATTGTTAATCCTATATGGTGCTGTCATAATGAGGTGCATGCCACAATTAAAACTAGTAATGAACCATACAAAGAGTGAGCTCCTAGCAACAAAAAAGGGGAAACAAGGAACAATATAAAGAGGGAGAAAATCAACATAGGAGCCTCAAGGAGTCTATTGAAGGTATTTAATTTTTGGTGCATTTAAAGAAAGAGAGGCTTCCAAAGGAAATCCATCAGATCAAGGAAGATTGGTCTATACAAGATACTGAAGAAAATACTTATCACAAACAGATATTGAAGAAAATAAGTTTGAATACCTAGGTTATGGAACTTCCACATGATCTTCAAATCAGTCCTATCTCTAATGTTGCAGTCTTGCAGATATGTTTGATTACCAAAAATTTGATGGTGACTCTGAGTCTCTGAGCAACCAGAATTCAAAGATTGGGCTACTACCAAAGCAGCCTACAGATGTCATTAAAGAAGTTCTCGACATGAGCGAGGTTTGATAATTTAAATATTATCATTTACGGGTTCAAAATGATGTTGTACATTGGGAGATGGATTTCATACGATTAATCCATGATTGGGAATTGGAGTTTGTGTCAAAATTTTTAGATCTCCTTTATTCAGTCTCAACTAACGGGCAAGGGGAGGATCAAATGTGTTGGAAACCATCAGGTTCGAGGACTTTCCAGGTTCGTTCGTATTATCATGTTTTGTCTCCTACGGATGGTGTGTTGTTTCCATGGAAATGTATCTGGAAACTCGGAGTACCGCCTTGAGTTACCTTTTTTATGTGGACGGTGGCATTGGGAAAGATCCTAACAGCAGACAACTTGAGAAGACGAAATGTTATTCTAGTAAGTTGGTGCTGTATGTGTAAGGTGGATGGGGAAACTATGCAACACTTGTTTCTTCATTGCAAAGTGGCTAGAGAGCTGTGGGATACTGTCCTTAATCTATTTGGGATGCATGGGGTGATGCCTAGGAGGGTGGTGGATTTATTAACCTGTTGACAAGGCAAGTTGGGTCATCATAGGTATATTGAGATTTGGAAGGCTGTTCCACACTGCTTGATGTAGTGTCTTTGGAGGGAGAGGAACACGAGTATGTTTGAGGATAGTGAACGGCATGTTTTGGAGTTGAAGCTGATGTTCTTTCGAACTTTGTTTGATTGGATGACAGCTACTAGATTATTTTCTTTCACATCCTATTTGGAATTTTTTTACTTTTGTTCTATTCAATTGTAATCCTTTGGTTCTCAAGTTCACGCCTAGTGTACTTTAGAATCTGTTTTGATCAATAAAACTTTGTTATTTATAAAAAAAAAAACATATTATCATTATGATCAATTTCTTATCAAGTAACAAATGAAAACACCTGGACTACTGAAGGAGAGTGAAAGGATTCCCTTTCTCTCTCTCTCTAAAACACACAGATTCTCTCCTAAATCACACAATCCAAGAACAATATGAATAATTCAATCCAATAGGATTGATCCCCTTGCATTCATGAACAAAACCTACTAATTATTATTGAATTCTATCAACTAATGAATCTAATCTCCTAGAGAGAATTTCTAAGAGAAACAATGGAGGTATTTTGATAATGGGCAACAATGGAGGAATGGCAGAGATAACACACACAGTTTGCATGTGTTTTCTCATGCATGCCTCTCATTGGTTGATCTAGATCAAGCCT
The DNA here is from genome assembly GCA_907173295.1 of Fagus sylvatica. NCBI lineage: Eukaryota > Viridiplantae > Streptophyta > Magnoliopsida > Fagales > Fagaceae > Fagus > Fagus sylvatica. Next base: position 13,835,199 of record OU015771.1, on the reverse strand, counting down.
CCCATTGGTTGGTCCAGATCAAGGCTCCTATTGGCTATTGCTAGTAACAACCAAGGTACAACCCTTAGAAGCTCTAACAAACAAGTACAAAGGGTTAAAGCCTAGAAATGTACTAGACCCCCAATGCACTCAATTAACCATCTAGGTACAAGCTTTTATAGCTTGGACCTTACTAATTATGAATATAAGCTCATACATGTTTTAATCAAATGTTAAACTAAGCCAATCCGTGCCTTAGTGGCTAGGGTAAGCATACCCACGGATGTGGGATGGTTGGGGTCTTAACATTGCCCCCTCCATCTAAAACACCTTGCCCACAAGGTGTGGGTAGTCTTCTTGGAGCTTGAACAAGAGCTCCCATGTAGCTTGAACACCTTTTTCTTGCTAGAGGTGAGCAGCCCTTCCACAAAATCCATACTACTGGAGAGCCACGGCCTAGGAGGTATGCCAAGAGGTTGGAGAAGCCCTGCAGGCTTGCTAGTCTCATGCTTGAGTAGTATTTGGTCCTCATGGTTCCTCTTGGGAGGCAAACCCTCGGGTTCCTCAAGGACTTGAGGAAATTCTTCTACTAACTCTCGGATTGGAGCACCAATCTCTTCTTGTATACTAGCCAACTCACAAGGCATAATCTGAAAGAGTAGTCCCTTCATGGTAGCCTTCCCCTTGAAGTCCTTGCTACCTTGTATCAAGTTGGGTTTTTCCTTCAACCCTTGCAGCCACACTTTATTTCCTTCATGCATGAACCCCATCATAAGGTTCTTGAAGTCCCAATTAATCATCCCAAGTGTGCTCAACCATTGGGTACCCAATACTATGCCATATCCTCCCAATTCTAGCAGGTTGAAAGTCAATTTCAAGTGCAAGCCTTGCATCTTGAACTTCACTTCTTTGCATTCACCCAAAGTTCTTATTACTTGGCCATTTGCTACCCTCACTCCAAAGTTGCTTTCCCCATCAATTGGTAGCTTCAATGTCTTTGCCAAAGTCCCATCCATGAAGTTATGGGTGCTTCCAGTATCAAGAAGAACAACAGTCGTCTGGCCATTCACAATGGCAATCACTCTCATGGTGGAAGGAGAGGTGCTGCCCAATAAAGCACATAAAGTGATCTCGGCCTTTGCTTCTTCTAATTCTGCCTCAACTTCTTCTTCCCTAATTTCTACCAATTCGGCCTCTTCATCTTCCACTTCTTCAATAAGATATAGTTTCCTATCCTTGCACCTGTGATCTGAACTCCATCTCTCATCACAATTGTAGTACAAACCCTTCTTCCTCCTCTCTGACATTTGCATAGGTGTTAACCTTTGCACTTGCATAGAAGGTCTTGCACTAAACTGTTTGGAATCCCCACTTTTGATCTCAACCCGGGCTGCCCCTTGTTGGGCTTGTGACTGGACCCATGAGTCTCGGCTTGGCTCATAGGTTGGTCTTGTACTTCTTTTCACAGTTGTCAAGTACTCCTCTTGTATCTTGGCCAAGGCATAGGCCTCCCCTAAGTTCCTTGGCCCTTGCATTTTTACAGCCAACCTGATTTCATCTTTCATGCCACTCATGAAACAGCTTAATTTGTGCATGTCAGATAAATCCCTCACCCTATTACTAGTTAACTCAAATTGACTCTTATATGCAGCAATAGAATGAGTTTGTTTCAATTTAGTCAACAATTCCATAGGATCATCATAACTAGCAGGCCCAAACCTAATTTGTATAGCTCTAACAAAATCATTCCATCCATGCAATTCATGCTCACAATCTTGGAACCACACTAGGGCTTCCTCATCTAAGTGATAAGAAGCATGCATTACCTTTTCGGGTTCAAGGACTTGATAGTAGTGGAAGTATTGCAATGCCCTATACACCCAAGCCGTTGGATCACCACCTTTGAACCTTGGAAAGTCCAGCTTCATTGGCCTCGGGTCCCTTGCTCTTCCTTGGTTCCATGGAGGTCCATCTTGCTCTTGCCAATAAGGATCTCTATGGTGAGCTCCTTGGTACTGCCTTGGCCTTTCCCGAGCTGGTCTCCCTCTTCTTGGATCAAACCAAGCTTCATCTTGGTCATTCAAACCCCATTGGTCCTCCCTCGGGTCACCAAAATGCATTCCATGTCTTGGAGGGGCTGCATGGGGCTCAAACTGTGCTTGCTGCCCCTGTTGCCCTTGCTGCCTTCTTTGACTCTTTCCTAGCCAAAGTTCCTCATAAGGAGCATCAAAATGCCCTTGAAATGGAGGCATGAACCTAGCATTGTTCCTCACATTCCTTCTTTCCTCAATCGGGTCACCAAATTCACCCAAAATGGGTCCATTCTGACCATTTTCAAAAAACTCACCTGTTTGCATACCAACTTGTGGCTGATTAGCTCTGACTCTAAAGTCTTGATTCAATGGTCTCATGGGCATCGCATTCCTCACCTCAGCCCCTAATGGAACTCCATGAGCTTCTCTAGGAGCTATTGGAATTTGCTCTCCCAAATTAGTTTGAACCTGATTTGGACTTTGCTCCTCCTGCCTCGGTTGCACTGCTGGTTGCTCCACCACTGATAATCTTTTCATCACCTCCTGCATCATAGCTCGAATTTCAGCCACTCCAGCCTCTAATCCATCAACCTTCGAGTGCAATCCTTCAATGGACCTCGTGTGATCATCCACTTGTTTCTGGAACCTTTCCATATTCTTCTCGAGAACTGCAATTTGACTGGCTCTTGTTTCAACCATGACTCGTATATAACTCTGATACCAAATGAAAGGATTCCCTTTTTCTCTCTCTCTAAAACACACAGATTCTCTCCTAAATCACACAATCCAAGAACAATATGAATAATTCAATCCGATAGGATTGATCCCCTTGCATTCATGAACAAAACTTACTAATTATTATTGAATTCTATCAACTAATGAATCTAATCTCCTAGAGAGAATTTCTAAGAGAAACAATGGAGGTATTTTGATAATGGGCAACAATGGAGGAATGGCAGAGATAACACACACAGTTTGCATGTGTTTTCTCATGCATGCCTCTCATTGGTTGATCTAGATCAAGCCTCCCATTGGCTGGTCCAGATCAAGGCTCCTATTGGCTATTGCTAGTAACAACCAAGGTACAACCCTTAGAAGCTCTAACAAACAAGTACAAAGGGTTAAAGCCTAGAAATGTACTAGACCCCCAATGCACTCAATTAACCATCTAGGTACAAGCTTTTATAGCTTAGACCTTACTAATTATGAATATAAGCTCATACATGTTTTAATCAAATGTTAAACTACGCCAATCCGTGCCTTAGTGGCTAGGGTAAGCATACCCACGGATGTGGGATGGTTGGGGTCTTAACAAAGAGTTATGTGGAACAAAAGTTGATCCTTCTATATATGACCAGTATTTTCACATTTTTTGCTGATGCCAAGATCTCTCTACCACAAGAAAAATTGATGAGTAGCTAATCAAAAAATATTAAAGAAAGGAAAAAGATTCTCGGGCACTGTTCACAATATCATAGGCTCATAGCACAATACTTTTCAACAAAGTTTTATAAATTGGGTTTTTTATTAGTACACAACTTTTTATTCATTAAAAAAAAAATAATAATAATAATAATTGGGTTATTTATGAATAACTTAAGTTATATTTCTTAGGTTACTTTTGATGGCTAAAATTATTTTATTTTATGCTAAAAAAGTGATTTTTTAGGGCTGTAAGCCTGTAACCAGATTATTATTCAGAATTTGACTTTATTTCAGCAGGAAAGAATTTTCTTTCTTTTTCCTAACTCTCTAGCCTGGAAGACCAGCCCTTTGGCTATGATTTTATGTTGACTTTATAAGGTTTCTAGTACAAACTAGAGCTGGGGTTTTTCAATGCTAATTTATTTCATACAAGATAGGACACTTGTAGAAGACAAATCATATGGAGTTGGATTTTTATCATTCAAAGTGCTAATTCATATTTCTAGTCTACAATATATCAGTGCAACACGTAAGGTCGTATATTTCTTGATAAACAAACAAGTGTTTTAAAAATAAATCGCACCTGATTCTCCAATCGTAGATTAAGAGCATCAATGTTAGATATGCTACCTTGGGCTGTGGCATCTTGCACAATTGCTTCTATCTGATATAAAAAAAAAATTAAAAAAAAAAAAAGAGAGGATATGATATGGATAAAATCATCTAAAACACATACTATTGAACAACAAACATCATTATGATTTCACTGAGTTTGCATTTAGACATAATTTCTTTTATTCCAACCTTTACTAAAAGCCTCAAATAGTGAGAAAGTGATCAGAGTATTTGCTTCTTTCTCATTGTTTACCTAATGATAAACTAAGGATAATGCCATGTCAAGTTAATGTAATGAAATTCTCCTTGATAACTATGCCAAATCTTTCTACCATGCTCTTATTGGAAAGATTGATATTCATTTTCCTTGGAAAGCCATTTGGAGGGTTAAAGCTCCTAGAAGGGTAGCTTTCTTTGTGTGGACAGCAGCTTGGGGGAAGATCCTCACTTGTGATAATTTGATGAGGAGAGGTTATACCTAGGCTGGTTGGTGCTGCATGTGTAGGAATGGGTGGGAAACAGGGGACCATCTCTTGATACATTGTGTTACGGCCTCAGATTTATGGTCTGCTGTATTGCGTTCTTTTGGGGTTTGTTGGGTGTTCCCAAACAGAATTATGGACCTTCTCTCTGGGTGGTATAACAGCTTTGGTAAGCATGATTCAGAGGTCTGGAACTTGGTGCCGTTGTGTTTGATGTGGACTGTTTGGCGTTAACGCAATCAATGCACTTTCGAAGATGTGGAGCATTCAAACTCTAAACTTACTGAGCTTTTCTTTGGTTTATTATTTGATTGGGCTCAGGTTGGGGGCCTTACTCCTATGCATTTCCTTGCTGATTTTGTAGCTTCTTTATGTTTCACTTGTATTCCTAATTCAGTAACTCTGTAATTTCTTTCTTCTAGGTGCATATTTTATGCACTTAGTTGGAGTTTTGTTTATTTAATAGAATTTCTCATTACCTATCAAAAAAAATTATTTTACAACTATTCCACTAGCAACAAAGCACATAAGGAAAATAAATGAAGATTATATAAACACAAAAGAAGAAGAAATACAAATAGGCCTAACTCTACTCAAAAGAGTCCCTGTAAGTGGAGGATTGCCCATGACTTATAAAGTGCACAACCCAGAAGCACCCTGGCGATGTGGGACTCGACAACAAAAATACGACATTGGAAGAATATAACAAAGGTCTTTTCACTTTTCAGCTAACTTCAGCATCACCCACAAAAACCCAAAAAAAAAAAAAAAAAATGTAAAAGCAGACTTACAATAGCCTTGTAGAAAGCAATCTGGGGAACTGAATATCTAGTGCCAAGCTTGGACTGTTGATCAGAAATGTTATTAACAACTCCATAGTAAACTCGGCCATCGTATTGGCTTCTGAAGCCTCGAAGCTCACACTGAACATAAGAAAGTGCTTTGTTTATCTTCAGGAGACATTCATCAAACAGGTGTTGATGGCTACCTGTATATCAATTCAACATTATATTGATACATAACTCAAATTGCTGCTATTTATTCATAGATTAGAATGAGAAGAAAAAGGGGGGAAGACCAGGATTTTTGCCAGTGAGGCCGGTGAAGATGGGGTGGAACTGGTCATCCCTGAGAGGGCCGCGTGATAACAATGCTTGAATTAGGGTATGGTGCCTCCAGCCCAGCTCCGTCATTTTCAGTGCCTCTTCGGAAACCCTAACTGTCTAGCGGGGAATATTAAGGGTCAATTGTTTCTTTTCTTGGCGACTTTCTGTTGTGGTAAAATCTCTTTTTGTACGGTTTTATTTACGATTCAAAATAAATATATATCTATATTTCATTACATTCTATTAATGGAGTAAGAATTTTCAATATAGAAGGGAAAAAAAAGTTGTTTGATTCAAATAAGGAAAAAAGACATATGACTTACAACGAAGAGGTGAGGTTGAGTTATTTGAATCAAATGAGGGATAAAAGACATTTGAATATGAAGATCATGAGAGAGAGAAAAAAATAAGAGTGAGAGTCACCAAAAAAAAAAAAATTTGTAGTAGGAATACTATTTTTTAGATAGTGGTGCTAAATTTTATTTTATTTTATTTTTTAGTTTTAATAATGGACATTAAAATTTAGAATTTAGAATTTTTTTTTCTTTGTTATTTGACGCTATTATTTATTTTTATTTTATAAGGAAAATATATTTAGTGATATTATTAAAGAACTAGGAAGTCTTTAGACAAAATGTTAAGTGAGTCTGTGATAAGAGAGGTTTAAAGTTATTGTTTTTGGAATCCCACATATACTAGAAGAATAATAAGGAGGTGCGATAATTATATTAAAGGTGGTAGTCCCACATTGAAAAGAGAATGAGTAAATAGGTGTCTCTATAAATAGAGTAGTGATGTAGCTTTGTAAGGTGTGAGAGTTAGAAGTAAAGTTTTGTCTTGTGAGAGCGAGAAAGACTAAATTTTGTCTTGTTAGTTAGTGTGAGGGCACCTTTGGATATATTGGGGTTTTGGGTTAGTTTATATTTAAGAGATTTGTTGTGCCAGTTTTGCTGTGGTTGTAATTCCAATTATTAATAGTGAATTTTGATTGGCCTTAACTGTGGATGTAGGCTTGGAGTTAGTTAAACCACGTTAATTATTGTGTGTTATGGTGTTTGCTATTTTATTGTTTTGCGTGTATTTTACAACAAACTAATATCAAAACTATTGGTTCAAGTTCTTGGCGATGGGGAGCACAAAGTTTGAGGTGGAGCTCTTTGACAGAAAAAAATAAATTTAGTCTTTGGCAAAGCACTGTCAAAGACATCTTGGTGCAGTAAGGTTATTAAGGAGTCGTATGAAAAGACAAAGAAGCCGACCACTATGTCTGATGATGAATGGGAAGAGATTAAGATGAAAGTGAGTAATATTCGTTTAAGCCTTGCCCCTGCAGTAAAATATAGTGTGTTAAATGAGACTTTTCCGAAAGAATTAGGGAAAAAGTTAGAGAAAAGTATATATGTTAAAGTCATTGAAAAATTGATTGTGCCTGAAGAAAGAAATGTATCAACTATGTATGGAGGAAGGTACTGAAATTATAAATCGTCCGAATGTTTGTAATAGATTGATTACTCAATTGTCTGAGTGTGGAGACTACGATGATTGGTGAGGAGGATCAAGCTCTGTTGTTATTAACCTTGCTCCCTAGCTTTTTCGTATGACACTTTGGTGACTACATTGTTAGTTGGTAAGGAGACATTAAAGTTAGAAGATGTTAAAACAATTTTGTTGGAGACAGAGAAGGTCAAGAAGCCAACAAATAATTTGGAAGGTGGTGGTGAATTCTGATTCAAGTCCTGGTAGGAGTGGATCATGAGGGACAAATGATAAGGAGAAGTCAAGATCAAAGTCAAGACCAAGGAAAGAAATTAATGAGGTGGAGTGTTACTACTGTCATGAGATGGGGCATTATCAGTATCAATGCAAGAAGTTGAAAATTGACTTAGAAGAATTCAAGAAAAATCGTGATAGTTAGAAGTCTACGGAAGCAACAGTTGTTACAGCATACAGTGATGATGAAGATTGTGGTGACGTTCTTATGGTTTTGGATTGTGTGTGTTGCTTTCATATGTGTTGGAACAAAGATTGGTTTGACACCTACAAGGTCTGCGATGAAGGTTTTGTTACTTTGGCTAATGATGTGAAATGTAAAGTTGTGGGAATAGGAATAAGTAAAATTAAAGTTTAGATGTTCAATGGAATTGTGAAAACCTTAGGTACTGTGAGATGTGTACCTGTTTGGAAGAAATTTGATTTCGTTAGGCCGGTTTGATTCTTTGGGTTATGGATATTTTGCAAGAGGGGGAGTTATGACTTATGAGAGTTACTAAAGGTGCTTTGGTAATGATGAAAGGAGAGAAGACTTTCAAGAATGTGTACAAGTTGACTGGTGAGACGATTAAAGGTGGAGTGCCTAGTAAAGCCAAAGGCAAAGATGAGCCTTTAGTTATATCACCACAAAGGAAAGATAATCATGGATGTAAGAAAGTAAAATTTGTGGAAAATGTGACTGATATGGTTGTAAAGCCAAGTTCAAGCATTGCTTGAACTCATTTGAACGTATGTCTCGTTGAGGACGAGGAGCACCCCTACCAATAAAGTGGGTGCAAAGGGAGTACCCAAAGAGGTACTAGTGAAGACAAATCATGGACTGAAGGTGGAGATTTGTTAAGTTCAGTCCATGATAGGAGAGGTTTAGAGAGTTACTTATTGTTTCTAGAATCCCACATCGACTAAAATAATAAGAAAATAGTTTTCTTCCAATCCGGTTTGGAGGAATCCTCCTTCAACCCACTACATGGCAAGCAAATAGACCATCCACATGTGTATTTTAAAAAGTCACATGATTCATTAAAAATGTCATGTAACTAAAAGTACACGTGGATAATTTATTTATTTGTCACGTAGTGGGTTGAAGGAGGATTCCTCCAAACCGGGTTAGAGGAAAACTATATCCAAATAATAATACGGAGGTGCATTAATTATATTAAAGGTGGTAGACACATATTGAAAAGAGAAAAAGTAAGGAGGTGTGCCACTCCCTATAAATAGAGTAGTGGTGTAGCTTTGTTAGGTGTGAGACTTAGAAAGCAAAGTTTTGTCTTGTGGGAGAGGTTAAAGACTAAGTTTTGTCTTGTGAGTTAGTGTGAGGACACTTTTGGGTGTATTGGGTTTTGAGTTAGTTTATATTTGAGAGATTTTTTGTGAGAGTTTTGGGGTGGTTGTAATTCTTATTATTAATAGTGAATTTTTGTTGGCTTTGCCTGTGGATGTAGGCTTGGAGTTAGCAGAACAACGATAATTATTGTGTATTTGTGGTACTAGCTATTTTATTGTTTTGCGTGTATTTTACAACACAAAACATATTCAATATTCTAAGGTAAATCTAAAGCTGTTAAGGTATTATATTTTATGTGTGTAGGTATTTATTAGGGTATTTTGAAATATCTAAAAAGTGACATCAAATAGGAGAATCCTCTTAATAGTAGTATAGATATAGATAACACAATTATCAAATTCCTATATAAAATGTACTCATTTATCTTCCCTAGGACACCCAAAACTCATTAGTAATCAAATCATCCAATTTTTATTCTTTGTCATTGTCGGCTTGTCGCAGCGAGATTGCAAGGAGAAGAACACGTCGTTCTCATTTGAGTGATAAAAACCCTAGAATCCATAAGGAATAAAGAACAATAGAGAAAACCTCTTTTCTGGAATTTTATTAATGAACAATTGGATCGCCTTGACGGTCACAAACAATATAAATAATAAAGGATTCTTAAAGTTGTTAGAAGACCCTTACGAAAACTCTAGAAATAGGAAGAATTACCCAAAATGGAGAAAAAAAAAATTGAGTTAATTACTAAATCAACTCCTATTGACTTTAGGAAACGTACCAAAACAAACGAGACCTTCTTCTGACTTTCAGTTTAAAAAATACAAATAAAAGGAAAATTATAATAAATGCATATTGTACTAATTAAAGGCCTAGATGAAGGAGTTCACCCAAAAACCGATGGTGCTCATGGAAAAAGGCCATGAGCCTTGATTCACGCATTGATTCCAATCAGCTCACCAAATTTCAAGTAATTTCGTTGTTGGCGTCAAAATAATTTCTACCTGAGTTTTTCTACTTTTTGCTTTCCAAACTTGTGTGTTGACTTGTGACGGTCTCACTATTCCAGGACAGCATATGTTGTCTGTTCTACATCAGTCATTTAAGAGAATAGTAAGTAATTTCTTGTATGGTATTAACTTTTAAAGGAGTATTTCAAATAATTATTGGAAACTACTATTAGTTGAAAATCGCACCTAGCTAAGATGATTGGAGTTCGGATGAAGAACTGAGGAAAGGATATGGGGGTGCAGAAACCTCAAGAATGCCTTCTAGCATATGAGTGACTTCCCTCATTGAAGGCCTAAACAATGGAACATCTTGAACACACCAAATTGCCACCATCGCTACACTCTCCACCCACTTTAGATCACTAAGAGCCTCTTTATCACTTTCCACCAATATGTCCACTTTACCTTTCTATAGCATTCATAAGCCCATTCTGTTAGTATTGTTGCCCTCTCCATTTCAATTTCAACACATCTTCTACAACAAATGATCTCCAACAACATGACTTTGAAACTATAAACATCCATCTTTACTGTGACTGGTGTGTTCCTGAACCACTATAGTACAACATAGCCTTTAGTACCCCTGATGGTAGTGAGAGTTCGAGTTTGGTGGTTTATCAAAAGCTTTGCCAATCCAAAGTCAGAAATTTTAACGGTAAAAAAATCATCAAAAGTATGTTTTGAGGCTTTATGTCGCAATGAATGATTTGCATGCTGCATTCTTCATGTAAGTATGTTAGTCCTTTAGCAATTCCTAATGTAATCTGCATTCTTTGATCCCATCTTGGTCTTATTACTCCAAAAAGGAAACTCGACAATGAGCCATTGAACATAAACTCATACACCAACATTCAGTGTTCACCCTCATCACAATAGACAAGTAAGCGGACTAAATTCTTATGGTGAGTTTGGCTGATCACATTTAAATTCCTTCTCACCTGCACCTTCTCTAGCCATCTTGTCTAGCTTCTTGACAACAACATAATTGCTATCACTTACTAATACTCCTTTATAAACAGTACCAATTTTGGGGAAATGAAACCCTGCTCCTAAATTTGCAAAATAATTAACACTCTGCTCCATTTTTATTTATTTATTTTATTTTTTTTAACCAATGCCTAACTAATCAGAGTTAAAAAGAAAAATTATGTTCCAATTATTTTAAGTTTAAGTAGGGAATATTCCTTTAAAAATGGGAAAAAAAGGGACGGAGTGTTAATTATTTTGTAAGTTTGGGAGCAAAGTATCATTTCCCTAAAATAGGGTGTAGCGAATCTAGTTTCCTAAAAAAGAATGGGGTATTAGTGTAATTTACCCTAAATACAATTTAGAACCATTTGATCAAGAAGAAGAAGACCCAATAACAAAATTGAAGGGTTTTTCCAATAGGGTGCAAGCCCATTCTTCACGATAAGGCTAGTGGCAACTTGGTACTCCTCTAGTGAGCGAAGTAGGATGACAATGTGTTGGGTTTTGAAAATTTTTCAGGTTGACCAGACTCTAATGGTAAGGGTTTAAAATTTTATTAAATGGGTTTGGGAGGGTTTAGGAAGGGTTTGAGTTTTATACCTAGTTTTCTAATCCAGGCCCAATTATGTACCAAATTATTAAAATACCCATATTATTAATTTTATTTACACAAAAACTAAGGTTTTACAATAAAGGTTGGTGTGCTTCTCTTTCTTTATCTACAAAAACAATTAGTTTTTCTATACACTGTTTCTCTTCTCTCACTCTCAAAGATTGGACAATGTTTGAACAAGTAGAATAATAGGTTTGGTATGGGTTTGAGTTTTTAAAATATAAATGGTAAGGATTTGAGATAGAAATTTTAAGTTTTAATAGGGTTTGGTATGAGTTTGGTATATATTCGAGGGTATGAGTTTGGAAAAACTTCTTCAACCCAAACCCGTTGTCATTCCTAATTCAGCGCAGCTCTTATCTAGATTAAGCTCGTACACTTAGCCTAACCAAACCAAGCTTGAATTTTACCAAGTGGTTAGCAAACCAAGGTTGAACTGGAAAGGCTAGCTTGCTTCGAGCTTAAGCCTAGCTTGAACAATCAAAGCTCGACTTTACTCATTAACATCCTACTAATATGTTCATGTCAAGAGGAGACTACACATTAAGACTGATATTTATAACACTATATATGATAAAAGATTTTCGTTTTCATCACGAATGCTTTCCCCAAAGTAGGTGAAACTGCAAAACATAGATTTTGAATTCAGCTCTAATTTGGCCCTTTGGTTCACTTGAAGATTAGGAACACCAAAACAACTTATCTTTTTATGTCATATATATAACCTGGAGAAGTACATATACGAGAGAATTTATAAAGCATATATCCAAAAGCTAAAACCTTATTTGGGTGAAAGTTCCTATGCGATACAGCATAACACATAGGACAACTGGTTTACATATGAGATAACCGTTTGAAAGATGTATATTACTAGGTACAGGAGTTTCACATCCTTTAATGCAGCCTCGCGGTTCCTGAATGCAGCTGCGCGGTTCCTGAATGTAGCTGCACTGTCCTGCTTGGGACAACCTGAAGAACACCTGGTTGTTCTGCCAAGAGAAAATAAACAAATAAATTATTCAATTATTATGGAGAACTTGATATTAGTACAATAAGTAAAAAAAGATGTGTTAATTAAGAAAGTAACAAAGAACATTTTGGATAAGATAGGATGATATGAATATATGTGGCCAACCTTGATTAGCCTTTTAAGGATTCAAACCCAATCCCAATGTTTTAGAACTAAGGACGTAGAATTATTTTTTTTTATTTTTTTATAAGTAATAAGAAACTTTATTGAATCAAAAGAAAACTAGTACATAAGGAATATACTAGTCCAACACAGATTACATGCACTCATCAATAAAGGTAATAATAGAAGGGAAGGCTTGACTGGACAAAACAGCCATCCATTCCATGAGGGTTCGGATAAAGCTCAATTTCAGATCCACCGTATGCCTCTCAATATCTTCAAACACCCTCTGATTTCTCTCTCTCCAAATAAGCCACATTAAACAACCAGGAATAGCATTTTAGATAGTTTTTTGATCTTTTGTGAGACCATTTCTCTTCCAGCAAGCCAAGAGATTCGATACTATATGAGGCATAGTCCATTGAATGCCAAACATGCAGAAGACCAGGGACCACAATTCCCTGACATAATCACAATGCAAGAAAAGATGTTCCCCTGTTTCGCTGTCCCCTTTGCACATAAAACACCACTCTACCACGTAATGCTGCCAACGACGTAAATTATCAATGGTAGGGTTCTTATCATGAGCCGCAAGCCACAAAAAGAAAGCAACCTTAGAAGGGACTTTGATCTTCCACACATTCTTCCACGGGAATTGAGTAGTACTACTCCCCCTAAGCAGCCGATAGAAAGATCTAACTTCAAACAACCCACTCTTTGTGTGGTTCCATCTCATAGAATCCATATCTGCTTTCTTCACTTTCTGTTTGTAAAGAAAATCCATGAAAACCATAAATTCTTCCACTTCCCAATCCTGCAGCGAGCGCACCAGCTTCACTGACCACACCATTTCATCATTATGTCAAGATAAATAATCGGACACCTTCGTGTGCTTGTCTTGAGCAATGTTATAAAGAGCTGGGAATAAACTGTGCAAAACACCCTCCTCGCACCACCGATCTAGCCAGAAACTTACCAAAGTCCCAACACCTATAGAGAAGGAAACGTACTTTGCAAATCCTGACCATCCTGATTGAATATGCTTCCATAATCCGACTCCATGCCCCCCACGACCTTCGAGGGAAGACCAATCTCCCCTCCCACTACCATATTTACTCACAATCACCTCCCTCCATAATGCCCTTTTTTCAGTTGCAAAACGCCAATGCCACTTAAAAGCATTATTGAAAGCAGCCATTTGTTTCACCCCCAAACCTCCTTCCTGAATAGGAAGACAAATACTGCGCCAATTGACTAAGTGGTATTTAAACTCATCCCCCAAACCTCCCCAAAGAAAATCACGCTGAATCTTTTCAATTCTATTGGCAACACTTGATTGGATGGGGAATAAAGAGAGAAAATAGGTTGGCAAACTGGAAAGAGTGCTCTTAATTAAAGTAATTCTGCCACCCTTAGAGAGATACATTCTTTTCCATCCCGCCAAACACTTCTCCATCTTCTCCAAAATAGGGTTCCAAATTTCTTTTGACTTAAATCTAGCCCCCAGAGGGAGGCCCAAATACTTCATAGGAAGCGCAATAATTCTGCCTCCCAACACACTAGCCAGCTTGTGCTGGTCAGGAACCTGCCTATAGGGGCAATTTCAAATTTCCCCAAATTAATGCGCAGCCCCGAAACTGCCTCAAAACACAAGAGAACTCCCTTCAAATGAACTAGCTAGTCTCGCTCAACACCACAGAAAATCAACGTGTCATCTGCGAAAAGAAGATGAGACACCTTCAAGTCTGACCTGGTGTTATTAGCCACTGAAAATCCCTCCAAATAATCTCTAACCACCGCCCTATCCATCAAACGGCTAAAAGCCTCCATGACCAAGACAAAAAGAAGAGGAGAAAGAGAATCCCCTTGTCTTAATCCTCTGGAACTAGTGAAAAAGCCATAAGGAGTCCCATTGATTAAGACAGAGAAACAGGTTGTAGAGATACAAAAATAAATCCAATTCCGCCATTTATCTCCAAAACCGAATTGCTCCATCATATACAAGAGAAAATTCCAGTTTACGTGATCGTAAGCCTTTTCCACATCCAACTTGCAAATCAATCCTGGAATCCCGGATTTCAATCTACCATCCACACATTCATTAGCAATCAACACCGAATCCGTAATTTGTCTATCCTTGAATGAATGCATTCTGAGATGGAGGAAAGAATTTGCTGAAGCACCTCCTTTAATTTGTTAGCAAGTACCTTAGAAATAATCTTATAAATGCTACCTAAAAGGCAAATTGGCCGGAAATCTCTCACATCTGAAGCGCCTACTTTTTTTCAAATGAGCACCATAAAAGTAGAGTTAAGACTTCGTTCGAACTCTTCGTGCTCATAAAAGTCCTTTATGGTATTGAGAACCTCGACCTTGACCACCTCCCAACAATGTTGGAAAAAGGCGAGAGTAAAACCATCAAGACCAGGAGCTTTCTCTCCACTTATTTGATATAGAGCTGTTACAATTTCATCTTCCGAAAACGGCCGTTCGAGGTGACTAGCATCCACTGCCTCTATCGAGTTAAATTCCAATCCGCCTAAAACAGGTCTCTAGTTTGTGCTTTCCGAATATAACCCCTTATAAAAATGAACTATCCCTTTCTTGATTTCCTCTCCGAGAGTCCCAAGTCTCTCCCCCCTAGGTCATGTGATCAATGAAATTCTTACGGCGATTAGAATTTGTAGTGCAGTGAAAAAGCTTTGTATTCCTATCCCCCTCCTTTAATCATTTTATTCTCGATTTTTGCCTCCAAGAAATTTCATCGAGGCGCAAAGTTTTCTCCAACTCTATTTGAAGATCAGATCTGTGTAATCTTTCTTCCGCAGTGAGTAAGCCTTGATTTTCTGTATTCTCCAGCACTTGAAGTTGCTGCATTAACTCCAGCTTCTTGACCCTCACATCCCTGAAAGAATCCTTATTCCAAAGCTTAATGTCTTCTTTCAAAGCCTTAAGCTTGCTAGCCAATACAAAATTTGGACTGCCGAGATAATCATAACTTCCCCACCATCCTTTAAATTTTTCCGCAAAATCTTCATGATGCAGCCACATATTTTCGAACTTGAAATAGGATTTGCCCCAAGTGAAACTGCCACTATCTAGAATTATTGGGCAATGGTCTGAAATCATCCTAGGGATGACCTTTTGAGCCAAATGCAGGAAGTGATCTTCCCAATCCGAGGATAGTAAGAATCTGTCTATACGAGATTTTGACAAAGGGTCTTGATTAATGGACCATGTAAATTGCCCCTTTAGGAGAGGTAAATCTACCAGCTCCATCTCCGAAATGAAATCTGAAAAATTCCTCATCACACCTGTGAATTGTCTTTCTCCTAGTTTCTCACTGGGAAATCTCACCACATTAAAGTCTCCTCCAATACATCACGACACTCCCCACCAACTGCACACTCCAGCCAACTCCTCCCATAAGATAAACCTCTCAGCATCCACATTAGGCCCATAAACACCCGAAAATGCCCATTCAAATTGGTCATGCACATTTCTAAATCTACAAGAAATTGAATACTGACCTTTAACCCACTCTTGAATTTCAATTACCCGTTTATCCCACATTATGAGAACTCCCCCTGAAGCACCTTCAAATTCTAAATACACCCAATCTGCCAATCGATTACCCAACAGGCTCCCCACCTCAGCTAAACCAATATGACTCAATTTAGTTTCTTGGGGACAAATAGGCTTAGCATTCCACATCTTGAGAGCATTCCGGATTTGAGACCTCTTCACCTTACGATTCAGGCCTACATTCCAAGATATCATTCTGGTATGCATTAAAAACAATCAGATCCTCGACACCTACGGCTTTGACCTTGCTTTTTAGGAGTTTCATAGTTGATTGAAGTAGATAAATTCTTCGGCTCTATGACCCCCTTCTTTGTTTTGGGCTTGTATGTGCTATCCACTGAATCTCCTCCCCCTGGTTGTCTCCAACATTTCTCGATTTCCACGAAGAGATTCATCGCTACACTTTCAAATCCTTCGATAGACACCCCCATCTGTTTGCTAAACTCCTCCATATGATTCCTCATTGTCGTGGTTCTCACACTCACCCATTCCGAATGTTCACAGATTAGCCCCTGCGTATTTTGAATGCCATATGAGTTGAGAGGAGGAATATCGAGCACTGTGTCTGTCTCCGCCTTTGTATCGGTAATCTCTCTCATCATTGAGTCGCCAGAATACAGCACGATAGATCTCTAGGCCTTCAGCAAATCCCCTTCATCCATTTCATCAATGACCGTGTCTTGTTCCTCCCAACCCCTATATGCAAAATTTTGCCCCATCGCCGCCATTCCATCTAGGCCAAAAGCATTCTCGTGTGTGCTCCACTGATAGAACTCAAATCCGAGAGAAATCTGGAACCTCAGAGTTCGAGGCGTACCTCGTGTGATGTTGGTCTGAACCATTAGACTCGTAGAGGCTTGTGTGAGGAGAATCGAGCTTCTAGAGACATTCTCTAGATATTTCTCCTCCCCTTGTGAAACGACCGTGTTTTGAACACACGGGCTTAACTTCTTACGCTCTATTTCTCCCCCAATTGGAGCCCCATACATGGGCTTTGGCTTGTTATCTAACTGCTACTTCCACTTCATGGGCTTGGAACTATTAGAGGTTTCCCCCTTCTCGTGGAACAAATGGCCCGCAAAGGATATTTTAGGATGCATTTGGACCAAGGAAATGGGTTTGGTATTGGGCTTAATAGCTCGGCCCGAAGGGTCTGAGTTGTGTCCACGTGGGTTCCACACTCTCGCCTTCTTTACTGTTGCATTTGGTTTCCTTTCTGTAGTCCTTCATGTCACCTTCCGTTTTCCATCCTCAGAACAATATATCATTAATTTTAGTGTGGCATTAAAATCCACATCTCTCCCACTGTTTCGGAAATCTATAAATCCCAAGAAGTTCTCCATATATCTCTTCTTTTCTTCCTTTTTTAGATCGTTGACTTGCAATCCCGAGATCCCCGTGTTTTTCAAAATTTTCCCACCATCTTTCTGCGTAATTTGCGGCATGCCAATAATTGGTTTACTGAGATTGGGCCACGTCGGAGCACGTAGGGAACTGGCGTAAGATTTCTCAGACGTGGTCAGTGCTTTCATCGAGGATTCTATGGGACCTTTTTCCTTTTGTTTCCCAGTATCGTTGCCGTTGATAATCTCTGTCACCCGATTGATCAACATATGTAACTCCGTATTGAAGCCCCACCAACCACTTAGTTTCTGACCTTCCAGAATGACTATCTTTCCACTACATCCGCCCTTACCATACTCTGTAGCCTCCAAATATCGCCCGTGCTTGTTGTTGTATCGTCTCATCACGTACCCCTTATCGTTCTCTTAGAACGTTCTTATGAAGGCTGGTGCCTCCACCCGAACAATATTCTCCTCGATGCATCTCTCCATCCATCGTGCTCCTTCCTTACCTATGAAAAACGGAATTCATTCTGTATCACCCCCGCTCGAAAAGTTTCACAGAGGAAAGGCCACCACCCCCCTCCATGACGAGGTCGAATCTCTTGGATTCTATATGAAAACTCCGTGTACCAGCCATCCCCTGGCCATCCATCTGGGGCGGTATGATAGAGTGGAAATTTCTTGGCATAACAATGATTGATGAGATTTACAGTAAATTGTATATAAAATTTAAAACAAATCATCACTTAAAAATAACAAGTAGACTGATGTATTTATATACGAATAGAACTAAAAGTCACAGATTATTAATAACATCAATTACTTCATAACATACAATATAACATAAAAAAAATAAAAAACAAAAATTATCAAGATATGTTTGGCAGTTGGTGTCCAGCACAAAAAACCAAAGCATAATCTTGTCTAGTATAATAAGGTAGTAAGATTTTACAGAAATTATCTCTTACTCCTACCATACTACCATAAAGTTTTTTTAGCATAAATAAAATAGGTAGGGGAGGTGACCGGAGTCGGTGAAAGATCCTGTCCTAACCTCTAACAAGATGCTGACCCTAACCAATCTAGATGGGAGTAATAAAGGTGATGCTTGTAAACAAAATAAATAAAATTCTACTAGGGAAATTCAGGCGGGTTCTAGGCAATCATTGACGAGTAAACTGCTCGTATGCAAGAAAAATCTCAGGTAAACTTTCAGCTGAGATGTAGGCTGATTTTCATGAAGTGATTGAACAAGAGAATAATGGAAGTGAGACCCAACAGCAAAATTGGGTAATAGAAAAAACCACACGCAGTGTAAACCCCATATCAATTACTGCCTTTTGTGCTGACAAAAGGTGTAAAATCCATTCCATTTTAAATAGATATGTAAAGCATCAAGGCGGAACAAATGCACACAGCACCACACACAACATGGATATGAGAATGACATATGCATACAGCCACATACCATTTTCTCGACAGTATACTAGATCATTGTTAACTAATAAATCCTTTCCTCACTTTAGATAATCATTTTGAAATATAATTCAAACACAAAAGTCAAAAATATGAACTTGGTCAGCCATATAAAGAGTAGAACCAAAATCTTTTGCACCCTTATACTCGAAATCACATAAATATAAAATGTATTAGTGTTCTCTTGGTCGAAAACATGCACACAAACAAAGACCCAAAAATCTCCTACATGTGATTGTCTTGTCCTGAATCCTGATATCGAATTCTTCGAGTTGGATTATACAATTGAAAACAATTGTTTCCTTAAACAAAGACATATTTAAAGAAGTGGGCTTACTTGAAATCTGGGAAACCTGTTCGGGGGTAAGCTTAGCGGAGAAACCACTAGCGGCGTTCTTGTAACTATATATCAGAGCCTCCTTTGCAGCCTCCTCACTGTCAATTTTATATAACTCTTTTTTTTATTTGAGAAATTGAATTCTAAGAATGAAAAAGGAACAAGTTTTAGTTTTAGTTTTACCTGCCAAGGACGGAAGCTAGGGTTCGGATGTGGAAAGCCTCGGCCTCCTCATTCTCAGGCCTCTCCACGTATACGATTTGCACAGCCGAATCTGATGATGAAGTGTGATCGGGTTTCGCTTCAGCCATTGCGATGATCGATATGAAGAGCAAGAATAGGAATGTCCAAAACAGGCCACTTTTGTTTCGCATACCCATTCCAATCTATTTCTTTGCTTTTCTTTTTCTTTTATATTATTCAATTTGGGATTACTATTTTTACGGACTCAGTTTTATTTGGCGTCTTGATTTGTTATCTTTGTTTTGTTTTCCATCCGTACGGCTGGCCTAGGCCTGCATCTACTTTCCTAAAACTCTTTTTGCTACAATTTGTTTTTATTTTAAATAAACTAAAACTCTAAGTACAGATTACACTTTTCGACTAATTTTAATCTTTAATGTTTTAATTTTAATTTTTTTATTTTTTATTTAGCTTTTAATATTTGCATTTATTTTAAAAATACATATGTAATAAGTTTTATTTAGATTTTTTTTTTTTATAATCCAAGTAACACAATGAATTGGGTTAGGGATATTTTTCAACCCAACCTAACTTAACCCGTAACTCTAAAAACCCAATCCAACCAAATAAATAAAGGGCTTTTATTCAACTATTTAGGGACATTATTCAATAAATGATTGATATTTACATAATTGAGCCTTATATTTCAACTTCATCAAAGCTAAGAGTGAGCACTCTGTTCCGTTTGTTCAAATCGGGCTCGTATAAGCCACATGAGCGGGGCTTTGGGTATGCATGTGTAGACCCATCCTAAACATGAATTTGACAGTACGTTTACAAGCCTCATAGGCTAGAGCTGATAAATTGGAGCCGCCACTTGGCTTTTCATTCCAAGAACCAACCATTTACCCCTTAGGCCTTAGGCAATTGACTCTAAGTTTAGAGTTACGGTACGAGGGTAGAAAGGTGTTAGGCATCTACCCTCGACCAATATGAAGGTTGACTTTCACTGTTTCATTTAGCCATTTTCAATTAAAACTAATAAGAAAGTCCTAACCTAAACAGACATTTGAAAAGCAATAAAATAAATTAACTCAACTGTAATAAAAATAAAAAAAAATTTGTAGGCAAACATATACTTTTGGTCCTTATATTTTGGGAGTGTTTTTATTATGTTCCCTATATTTTATAACGTTTTATTTTAGTCCTTGATTGTTTGATACAGATTCATTTGAGTTATTACCTTAATTATTTTCCTTATTTTTTAAAACTTTTTCATCAAATATAACATATGTTCAAAAAACCAAGGATTAAATTGAAACATTATAAAACATAAGGACCAAAATGAAACACACCCAAATATAAGAACTAAAAATGATTTTTTATTTTATTATTATTATTTTTTTTCCTGTAATTGTAAAGGAACACAAAAATAGAAGTTATTCATGCAGAAGGGGTAAATTGTTCAAAATGAAAGATAAAATAGTGTACGTCCTTCACATTATGGTGTATGCTGTTCTTTCAGGCCTAGACATTGTTTTGGGTAGGGCCTTGACAGAATTGAGATGAACGGTGTCTCATCAGAGAAGAGCAATGTACACTTGCACCACTGTAGCATATGTTGTTGTTCGAATATGATAAGATGTTGTTACAGACCTAAATTCAATAAACATATATTCTTTCTAAATTATCATTCTAAATGAATAAATACACACAAATTGACAAAAACTTTAAAATCGATTTGAAAACTAAGAAAAAACAACATAACTATACGGAATTCAAAAGAAAAGGAAATGAGATTTACCACCAAGAATAATTTGGGCTTTCTTGAACTGGGGATCTTGTATATGGATTAGGTAGAGCATGCCGGTTCCTTCAGAGATTTGGAAGAATTGCTTCCTTGGGCACTTTCGTTTCCAAACAACACCTGTCACACACATCAAATTAAAGAGGTCAGTAAAATAACATAGAGATTTGAATTTCAAACCAATTGAGCCACTCATGGGAGGACTTTAATAGAATTTTTGTAAGTAAAATGTGGTTATATGGGGGTTACTCAAAAGTGATATGAAATGTGGGCTTTGATCCTCTTCCATATAGGGGATTTGGGGTATGGGCATGGCCGGAACTAGAGTTTCAAGAATGAGAGAACCAAAATAATAACAAATATTAATATTTAATCAATTTAAGAAAGTCATATAAAAATAAGAAGAGTTTGGCCCATCCATATATTTTTTTGAATTTTTTTTGCTCAATATATGGGCGAAATTTGAAATTTTAGAAACTTTGGGAGGCCATGCCCCCCAACCCTATATGTAGTTCCAGCAATAACTAACTTAAATGACAATATTGCCATTAGAAAATAACACTTAAATGATCCTATCATGGTATTAGACTTTTAGTAATTAAAATCATAATTATTTTCTTCATTTTTGGCAAACAAAATAGTCACCAATTATGCCTAAATTTTGTAAAATTTTAAGAAAGATTAGCCTAAAATATTCTATTCATATTAGGTATACTATACTTTTTGGCCTGATATATACTTTCTATTTTCTAGATTGGGACAATTAGGGATGGCTAAAAATTGAGTGAAGATAACGGAATGTTAAGGTCGGTTTGTTTCGCCCCGCCCCGACCCGTTTAGAGACCCGCCCCAAAAAAACCCGTTTACTGCCCTGCCCCGTCTTGTTTTAACGGGTACCCGTTTAACCCGAAAATGCCCGAAAAATATTTTACGGTGTTTGGACCCGACCCGATTCAGATATATAAAAAAAAAAAAAAAAATTTAACCGAATGGTATGAGTTTCCATGTCTCACTCTCTTCCTCTCTCTAACGCACCTTCACCCCACTGCCTGAGCTCAGATTGGCATTGCAACCCAAGTTGAATAGTTGACATGAATGCAACCGCCGAATTGTCTAAGACAAACTTATGACATCCATATAATATTAACAGACCGCCAAATACAATGCCGATCTTGAATCTTAACTATGAAAGTCCATCTGCATCAGATTTGGGCTTCAACTTGGAATGTAAAATTTGTTTACCAATGTAATTAAATAAACTTCCGGAAATATCAGCTACGGCGCTTTACTCAAAGAAAATCAACAAATTCCAAATATCATCGACAAGATTCGAAAAGAGAGAGATCAGTAGATCCCAAATATCAAACGAAATAAAAAAAAGAGATCAGACTTGAACCACATCGATCTGGAAGTAGCGCTGGTGGCTTCGGTGCGAGCTGTGGGCCCAGATCCGGTGCAGGGATGCACGTGCGAGGCCTTTGCTGATGAGCGTTCGGTGCGTGGGGCAGCCTCCGCGAAAGAAAGCGAGCAGAGAACGGGTCAGATTTGGCTTTTTTTGGCTCGGGGTAATACGTTCGGAGCAAAGATTTTGAGAAACCTCGACCCGTTTTGAAAGACCCGTTTCAAGTAAATGATCCGATACCTCGCGTGTTACAAAATGGTTTACGGAAATTTTATTCCGACGGGTCGGGTCGGGTACCCACGGGTTGCGGGTTTATTGCCATCCCTAGGGAAAACGTCTTTACGGAAAACGTTGAGTCGAAACAAACTGAGCCTAAATGATTTTGAGTTGTATACAGTTCTGTGACTACACAATAATTCCAAGAGCAACTATTATTTTTACAATATATAATAATGGAGGATTAACAATTAATTTTTCTAATATATTATTATGCCATGTCAGCCACCTATTTTCATCTCTCCCCCCTCTATTTTTTATTTGGCTTTTCTTCTCTCAATTATTTCCCACCTTACCATTACTCTTCCTCCAACCCCTATCCTCCATTTGCCCCCCTTTATTTTGGCTCTTCTTCTTTCCATATTATATAGCCCCTTACCATTACCCTTCCTCCAAACATTTCTCTCCATGTTTTTTTACTCTTCTTCTCCCAATCTACTATTACTCAATCTACACATCTTTCTCCCATTCAGTCTACATTCGCAAAAAAATGTGATTACTTCTCTCTCTCTCTCTCTCTCTCTTCGATTATCTTCTTATTTTTGGTGGATTTTTATTCTTTTCTTGCACACTAGATCTACTTTGGATTGATGAATTTTTGTGTTTGTGACAGCTTTGCTTTAGATTGATGCATTTTGGTGTTGTATTTCTTAATTCTCCATCATAGGTTCCCTCTCTCCTTCTTATGGCTTTGGTTTAATTTTAGTGTGGGTTAATATTTAATTTTTTTGAAAGTGTAGTTTATATATAAAAAAATCTATTTGGCTATGTATTTGAATGTGCCTACCAATTGTTTGAGTAGTTGATTATTACAAAGTTTATCTTTTATGCTTTTGATTATATTTTAATTTTGGTTAAGATGATATTATAATTTTTTGATAGGCTTTGATTATCATGATAATCTCCTTGAGATAAGGAGAAATTTGAAATGCACCAAAATAATAAATTTGAAGTTTAAAAAGTCCTGTTGTACAAAAGAAAATCTATGAAAAACTAACCCACTATGATAGGTTAAAAGAATATGACCCATCTCAAAATAGAACAATATTAACAAAACACACCCAAATATGCAAAATAACAAGTAAGTGAGACAAAAAGAGGCATTTGGAGAGAGAGAGAGAGCATGAAAAGGTTGTTGTATTTGTAGAGAGACAAACACACAATGAATATAAATAGACAATGCTTATATGCAAAATTAAGAGAACAAATTATACATTATCACATTAAAAAATAATTACATATTCATGGGTCCGCGAGTAGGTTATTATAAAGGGTGGAAATTAAAAAAGAAAAAAAGGGGGAGAATTTCATATTGAAAGTCACATCAAAGTGTAGCTTGGGTTGAGTATCCAAAGATTCGAACCAACATGATCAACTTTGGGTAGTTTAAATAATGATAATAAAGAGTAGAAAATACAGAAACCTGAGATTATTTCATATTTAAAGTCATGCCAACATGTAGGAATGACAATTGGGTAGGGTTTAGATGGGTCATATATGGGTTGGGTGCTTAAAAGTTAAAACCAATTTACACATTTAACAAATAAACTATTACTCATACCCAACTTAACCCAATTATTATACCAACCTCCCATTTACCCAATTATGTATATATATAGATGATCAAAATACACCTAAAACTTTTAAAATGCCCAAAATACCCCAATTGTCTCTCATATATGGGTTTGGGTAAATTTTATGTAATTTGTTGGTTACCAATAAGTAATCCAATAAGTAATCCAGTTAAAAAAAAAAAACTCATTTAATACTTATCTTAATTAGGTATGTCTAATTGGACCAGTACTTATTTGGCCTATCTAATAAATGGGTGAATTTGGGCTCATTTAGTACTTATCTTAATTAGGTATGTCTAATTGGACCAGTACTTCTTTGGCCTATCTAATAAATGGGTGAATTTGGGCTCATTTATAATGGATGGGTTTGGGTTTGTTTTGCTACCTCTACAAACAAGGAGTACAACTTGGTTGAGTATTTGACAACCGAACCAAGCATCGACTTAACCTGATTCTATCTATATCTGCTCTTCTAGTATTTGTTCTGTTTAGTTATACCTGTTAACGAATTGGAAGCCCTTTCACTCACTAAAATGTCATTAATTTTAGAGCTCAAGTTACGACCCATATCATTTTCGGGCTATGTAATTCTTTTGCTTTGGACTTCTACAGTTTTACCTAGCACTGCTAGCAGCATTCTTAAAGGAAATCATATTGTCTTGAGGGTATAAAATCAATCAACAAGCTGATTGCTGTTTCACATTCGATCTTGTACCTGAGCTGGCCTTCCAAATTTAAGTAAATTCCACAGTAAACAATTGCAAGCTGATCTTGAAAAAACATTTGAAACAAAAGCAGAGTGCAAAAACATTACCACATGATCGATATTTTGAAAGAAAATATAAAAACATGGTCATGTCAAATGGAAGTTCTTCAAACATTCATTTGCCCTTAACGCTCCAAGCCAATTGGAACAGAAGAAGTTGACTTAAGTCTGAATTGAGAGTAAACCAACAATTGCAAATTCATTCGACAAAGAAAAAGGAAAGACGCGAATTCACACACAGTTTGCAATTGTTGAGAAAAAAAAAAAAAAGCCTCATATGCTCCTGAAATCCGACAATCAAAATGAATATTTGAAAGTGTCATTCATTTATCTTCAAAATCTTTCTCTCAATGATATAGCCATATAGGCAATCAATATAGAGCAGCGTACACTACATTTGATACAAGTAATGTTTAACCATCCGTAACCATGTGAGCTTTTTACCTAAGATGCAAAATATTCAAAAACTGGAACTATAGAGATAAGATCCTGATTATGATGTCCACAATGAGTGCATGGCATGCAATTGACTCATATTGGTGAACTTCAGAGACATTTTGTAAAGCTCCCTCAGCTTTTCAGCATCTCCATACCTGTTGGATACTGGATTTGGTTGAGAAACGGGAGCAGACCTGTTTGCACTGGCTGAAATTGTCATGGCCAGGATTTTCTTCAAAAGCATTTGCAACTGTCTCCAAAATTTTGCATGTATCTCAGGATAGTTGGTTCTGAAAGAGTCTGAATCTTTATCTGTTACATGGCGTCCTTCAAGCATGCGGGATAGAGCTAATTCCAGCATCTGAAAAACAAATGCAAAATATTTATATCTCTAAAACAAAAAATGGAATAAATAAACTATGCAAACCATGACATCATAATTCATTTGCAGCAAGCCCCTGATTTGCTGATATGTTATATAATTTGGAACTGGGGCAACAGCCCACAACAATGTAGCAGGACAAGAATAAATGATTCCTTTGTTACTCTAATGTTTACTGAATCTCATCCAATAATTAAAACAAGTGATGCTAATCTTTATGATGATGATGCCAAATACAAAATTGTGCTCACAATTGCTTATCAGGGAACTGCATAAGATCTATGTATAAATTGCTGATCACTATCTTGAGTATAAGGCAAAATAGATCTAAACATCACATTCCCCTCTCCCAACTCCCAATAAAAAGATATTTGTAAAATAGTAATAAAAAACATAATCTTTTTTTTTTTAAAGATGATTAATTCATTTTGAGATGCAAATTTGAGTTATTTCTAAAAGTCTTATTATCATGTTTTTTCCTTAATGAGTAAGACTAGAACCTAAGGCATCGTTATCATTATCATTATCATTATTTCCATTGCCAATACTGGAGATAGCTCCTCCATGATTCAGTTTCGCTAGGTTTGAGTATCAATTTATAAAATCTAGGTTGGCTCTAGCATAACCCAATATTGTGACAAGGAAGAGTTTTTGGTGTCATATCACATTTTTTACATGCAATTGGAGTAACATGTATAAACATTAAATAAAAGGTGTTTATTCAACAAGAGAGATAGGATTACGAGGCTCTACTTTAACTAGAAACAAAGAAGTCCAAGAACATACTGCGTTAGACTGTAAAAGGCCTGAAAGGGTTAATGAAAGAGCTGATCTCTCTATGAGAATAGTCAGGTACATGGTGGGATGTGTTTGTGGGCCATAAAAGTCCATGGCTCTTTGCCAATTTCTCTCGGCCAAGGAAGCATACTGCTTGACCCGTTGGAAAATGCTGTTTTCACCTTTAGACAAGTTGCTTTTCTTATGATCTGACTCCAAAAACTTCAAACAACAATCCCTTTGGTAGCAGGCCAGCTGAAAATAAGCATATGCAGCCTCCTGCTTGCGCAATTCACCTAGAGATTCATAGACAGACAATGCCTCCCTTATTGCATCATTGGCTGAAATCTCATGTTTCCTTGATTCTTTCCGTCCTTTTCTTTCACTGGGACTGGTATAACCTACACGTGTATCTTCCAATGCTCCATTTTCATAAACTTCTGCAGTTACATCTTCTTTTGCCAAGAGCATGCCAAGCCTCAGATATGTATGAGCAAATTGTGTATATACCTCATTCCTCAAGCTACTTGTCACAGAATCAGCCTCTTCAGTGAGAAAATTCAGTTCTGACTTTGCTGCCCCATAATATCTAAGTGATTCACTATAGTCTAGTTTTGCAGTCTCCAATGCTTGGTTGTATGCATTACGGAAGATTGCATGAATTTTGAGATCTTCGATCTTTGATACCATCTCTTCAGCCAATGCTCGCCTGCCATGGCCCAAATTACAGTTAATTAATATAATGTTGGTGTGATCAGAAACTGCTCTAAATGCATTTATAGCATCTGCAAAAAGCAACTTCAGCTCTGTTCAATTCTTTTCTTTCAAGCCTGTTACGACCTAGTTCGTTGCAAACCCACCCTTTCTTCTTGAATAAAGATTGTAATTCTGTTGAACCAGATGGAAGTCCACCCAATGCCTTTCTAGCTTCCTCATAACAGCTTAGGGCAGCTAAAAGATTATGCTCTGCATCTTTAAGTAAAGGACCCCCAAGGTACTTGAATATTCCACCAATTTTCACTTCCGGTGTTTCTATAGAAGCTGTTTCAGTTTGAGAGGCCACTGTGGAGCCTACATCATGCATCTCCAGAAAACCCTCCACTTTTTTTGAATCAGTCCCCAATGGTTTTACCCCATCAGTATTAGAAGCTTCTTTCAGGCTTTTATCACCTCTGTTGTGCTGTAGACGCTCGATATCAGATTTTTTTCTATTATGCATTTGGTGATGAACACAGTCATCTTCAGGGTCTCCCAAAAGTGAGTAGGACATGCTCTTAGCGTGTGATTTCTTTGTTTGTTTTCTGCCATAAGCTACGGAACGCATATCTGCATTGCTGCTGCTTGCATTACTACCACTGCTTGCCCTGTCACTCTGGCAGCTGCAATTTGCCAAGGAACATGAACTGCAATTCTGATTATACTGCCCCAGTTTCTTCTTGAGCCTTTTAACTTCCGTTGCCACCTCAGAAGAGATTTTCAATTGTCTACTACTGGATTTCCTCTCTGCCTGTATTGAGATCTCTTTACCATTTATCACATGGAACTCAACATAAACATCTCCAACTAGTGTCCATGCCTTGGCCCAGAAAAGGTAAGTGGAAGAGGATTGCTCAAAAGTAAGAGAATCATCTGCAGAGCTGGATTTCTCATCTTTTGCACCACCACTGTATGATCTTGTCTTCTCATTTCTTTCACTGAATTTTTTCTGCAATGATGAGCAACTGATCATTGAGGAAATGAACCTCGTGTCTTCAAGATGCTGAGGCATTGATCCATAAATAGAACATGCCAATTCTACAACCTTCAAAGCCTGATGCAACTGGTCATCCTCCTTATAAGCTTGACCAAGTGCCAAATAAGATTCTCCAAGCAAAAGAACAAGTTTCCACAACTTATGGTCCAATTTTGAGGTTGGAAGCCATTCCCGAATGTCGCAAACTTCAATACAGTCCGCATCACCACAAGCACAAACAGAAAAATTAATAGATGAAGGCAACTTATCATTAGTTCCATTGCCTTCCTCTAGCTCTAGCTCAGTGCTCTGCAGTTGGCGCATCCATCTAAGAGACTTAATAGCCTGAGAGACATGATGCACTGCAGCTAACTTAGACGAAATGGGATCAGCTACAGTTTGAACTGGTGTTGGAGACACCTTGCACACTGCAAAGCTTTCATCACCACTGGAGCTTGGTGCAGCTCCTCCTGGATCCCTTAATTCCTTGTCACCAGCTGCTATCAATTTTTGGGAAGCAGATAAATTTTCCTCCAAATTCATCTTCACGGAGGCTTCTGATACTAAATCTCGAAAACTTTGTCCAGCTTCATATGGTTCGTCACCTGCAACTGAAGAGGAGACATTTTCATGGACAACTGATTCAGAAATACTGCTAACAAAGTCCAGGGATTCTTCCTCGGCATCAGTAACTGTAACTTCGGATTCTACAGGAAGAGTTTCAGATGTCAAATCCAGCTCTTCGTCATAATTTAAAATGAGCCTCGCAAATTGTTCATGAGCATATGCACGTACAACCTGTTTAGCATAATATTAAGTGTAAATCAAATTATACTTCCATGTACTATAACTAAATTTAACAAAAGTAATTACAAAGAACAGTACAACTCTTAGATTAAAAGTAATTCCAGACACATACCAGATGATCTGGCTCATCCAGAAAATCCAAACATTTTCTAAAGAACCTCACACATCTGGCCCTATTATTAGGAGCCTGCAAAAAACCATCAATTAGTAAGAGCTACTTTGAGGCTGTTAGATAACATATGAAAGAAAAAAGTAATTATCTCTTTCACACCATTGAAAGCGAAATCCTGTGAGCAATTCGGTACAGGAGAGTCCCTAATGAATACAAGGAATCACTTCGTGTATGCAACAGAGAAGGTAGAGACCTTGAGGCATCATCACAATCATTGGAAGAATGGTTCTTGGGAATAACAGAAAGATCAAAAAGTTGGATGACATCTTCACCGGCACTTTTATAAAGCTGCAGAAATTGAAGTCAGACAAGAAGAACAAATTCACTAATAATTTTTTAACAGTAAATGGATGAAGAACAGTTATCAAATAAAAAAGGATGAAGAAACAATTGATTTTCGAACAAACTCATTACCAAACCACAAAAGAGAACTTTTTAGAAAACAATAAAGATATGACCTCTAATAATATAAATATAACTAATTCATTACATAAATCAATTAATTAGGATTATTACAAATGAATAACTATGATACACATAAAACCAAATTAGTTGACAAGGTGATATCCCTGTCATAATTACCTAATAGAAGTTATACATATGTAAGAACATTCCGGATAGAGAATATGTAAAAACTATGGTATTATTAAGTATCAAAGCTGCCTTGTTGGCTTCATCAGGATTATTAGTATCTTTGGTTTTAGTGTATCAGTGGTCATTAGCAAAAATAACCATATGTGAGATCTCTTGAAGATCATGCTCCTCTGCCACACTTTCTTCGTCTTCTCTTCCTGATGTTCCAAATAGTTGACAAACTTCTTTTTTTTTTGATAATGTAAGGAACCTTACTAAAGAAGAGCCCTTTGAACTTGCCTCTAGACAAAAAATTTAAATTGTTGACAAATTTGAATCATAACTGAGGAACTTTTTTTTAAGTAACAAACTCATTAGAAAAATGCCCAAGTATACTAGGAGTATACAAAGGGACATAGAATTAAAAAGTACATAAATCGATCAACTCCATATGGGAGTGAATAGGAAACAAGCCTAGAGCCACTACCTACTCATACATATTCTGAAAAAAGAAAAAACTTTAATTCTGGAATAGTTCTTTCAGAATCCTCAAAATGACGAGCATTCCGTTCCCGCCAAAGGCATCAAATAACACAATGGGGCATAATCCGACAAACAACAGAACACCTATTCCGACCTGCGAACCCATACCATCCTGTGAAAAGATCTAGGACACTTCCCGACATAACCCACTGCAACCCAAACAATGCAATTACCATAGACCACATCTCTCTAGCCAACCTGCAATGCAGCAACAAATGATCAACACTTTACCCACTTCCGCTTGCACATACAACACCAATCTATAATGATGAGCACACGCTTTCTCAAAGTATCGATAGTCAAAAAATTTCCCAATACAACAGTCAAAGAGATAAAAGCAACACGAGGAGGCACCTTCACCTTCCAGAGACTTCCACGGAAAAGACCAGTTCAGAGAAGACCCCAAGCAACAATAATAACTCTTAACTACAAAACTCTTCTTAGGATCCCGTCTCCAACATAACTGATCCTCCCTTATCCCCCTCAAATTTTTGGAATAAATCAGATCCATAAAGGAAGTGAGCAACTCCAACTCCCAATCCTGCACGCCCCTTGAAATAGATACATCCCAATGAAGTGTTCCATTCACAAAAGACATAAGGTTTGCCATAGAGGCTCCTGTAGCCTGTGCTAGGAAAACAACTCAGAGTAAGTTGTCTTCAAGGGTAACTCACCACACCATCGGTCATGCCAGAACTTCACCTTACTCCAATCCCCTACCACAAAAGACAAGTACTACGAAAACGAATCCCACTCCTTAAGAATATTTTTCCACAAACTTACCCCATAAGGACCCTTAACAACAACATTAGTACCCCCCCCCCCCCAAAACAAACTACCATACTTCACATCAGCTACCCTCCTCCAAAATGCCTCAAACTCCATACAATCCCGCTACAACCACTTCCCCAAAGGAACCTGGTTAAATCTCCTCAAGTTCCAAATGGTCAAACCGCCATTCTAAAAAGGTTCACAAATCATGGATTAGCACACTAAATGAAATTTAGACTCACCCTCGAAACCACTCCATAGAAACTCCCTCAGCAATTTTTTGAGCCTATAAGCCACCCTAACCGGGATAGGGAAGAGAGAAAGGAAATATGTGGGTAAGTTAAAGTACTTTTAACGAAAGTCACCTTACCTCCCTTAGAAAGGTACAACCTCTTCCAACCTGCTAAGTGTCTCTCCATCTTTTCAATAATTGGATTCCAAATGGTACTCTCCATAAAGTGAGCACCCAAAGGAAGATCCCAAATATTTCATTGGAAGAGAAGCAGTCTTACAACCCAAAATAAGCATCAATTCTTCCAGATTCAACACATTTCCAACATGGACAATTTCAGATTTGCTCAAGTTAATCTTCAAACCAAATGTGGCTTCAAACCATGTAAATACAAACCTCAAATGCTCTACCTGGGTTGAATCAGCCTCACAAAAGATTAAAGTATCATTTGAGAAGAGCAAGTGAGGAACCAGCACATTTCTTTCCTCCGACGTACCCACCCTGAAACCCATTAGATACACCTTGGATAGCTTGATCCATCATCTTACTCAAGGCCTCCATAACAATGACAAAAAGCAAGGTTGACAGATGGTCTCCCTGCCATAAGCCTCTAGAACTGCCAAAGAAACCACTAGCACAGCCGTTAATGAGTACTGAGAATCACACAGTGAAAATGTAAAACCGAATTCAACTTCTCCATTTTGGCAAAAACCCACATCGCTATAACAAATAGAAAAAGAAATGCTAATTCACATAGTCATATGCTTTCTCCACATCTAACTTACAAATCACCTCTGGATCCCCTTGCTTCAACCTACTATCTAAGCACTCATTAGCAATGAGGACGGAATCAAGAATTTTTCTTCCCTGGACAAATGCATTTTGAGATAGGAAATAAACTAAGAAAGTACCAATCTTTTTTAGTACCAATCTTAATCGAATTAGCTAGTAGTTTCGCCAAAATTTTATACACCCTTCCCACTAAACTAATGGGCCGAAAGTCCTTTACCTCCACAGTTGCGGTCTTCTTAGGGATGAGGGCTAAGAAAGTGGCGTTAAAGCTCTTCTCAAAGGAACCCAAACCATGAAAAGAATGCAGAACCTTCATTCTGTCATAGCGAACAATAGCCCAATGAGTTTGAAAAACAGCCATGGGAAAACCATTTGGCCTCGGTGACTTGTCTCCATTAAAACCATTCATCATTCCAATCACTTCCTCTTCCTCAAAAGGTCTTTCCAACCATGTTGCATCCTCCACAGAGATCTCGGAGAAATCTAACCCGTCCAAAAAAGGCCTCCAAGTATTGGACTTTGTGTATAAGTTTCTGTAAAACTAAATGATATTTTCCAATATCACATCCGGGTCTGTGGACATCTCCCCATTGATAAGAAGAGTAGAGATAGAATTATACTTCGGTTGGAGTTGGCTGTTCGATGGAAGAATTTAGTATTCTTGTCCCCCTCTCTCAATCAAAAAGCCCTGGACTTCTGACGCCAACTAATCTCCTCCAGTAGAGTATTCCTCTTCAACTCAATAGCAATCCGCTCTCTCTGAGATTTCTCTTCAACAGATAAAGGACGAGCTACTGCTAAGGCCAACTCATTTAAACCATTTAGAAGGTGTTTCCACTTAAAACCCACATTCCCAAAAACCTCCTCATTCCATTTCTTCAAATGCAGCTTTAAAGCTTTAAGTTTATTGGCAAGGATATAACTAAGAGCACCATGAAAATAATATGACTCCCACCACTGTTTCACTTGCTCCAAAAAATAATATGGCATCAAATAAAATTTAAAAATCAAATTCAAGCTTTTGATTCGTCTGTGCTTGGGAAATAAAGGAAGTTCTATGATATTAAAATTTGATGTTGATTTTCCTATCATTAATTGTCTAGGCATAAGTGGATTCATTCAAATTTAAATCACGTTAATCAATGAGAGATTACTTTAGCTATTCGAATCGAAGGGTGATGATATACATCAGTCTATTTTCCACCATCATATCCATGGTTAGTGCATTGATTATTAGAAGTAGTTCACATTTATAGGAAAGTAAATATAAATCATGACAATACCCAATAAGCACCAGGATCCTCCTTGCAGTTTTCTTGAAGGAACCTCAAAACAGAAAGGCCATTTTGCTGGACAACATAAGGATGAAAAGCAGGAGTGCCATCCTCAGAGATTCCTTTCAGTAGAAATATATCATCTGTTTTCAGAAGCTCATAACCTTGAACAACACCATTTTGATGATAACAGATGGCCAACTCGGGCACACTCGCCATGAAATTGTCAAGCCAAGCTTCAAGCCATGTTAATGGAGTGACCTGTGAAAACATGGATGAAAAGCACAATGAAAATTTTGTGCAGAACAACACGATGGGAAAAAAAATTCAGAAGTTCACTCCCACCTGTCGTGTAACATCCCATAAATGCAAGCTTACAGCAACATATTTTTCGTTACTGAACAGAAGTAAGTCACTGCCCAAGAGCATACGGAAATTGTGGAACTGCCAAAACAAGACCCTTAGGAACTCATCATTACTGACTCTTCTATGCTTTTCAGACTCTTGCATTGAGGACCTGGGCTTCTCGCCAACTTGTGAAACCTTTTTGACAGGATGACGCCCTTTACTTCTCTTACTCTCCTTACCTCCCCAAAGAAAGCCATCCTGTTTAACTTGTGGGTACTCAGAACAAGAATTGAATCCTTTATCTTGAACAACACTATCACTCTTCCCCACAAAATGAGTTGTACTTCTTCCAGGAAGTACAGAAGAGTTTGATTGCTCCTGTGATGGGACATGATGAGTTGGAGGACAATCACAAGCCTCCATTCTAACTGAATGCATTGCAAAATTCAAAAATAAAGATTGGTCCGCACATTTTGATTGATTTTTATGTCTTCTAATAAACTTTTCTCCCTCTTCAACATCAGGCCTGCACATCACAAAATAGAATAGATGTTAAGAGCCTGTTCGTTTCTCAAAAACTGAATGCTTAAAAGTTGTTGATTCTTGAGAATTAAAATTAGAAATCTAGAAAATGATTAAATCTATTCAAGTTCTTCTGTTTAAATCCGTTAACCTTGCTCCCATTAGATTCCAAAACAAATTCATTTCTTTATTAAAAAAAGGGGTGGCTTTGTGGCACTAGAATATCAATATCAGCAATCCAGAAAATTATTTAGTTTTTATTTCACTTTCTTTTAGAAAAGGAAAAAACAAAATTTAAAATCTCTATGGTCCTACTCCATGAGATCTTGGCCATCAAATTAGGTGACTTCAAGCTCAAATATGACATCTCCATCTCCTCCTAGATCTGCATCAACCTCAAATCTCATTGTATCACAGTATTAGAGCCAACCATGTAGGTCGGGGACACTACAACACAACGCAACTTAGGCCCTAATGAAGATGTTAAACATTTAAGTGGGAGAAATTGTAATACCTCATATTGTATGAATAGGATTAGATTGAATTTTTTTTTTTGGTAACATAGCAGAACTTCACTCAAAGAGTTACACGTCATAAAGCATATTATACAACAATCCTCACTACTATCAAACTCTTATGGGCAACTAACCCCACGTGCCAAAACCGGTTGTCGGGTAATCCAGAGGCATTCACCCCTGACGGGCTAAGCAATTTATCCTCATGCCAGGGAGGCTAGGATTAGATTGAATTTTATAAGTGTTTATTGCGTGGACATGTGCAAAATCCCACATAGGGTGTGAAATTTGAGCTATATAAGCAACTTCGAGGAACCCCAATTATAACTTGACTAATCCTTTTAATGTATAGCACAGATGTGGTAGACAACTTCCTGGGGGCATGACGAATCTTCATTTTGAATGGGAGCTTGAACTTACCCACCATGCAAAGTGGGATGGCTCCACTATAGGGTTTATAGTAGTCAAGCTTGCACTTGATGAGGTAAATCTCCATGATGCCTTTGGCTACGGTATCAACGGCTAAGTTGCCAACTGGGCTGCCACCAATCACAACAACCCAAGGTTTTAGTTGGTTATTTTGTTATGTTTTGAAGTGGCTAACATTATGCCACATTGAGGGAAGCTTATTTTGGATGTGTTCGCCGAGACCTCATGGAGCTAGAGGAGCAAAAAGAGAATTTTAATTTTCCCCTTTCTATTAAAATAAAAATAAAAAATCTTTTTTAGAGTTTTTTTATATTAATATGCTAGTATCACATGACCATTTTTTTCCCCTAAAAAAAGATATCAATTTGACATTTTAAATAGAACAAGGTTAACAGATATGGACAGAAGGACTACATTGAAAATTGACAACAAATCTAATCTTAAAGAGACTAAAATCTATTTTAGCCTAAAATGTAATAGGATGACAAATAAAGCAGCATATGCAATAACCTACCCAGTATTCAGAACAAGCGTCTGTCCAATACGATGGACTCCAATTGATAATCGTGCCTTAGAATATGGCATTTTAAAGATCTGCTTCAGAATGTCAGCTGGGGCAATCACATCTATCTCATCTCCATACTCAGCCAAACCAGATACTGCAAGGGCCTCACATTTCCTAGAAAGATTTGATGTAACAGCACCACCTTCCCATGGTAAATCTGCCAAGTATGAGCACCAAAATAACACCATCAGATGAAACTGATTTAGAAAAGAAGCAAATTAAAATATTTAAGAATTATCCCAATACTGTTTACATTTGCATAATAGTTCAAACATCAGATAATATTATTAACAATGTTACAGAAACCTCAAAAGGGAATAACACCAAATTGTAGGGCCCCTCTCCCTAACCCCTCCACATAATTGACCCCTATATGCCCTTCTCCTTTGCTGAACAATGAGTATCAATGTACCCATTGTTGAAAAATTGTTCAAACCCCTCAAACCTATGTGAATGAAAACGTTCTCCAAGAAAAGATCTCACCTAAATCACCAAGTCATAGATCATAGTCACCCTCAGAAAAATTATCTATCCTGCAAGGTGAAAGACCCTGTTAATACAAGAGGACTAAAAGCAATTACAGAACTAAAGGTTTTCATGAATAAGGTAGAGCTCAAGTGAGCCTCTCAACTTCATACAGAATGCAGGAGGAGTTGACAGTGTAGATTGTGCAAGTTCCTTAAGGACTATCATAGACTCAGACTTATGTCAAACTAAGGTTTAAGTCTAAGTGAGCTTGGATTTGTACGCTCAGTGAAGAGAGTTTAAGCGTGGAATAAGGCTTCTAAAAAATTTCAAGTTTGAATTTGATGATGATCTCACTAGCAACCTTCAATAATCATTTCAAACCTGGTAACCACCAGGCTTCAATAACTATATGACTAGTATAACATGCATCACGGAACTCCAAATATCGCTCCTCAGACAAGAAAAAAGAATTAAATATATTAGCGAGACAAGCCCTCCAAGCTAACCATGGTGTCCAATGCAGGAAAAACATTTGCAATTAAATGCACCAGCAAGCAAAGAGGAGAAGTACAAGGATATCTTACAGCAACAATTCCTATCAGCAAAAACTATAAAAACTGAGACATGGGTCCTGTGGGAAATCAGAAGAAAGAGACTATAAAAGGAGTGTAACAATGCCAACATCTCAAAAGAGAGTAGAGTTGTAAACTCCCAAGAACTGACCATTGGAACCATAGAAGAAAATGGTCAGTTGATAATGATAGCAAAGACTGAATTTTTCCTAGACACAATGATATTAGGAGGCTAAAGATCAATGCCACAGACCTTAGATGACGGGCAGGATATCTTCACTGAATTTTTCCTAGAAACAATGATATTAGGAGGCTAAAGATCAATGCCGCAGACCTTAGATGATGGGCAGTCAGAAGAACTCAAGAAGAACATTTGAAACTTCTCGGCAAGTGTTAGTTCAATTGAGTGAAAGATCAGTTTATTTTCCTGAAACGTGTTTAGTTTTCTGTATGTACTCATGTAGCTTGCTAATTGAGTTTCTTGATAATTCTAGTACTGAAAATCCTTGAAGATTCACGGAAAATTGGAACCCATTGGAGAATTCTCTCTCTCCAGTCACCTGATAGTTTTCTGCTTTCACCGTTCCAGGGGTTAGCTGCTTCCTTTGAGACACACCTAACTCTAAAACACTTGCACTGTTGCACTACTCCCAATTTCCAAATTTTTGGGTGAAAAAAGAGTGAAGCAAAGTATGAGGAAATTAGATTACCAAAAAGGATGAAAGGTCTAGCAGACAAATTCAATGCTAAGGAAAGATTTTAATTACAAGTACCATCATACAAGCCCCAGATTGCTGCTGCCATGGGATGAGTTAGGCTAGTGGAGTGAAGATTAATAGATTTTTTTTCCCTTCTCATTTCTCTGCTAAGCAAGCAACAAAAGGTTTCATAATTAGAAGCAACCCAACCTGTTAAGGGCAATGCCCAAGCAGTCAA
This sequence comes from Fagus sylvatica, assembly GCA_907173295.1. Lineage (NCBI taxonomy): Eukaryota > Viridiplantae > Streptophyta > Magnoliopsida > Fagales > Fagaceae > Fagus > Fagus sylvatica. The sequence goes on along the minus strand of OU015771.1, from coordinate 13,797,177 downwards.
GCTTTAACAATGGACCCCTAGCCCAACCAACCAGTTGTTATCTGAGCTGGACTGTCTTAGTGAGATTAGTAAGCTGGGGTTTAAAAGCATGAAGATTCAGGGAAACAAGACTTGAGCACATATGGAAATAGTTGAAGCAGCTAAAATAAGTATTGAGCATGGACTATTCCACTCAGAACATCTAACAACAAGAGTAACTTGAAATCAAGACTAGATCATGCAACTGCTACTACCATCCTGCCCAGGATGACAAATTGACCCATCTTACTAGATCCAGGTGAGAAATAGCCACATGTTCACAGGCATTTATTCAGCCCAAGCAGCCATCTCTTCTCCTTCACAAACAAGTTCCCCTTATCTGAAAACTTTAGCAAGGTCCAAACAATCCAAAAAACACATGAAGTCTAGTATTCATATGGTAGATATGAGTTCAATTTTGACAAGAAGGAACTAATGTGAGAAGACGCAGGAGAAAAGCAAAACTGATGCAACACCAAAATTAAGGAGTAGAAAAATAAAATAACCAAGAAGGAACTCAAGAGAATCTAAAAAAGCAGCAAAAAACTTAACAGTGGCTGGACTGCCGATCAGCAATCATAATGGACCTATCGGCAGTCCAATCTTCACTTAGAGTGCCAATCAGTACTCATTGGTCCAATGGCTCCCATGTTTCTGGTGTAGCTCCACCTAACTACCATGCTCGTTGAACAACCTTCGTTGGCCAGTCATGAGCTCGGTTGGATTGGATTACAAGGCTTGGCACATGTGGGGTTAATTAGTTACAAGTAGATAAAGTTAATTAGTTACAAGCGGATAGGGTTGGTCAGAACTCAAGCACATATAACACATTAATCACATGTGTAGATTCTTTTAGGCACATGCTTGATTAGTGACACAAAAAGAATAAGCCATATGTGGCCAATTAGAATAGAGCATAACTTGTATAAATAGATGCTTGTAACTATCAATTGGGGATATGAGTGAGAATAAACCTTTTTGTGCTTAAGACTTGTTTCTAGTCTTTCTTGGAGGTAGAGATTCCCTTGAAGTAATCTCAATATTGGAGGTGGTGACTCTCTCAAAGTGGTCACAAGTCACACAAATCACTCACCGTTTCATACAATCCATCCCTTAATTCCATACCAACCGAAACCCTAGCATGGTTTCCTCCTAAACCCAATCGCATTCCATTCCAAGACTCTTAGCAAACACGAAAACCATTCCCATACCCGAACCTTAGGACTATTTAAACCATAAATCCAAGTTACCAAACCTCAAGAATTCACTTGAACCCACTCAAGGAACACTAATCGAATTGTGTTCCTAACACTAGACATGCTTGGAATCGGCACTAAGCAAGAAAGCAAAACCTAGGAATCCACACATAAGGGTCGCCTAGAATCACCACCAAGCTATTGAGGAAAACTCCAACAAATAATTTATTACTCAAGAAAACTATAAAACAATATTGAACTCTAGGTTCCTTCAATGGAGTTCCAAACTTATAATCTTAGTAGAAAAATAAAATAACACTACTAATCTAGTAAGAAAAGGAATTAAATTTCTAAACCAAGTAGGAAAAAGAAAACAACCAATTACATAAATAAAATAAATCCTTGACAATAAGTGATTAGGCCTTAGGCCCAACTAATAGCATGCTCCATCCATAAGACCATTGATTGGGCCATCTCCTTCTTGTGTCTACATCCATAGGTTTGCATAATTTTGTTTTTGTTTTTATAATGGACTCACCTCTAGGCAATAAAACCTACGGGTAAGTGACCTTGCCCACCAGATCAGTTGTCGAGTAATCTAAGAGTATTCACCTGTGACGGGCTAGGCAGTTTATTTTATTTGTTGTAACATAGGAGAACTTTACATAGAGAGTTGCACGTCACAGGGCATACTATGCAACAACCCTCACTACTATCAAACTCCTACAGATAACTGATCCCATCTACCAGAACCAGTTGTCGAGTAATCTTGGGCATTCACCCCTGTCAGGCTAAACAATTTATCCTCAAGTCCAAGAGGCCTAAGAAGTTTAGGCTCGTACCCAAGAGCAATACATAGTTTTCCGCAATTGGCGGCATATTTCTTGTGTCCGCATCAAAAAGCCTTATGTGGTCATGCTTCTAATAGAACATCTCGTGGTAGCCTAGAAACGACAGGAAGACAAGTAAAGAAAGTCGGTGGGATAAATGCAATAGCAGGATGTCCCAAACGTTTTCAATGAGGCATGGTGAGTAGATTATTACAAATAGTATCAAATTTTGAGTGCTTTCGTATCAAATATCAATATAGCATAGCATAATTTTGAACAATATCTATGGTATTATAATTATAGCACCAATGCCGTAATATCTCACACTCACAATACCGTATGAAATCGAAAAGCACAGAAATGAAAAAGAAAAAAAGTAGTAAAACAAATTGTACGTGCCTCCTCCAGTAGGCTTGGAGTGCACAGCGCCAATGGGAAGAACCTTGTCTGGAAAATTGGGAAGAAGCGGAGGCGTATTCAGATCGGTCTCCGTCGGAAGCATCCGATACCGCGGAGCACTCACTCTGTTATAAGAAATGATATTAAAAGAAATGATATTAAAAAAGAGTGAGAGAGAGAGAGAGAGAGAGATTAAGAATATACGTCTGGGGGGATTGTGAGGGTACGAGAGCGGAGGAATTGAAAGCATGGAAGGAATTGTCGGTGGCGATGGGGATGGAACCGCAGAGGAAACCGACGGGTTTAGGCCTAACAACTTCAAGTCTTCCCACACACTGAGGGTCTCCTTCCGATTTCGCCATTGCTGCGTGCGTCAAAAACCACGACTAGCGGTGATGATGATGAAAGGAGGGAAGGGAAGCCATTCTACTAGAAAATTCCAGAACCCAATTTTTTTGTTTTTTCGGCTGAAGGACCTGAGTTTGTTTGGGTTGGGCCCAACTGATACAGGGAATGGAACCACAAAACATATTTTCATACTTGTAAAACAAAAAATACTAGGGCTTGTTTGGTACATATTTTTATTTTGGGTTTTCAATTAATGACTTTTTTCAAGTTTTGAAGATGTAACTTGAAACCCAATTTGAAATTGAAAATGAAACAAATTTTTTGTTTGGTACATAGTTTTCATTTTGGGTTTTGTCGACACCAGCGGAAAAATTTCTTTACTTTATTTTCTTTTCCTAGATACCGACCCCCATTTGGCGAGTGTTGTGTGTGTTCTCTATCTCTTTTCCATTTCGAGATATGAGTTGTGTGTGTGTGGGAACATGTGTACGTGTGTACGTGTGAGCACAAATTTAGAGTCGCCACCAACCATGGAAAATTTTAAGGTGTGATTGGGCACCTATGTCTAATAGATTTTATCTTGTTTAGACATTTAAAACTAAATGGTCTTGAACCAGAGATAGGTTCGGGGGTTTGCTTATGCATGGGGAAGGTGTTAGGCACCCCACGACATCCGTTTAAGAAAACGGTTACCTCTCTTCTAGTGTTCCCTTTATTTGTTAAGCCTAAGTTTGTTGGTTTTTTATTATGAACAAATGTCCCAAATTTGGTCGAGCAATATACCAAGGAATGGCAAATGCTAATTTGACCTCATTTGGTTTTGATTAGACTCTTTATTTCACCGTCCCTTTATCTTTGTATCTTTTAAATTTCCGGGCATTTCGGTGGTAGGATATACTTGAAATCCTAACACTTAGTGCCGAGACAAACAATTACTGTTTTTTGGTGCCATATTCGGGATCTCTTTACCCTTGATTTCCAAGGATAAAGCGGTCCGTCAAATGGCGGGGTTTTGGATGATTAATTCACACTTTGGGGAATTTTAGACCATGATCCTATGGGAGTTAGAACGTGTAGAATCCCTTACACGAAAGCACGTACCAGCCACGCCCCCGTGTAAAGGATTCATACCATGGTGTCCCAAAGCCAGAGCGAGCCGTAGCCCTTGGGTTGCACCAACTTCGTTTCTAACGCCCACATTACCATGTTTACTCTTTTTAAAGTTTTCATGGCAAAGTGTATTTTAATCACATTTTTATATCAAAGCGATAAACAAGCAAGCAAGGTATCAAGACGGTAAAATGGTAAAACATTCAAACAAATAATCATGGCATGTTCGCAGCACATAAATCACAAGAATGAATGAGTATGGAATGACCACGGCATGTTTGCAGCACATAAATCACAAGAATGAATGAGGATGACAAATATGGGTTGACATAAATACAAGGTTTAATCCAAAATGCAATTTATGACAACACGAGAATTTTTAAGGAAAGGGTCAAGACCTCGTGGGGTCGGGATTCGATGCTATTGAAAGACTTACTCGAATCTCGACACCACCATAGGATTTACATGAATAAAACAAAGCAATCTAAAGAGAATTCAAGGCCTCTCGGTCTTACACGAAGGATTAGTGCTATTGAAAGACTTACCTAAACCTTCGGTGCCAAATAGGACTTATATGATGAAAATCATTTTAAAAAGGGGTTTCAATGCCTTTTCGGGCTTACACGAAAGGTTAGTGCTATTGAAAGACTTACCTAAACCTTCGATGATAAATAGGACTTATATGATGAAAATCATTTTAAAAAAAGGGTTTCAATGCCTTTTCGGGCTTACACGAAGGGTTAGTGCTATTGAAAGACTTATCTAAACCTTTGATGCCAAATAGGACTTATATGATGAAAATCATTTTAAAAAGGGGTTTCAATGCTTTTTCGGATTTACACGAAAGGTTAGTGCTATTGAAAGACTTACCTAAACCTTCGATGCCAAATAGGACTTATATGATGAAAATCATTTTAAAAAAAGGGTTTCAATGCCTTTTCGGGCTTACACAAAGGGTTAGTGCTATTGAAAGACTTATCTAAACCTTTGATGCCAAATAGGACTTATATGAGTGAAAATCATTTTTGAAAGTGGTTTCAATGCCTTTTCGGGCTTACACAAAGGGTTAGTGCTATTGAAAGACTTATCTAAACCTTTGATACCAAATAGGACTTATATGAGTGAAAATCATTTTTGAAAGTGGTTTCAATGCCTTTTCGGGCTTACACAAAGGGTTAGTGTTATTGAAAGACTTATCTAAACCTTTGATGCCAAATAGGACTTATATGAGTGAAAATCATTTTGAAAGTGGTTTCAATGCCTTTTCGGGTTTACACAAAGGGTTAGTGCTATTAAAAGACTTATCTAAACCTTTGATGCCAAGTAAGACTTATATGAGTGAAAATCATTTTTGAAAGAGGTTTCAATGCCTTTCGGGCTTACACGAAGGGTTAGTGCTATTGAAAGACTTACCTAAACCTTCGATGCCAAGTAGGACTTATATGAGTGAAAATCATTTTTGAAAGAGGTTTCAATGCCTTTCGGGTTTACACGAAGGGTTAGTGCTATTGAAAGACTTACCTAAACCTTCGATGCCAAATAGGACTTATATGAGTGAAAACTATTTTTTTGAAAATATGTTGGCAATTTGCGGGTCCAACGTCTCATGGATTTACATGGGGTTTAGTGCTATTGAAAGACTTATCTAAAACCTCCAAGACCGATCGGTGTTTTCATGCCCAAAATTCAAGGGGAAAAGGGGATGGGTAGACAATATTTACAACGTAGTAAATAATGAAATAATGGCGATAAATAAATTTAAAGCATGACGGAAAGCGATAAATGTATTTAGAACGGTAATAAATCTAAAACACGGGATTTTCGTGGGTCCAATGCCTATGGAATTACGTGATGGTTAATGCCTCTTTGAGGTCTCACATAATCCATCACAACCAATCGGGATTATCATACCAAAATCACAAAGAAAAAGGGGGAGAGAATAACAATATTCACAACGTAGTAGAATAATAAATGACGGAATTTGGACATGGGGATTGTGTTTTTCGGGTCAAGTACCTCGTGGGCTAACATGGTTGTTAAGGCCTCATAGAGGGCTTACATAATCCACCAAAGCCACTCGGGATTGCCGTACTAAAACACATGGGAAAGGGGGATAATCACAACACAATATATTCACAAGTACGTAGTAAATGTAAATAAAGCAATAAATGAACTTAAAGCAAAGGTTTTCCAAGGGTCCAATGCCTATGGGATTACATGGTGATTAAAGTCTCATTGAGGTCTCACATAATCCACCACGACCAATCGAGGATTATCACGCCCAAATCACATGGGGGATTTACAATATAATATTTACATAGTAAAGCGATAAATGACGTTATTTAGACATGGGGGGTGTGTTTTTCGGGTCAATTACCTCATGGGCTAACATGGTTGTTAAGGCCTCATAGAGAGCTTACATAATCCACCAAAGCCACTCGGGATTGCCGTACTAAAACACACGGGGAAGGGATAATCACAACACAATATATATATTCACAAGTACGTAGTAAATGTAAATAAAGTGATAAATGAACTTAAAACAAAGATTTTTCAATGGGTCCAATGCCTATGGAATTACATGGTGGTTAAAGCCTCATTGAGGTCTCACATAATCCACCACGACCAATCGGGATTATCACGCCCAAATCACAAAGGGAAAAATGGGGGATTTACAACATAGTAAAGCGATAAATGACATTATTTAGACATGGGGGAGCGTGTTTTTCGGGTCAAGTACCTCGTGGGCTAACATGGTTGTTAAGGCCTCATAGAGGGCTTACATAATCCACCAAAGCCACTCGGGATTGCCGTACTAAAACACATGGGAAAGGGATAATCACAACACAATATATATTCACAAGTACGTAATAAATGTAAATAAAGCGATAAATATATTTAGATCTACAAGTAGAAGCAATAAATAACTCAAAGCATATAGATAAAGCAATAACAAGACAATAAATGAACTAAGAGAGCATAAATAGAACATACATGAACTAAAAGAAAATAACAAGAGTGGATCCTTGTGAATCCACTAAAAAAAGAAAGAAAAAGAGAGAAGAGGGAGGATGAGGAGAGGTTAGAGAGAGAGGCACCTAAGTAGATGCTTCTCACTCTAAAAACTCCCCAAAACCCCCCCAAAGAAAGACCCCAAACCCCTATTTTATGCCTAAAAGGATTCTTGTGAATCCACTAAAAAAAAGAAAGAAAAAGAGAGAAGGGGGAGGATGAGGAGAGGTTAGAGAGAGAGGCACCTAAGTAGATGCTTCTCACTATAAAAACTCACCAAAAACCCCCTTTGAAGGACCCCAAAACCCCCCAAAAATCGCACTTTCTGCCTATAACTGCCCAAAAATGGCCTAAAAACTTCGGAGCAAGCACCAAGGGAAGGGGGCGCGCTTAATAGACGAATTTCGGGGATATTGCGCGTCACCATGCAGCGCCGCGCACCATCATGCCGCTCGAGTACTGTAGCTTGTTCTTATCTGTTACGTGGCGAATTCGCGCAGCGCACAGTTTTCGGACCAGATTTTCAAGGGCAATTTTGGAGGCCTTCGGGTACTCAAAATGGGTCATGAAGCATACAGTTGGAAAGCCCCAGATGTCTACTTTCCAATGATATAAATTTTGTGTAAATCAGAGTTCGGACAGAAAAGTTATGGCTCCCAGAAGTCGGGGTGTCTGAGCTGTTTTTTCGTATTTTTCCGATGAAGATTCCGGCCAAACGGGGGAAGCCACCGGCGAACCGAGAGTTGCATGTTGTAGCTGGAGTTGCCATCTTTCCAACACACCCAGGCTCGCGGATCAACTCATTGTGAGCCGGAAGGAATTCGCGCGCGAAGGCGGTTGTCCGAGAGGAAAAACGCGTCAGATTTTCAGCGCGTTTTCCTTATCTTTGTCTGTGTTCGCGCGCACAATTGACCTAACTTCCGATGTCGGTTTTCAACGTTCTTGGTACCGTTGGAAAGCTTGCGCTACCCTCTTTCTTAAGGTTCCGGGTCGCAGGAAACCGAGCTTGGGCTGGAAAAATATGGTCCCGCGAACAGAGGCCGCCAGAGTGTTTTTGTCCATCGGAGGGCATTTTTCCGTCGAAGATTCCGGCTAGACCGGGGAAAATCTTGGCGATCTGAGAGTTCCACACCATGCATGAACGCGTCCTCTTTCCAACGTGCCCGGGCTTGCGGATCAACTTGTTGTGAGTCAGGAAGACTTTGCGCGCAAGCGTGGCAACGTCGGGGGGAAAGTTCCGGAATTTTCAGCACAGCCTTATTCCGTCGGCCTGCTTTCGTGTGCGTGGAAGACATAGCTCCCGATATCGGATTTTGGCGATCTTGGTATCGTCGGAAAGCTTGTGCTACCTACTTTTCAAAGGGATAGGCGTTGCACAAAGGCGAGTTTGGGTTTGCAAGATGTGATCTTGCGAACAGAGGCCGTTGGAATGTTCCTTATGCAAAGGGGTCATTTTCTGATCGAGATTTCGGCTTGACCGGAGGAGCTCTTAACGATCCGGAAGTTACACGTCGTAGTTGAAGTAACCCTCTTGCTTAAAGGTTTCAGCTTGTGGACCAAGTTGCCTCCGGTTGGAAAGAATCCGCGTGAAAACGTTGCCTCCCAAATGGGTTGTTTTGTCAACAACGCTTAGCAAAAATTTGGCTAAGTGTTGGACCGTTTTTCACAGTTTCGTCCATAACTCCCTCGTTTCTCTTCCATTTTTGACTCGTAAAGCATCAGATCGAAGCTCTCGATGTGCTCCACGCATTGGTCAGGGGGTGGTCAGTTCGATCCAGCTTTCGGTCTGGTCAACGGTCTGGTCAAACCTCGATCAAACTTGGTCAACCTTGGTCAAACTTGGTCAAAACTCTTCGAACTCTGGGAAATGTATCCCGGACCACGTCTTGAGGATTTTTGGGTATAGTGGACCCTAGTCGGGTCAGACAAGGCTTGGTCAAACTTGGTCAAAGCTCTCCGAACTCTGGGAAATGTATCCTGGACTACGTTTTGAGGGTTTCTAGGTATATTGGACCCCAGTCGGGTTGGAAACGGCTTGGTCAAACCTCGGTCAAACTTGGTCAACTCCTGGTCAAACTTGGTCAACCTTGAGAAAACTTGGTCAGATTTCGGGAAATGTGCCCCAGACCCCAGTTTGAGGTTATTTGACGTGGCGAGCCCTCATCGGATCAGGCCGGCTTGGTTTGGGCTGCCTCGTTTTGCATGCCGATGTCCGAGAAAATCCTGGGGGTAAAAATGGGGTTATGACAGTTGCCCCTTCTTTGTTTGGCGTTTCTTGGCACAAGGAACGTCGGACAAAGAATAAATGACTCGATTTTTGCTCGCTCAGATTTTCTCGGTTTCCGTGCTTGCTTACGGTCATCGTGCAGTTCGTCTCGGTTCGCGTGCCAGTCCTTTCGGGGTCCAAATGGACATTCCAAGCGTTGAGGAGGATCGGACGGGATACGAAGAGGCGGTTCGTGGCTCGAAGTGGCCGGTTGGCGCAAGGCTGGGAGCTCGCGCGTGATCATCATTTTTTTGGGATATAACATTTGTTGAAATGCTGTGCATTTTTTTGGGGGGCACTATGTTGCGCATTTATTATTTTTTGGGGTACGTTACCACGTACGCATCTTTTTGTGGGGCATATATTTTGAAAATCATGGGTCAAATTTAGGACTCGCCTTATTTAGACTTGGGACTCGGATGGGTCCCGAAATATAAGCAATTTTGACTTGGTTTGGAAATTCCTCCAAACAGTTTGTGAAAATTGGGATTTGAAACCTGTTTCAAATCTCAATTCGAGGCAAATTCGACAGTTTGGAAATCCTGAGTCCAAACATGTCAGGGGTAATTTGGGATTTGGAGACTATCCAAATCTCAAATCGGGTGATCCAACGGTCTGGAGATCCTGAGTCCAAACACGTCGGGGGTAATTTGGGATTTGGAGACTACCCAAGTCTCAAATCGGGTAATCCAACGGTTTGGAATCTTGAATACAAAAACACGTCGGGGATAATTTGGCTTGGGTGACCACCCAAGTCTCAAATCAGTAATCCAACTGTTCAGAACCTTGAATCCAAATACATCGGGGATGATTTGGCTTGGGTGACCACCCAAGTCTCAAATCGGGTAATCCAACGGTTCGGCACCTTGAATCCGAACACGTCGGGGATGATTTGGCTTGGGTGACCACCCAAGTCTCAAATTGGGTAACTCAACGGTTCAGAACCTTGAATCCAAACACGTTAGGGATAATTTGGCTTGGGTGACCACCCAAGTCTCAAATCGTGTAATCTAACTGTTCGGAACCTTGAATCCAAACACGTCGGGGATGATTTGGCTTGGGTGGCCACCCAAGTCTCAAATCGAGTAATCCAACGATTTGGAACCTTGAATCCAAACACGTCGGGGATGATTTGGCTTGGGTGACCACCCAAGTCTCAAATCGGGTAACCCAACAGTTCAGAACCTTGAATCCAAACACGTCGGGGATGATTTGGCTTGGGTGACCACCCAAGTCTCAAATCGGGTAATCCAACTGTTCGGAACCCACGTCGGGGATGATTTGGCTTGGGTGACCACCCAAGTCTCAAATCGGGTAATCCAACGATTTGGAACCTTGAATCCAAACACGTCGGGGATAATTTGGCTTGGGTGACCACCCAAGTCTCAAATCGGGTAATTCAACTGTTCGGAACCTTGAATCCAAACACGTCGGGGATGATTTGGCTTGGGTGACCACCCAAGTCTCAAATCGGGTAATCCAACAGTCTGAAAATCCTGAGTCCAAACACGTCGAGGATAATTTGGCTTGGGTGACCACCCAAGTCTCAAATCGAGTGGTCCAACGGTTTGGAATCTTGAATCCAAACACGTCAGGGGGTGATTTGGCTTGGGGACTACCCAAGTCTCAAATCGAGTGGTCCAACGGTTTGGAATCCTGAATCCAAACACGTCGAGGGGGTAATTGTGGTTCGACATTTCGTCAAATCGCAATTTAGTGGTTAGACCCAGTTTGGAAAGTCATCCAAACGGTCGGGGAAAAATTGTGATTTGACACTTTGTCAAATCGCTATTTGGTGGTCAGACCAGGTTTGGAAGTTCATCCAAACGATCGGGGAAAAATTGGGATTTGACATTTGTCAAATCACAATTGGGTAATCAGACCCAGTTTGGAGATTTATCCAAATGGTCGGGGAAAAATTGGGATTTGACACTTGTCGAATCGCAATTGGGTAATTAGACTCGGTTTGGAAATTCGTCCAAATGATTAGGGAAAAATTAGGATTTGACACTTGTCAAATTGCAATTGGGTAATCAGACTCAGTTTGGAAATTTATCCAAACGGTCGGGGAAAAATTGGGATTTGACACTTGTCAAATCTCAATTAGGTAATCAGACCCGGTCTGGAAATTCATCCAAACAGTCGGGGAAAAATTGATTGTTTGATTGTCTTTTCCTATCATTGGGTTTTGAGTATGAAGTTTACCTGGCTTTTCAGGCTCTTGGATGGCTTGTTGTTGCTTTCCTTTGCAGATGTCTCATCGAGGTAGCAGTGATGAATGCTGCTTCTCTCGCCTTTGAGTCTTATGAATGCATGAACATTGAGGGTTGGGTCTTAAGAAAGACCTGAGGTAGACTTGGGGTCATGTGAATTTAGTTCCCTCTTCTTGAGTTTGTTGCTGATGGTGGCGTTCCATGTGGTCCATTTCTGAGGGACTTTGGCTCTGTGTGCTTTAGATGCCATGCAAGCTTCATTGAGGTGGTTGTTACTCTGTCTGTTGGGTCGGAGTGCACTTGTATCCCATACTTTAGGCTTAGCTATCTCATGGGTTAGCTGCAGATTCGAAACATTAGAGGGTTGGGTCTTATACATCCAAGAGGCCCATTTATATCATCATCGGGTCTTACTCCTTCGCGAGGCCCATTTCATCATCATTGAAAGCTTAAACCTGTGCCGGACAAGGTGTCGACACCGGCGGAAAATCTTCTATAAGAATCCTGTCGACACCGGCGGAAAATCTTCTTACTTCTTTAAGTAAGTTCTTTTTATTTTCCTAGATACCGACCCCCATTTGGCGAGTGTTGTGTGTGTTCCTCTATCTCTTTTCCGTTTCGAGATACGAGTTGTGTGTGTGTGGGAACTTGTGTACGTGTGTGCGTGTGAGCACAAATTTGGAGTCGCCACCAATCATGGGAAATTTTAAGGTGTGATTGGGCACCTATGTCTAATAGATTTTACCCTATTTAGACATCTACAACTAAATGGTCTTGAACCAGAGATAGGTTCGGGGGTTTGCTTATGCGTGGGGAAGGTGTTAGGCACCCCACGACATCCGTTTAAGAAAACGGTTACCTCCTTCCTAATGTTTTCTTTATTTGCTAAGCCTAAGTTTGTTGGTTTTTATTATGTACAAATGTCCCGATTTCCGTCGTACGATATACCAAAAATGGCAAACGTAATATGACTTCGTTCGGTTTTGATTAGACTCTTTATTTCACCATCCCTTTTATCTTTGTATCTTTTAAATTTCCGGGCATTTCGGTGGTAGGATATACTTGAAATCCTAACACCTAGTGCCGGGACAAACAATTAATGTTTTTGGTGCCATATTCGGGATCTCTTTACCCTTGATTTCCAAGAGTAAAGCGGTCCGTCAAATGGCGGGGTTTTGGATGATTAATTCACACTTTGGGGAATTTTAGACCATGATCCTATGGGAGTTAGAACGTGTAGAATCCCTTACACGAAAGCACGTACCAGCCACGCCCCCGTGTAAAGGACTCATACCTTCGTTTCTAACGCCCACATTACCATGTTTACTCTTTTTAAAGTTTTCATGGCAAAGTGTATTTTAATCACATTTTTATATCAAAGCAATAAACAATCAAGCAAGTATCAAGATAGTAAAATGGCAAAATATCCAAGCAAAATAGTCATGGCATAATCGCAACACATATATCATGGAAATGAATGAAGATGCAAATATGGGTCGGCATGAATATAATGCTTAATGCAAAGTGCAATTTATTATAGACACAAGAATTTTTAAGGAAAGGGTCAAGACCTCGTGGGGTCGGGATTCGATGCTATTGAAAGACTTACTCGGATCCCGACACCACCATAGGATTTACATGAATAAACAAAACAATCTAAAAAAGGGTTTTCAATGCCTTTTCGGGCTTACACGGAGGGTAGGTGCTATTGAAAGACTTATCCAAACCTCCGACGCCAAATAGGACTTAAATGAGAAAATCTATTTGAAAACGGGGTTTCAATGCCTTTTCGGGCTTACACGAAGGGTTGGTGCTATTGAAAGACTTATCCAAACCTTCGACGCCAAATAGGACTTATATGAGAAAATCTATTTGAAAATGGGTTTGCAATTTACGGGTCCAACGCCTCATGGATTTACATGGGGTTTAGTGCTATTGAAAGACTTACCTAAAACCGCCAATACCGTTTGGTATTTTCATGCCCAAATCAAAATAATGAAAAATGGACAATATTTACAACAACGTAGTAAATAATGAAAATAACCGGGTTTTGAACAAGGATTTTCGTGGGTCCAATTCCTATGGAATTACATGGTGGATAATGCCTCTTTGAGGTCTTACATAGTCCACCACGACCAATCGGGATTATCACGCCCAAATCACAAGGGAAGAAAAATGGGAAAACGACAATATCCACAATATAATATTTACAACGTAGTAAATGTAAATAAAGCGATAATGACAATATTTAAACATGGGGGTTTTTAATGGGTCCAATGCCTATGGAATTACGTGGTGGTTAATGCCTCTTTGAGGTCTTACATAGTCCACCACGACCAATCGGGATTATCACGCCCAAATCACAAAGGGAAGAAAAATGGGAAAATGACAATATTCCACAATATAATATTTACAACGTAGTAAATGTAAATAAAGCGATAAATGACGTTATTTAACACATGGGGATGTATTTTTCGGGTCAAATATCTCGTAGGCTAACAAGGTTGTTACGGCCTCGTTAGAGGACTTACGCAACTGAGCCAAAGCTACTCAATATTTGCCGTACTAAAACACGAGGAAACCGGTGTATTTTTCGGGTCAAGACCTCGTGGGCTAACATGGTTGTCAACGGCCTTTGTTAGAGGACTTACGCGAGCCGCCAAAGCCACTCAATATTGCCGTACTAAAACACACCGGGGGAGGGGGGGGATAATCACAACAAATATTCACAAGTGCGTATAAAATGTAAATAAAGCGATAAATGACTAGAAATGTAAAGAAAGCGATAAATGACTAGAAATGTAAAGAAAGCAATAAATGACAAGGAAATGTAAATAAAGCAATAAATGACAAGGAAATGTAAATAAAGCAATAAATGGACAAATAAGAAACTAGTAAAGCATGAATGAAATAAATGAACTAAAGAATGTAAGAGAAAGAGAGAGAGAGAGAGAGAGGAGTGGGAAGATGAGGGGAGGTTAGAGAGAGAAGCACCTAATAGGTGCTTCTCACTCTAAAAACCCCCCAAAATCCCTAAAGAAAAAGAAGAGAGAGAAAGAGCCTAGAGAGAGAGAGAGATTACCTAGAGAGGAGTCTCTCTCTCTAAAACTACCCCAAAAACCCCCTCCTAAAACCCCCTAAACCCCTATTTTCTGCCTAAACTAAGCTCTAGAAGGCCTAGTGCCCGAGCAAAAACTATGTGCAAATGAGGGGGGGGAGGGTCGGTTTTATAGAAAACCGTGCACGCCTCGCGCAGCACCATCATGCGCGGCGCATGACGGTCCTGCGCGAGTTGTGGTACTGCCACGTGGCAGTCTTATCCTTCCACGCCAGCAGCCCCTCGAATCCTCCTCGATTTCCGTGCGCGTACCCTTTTTTATCCGATTTTCGGGGGCAGTTTTGGAGGTCTTCTGGAACTCAAACTGGGTCATGCGGCATATCGTCGGAAAGCTCTCGACGTCCTCTTTCCAACGATATAAAGTTTGCGCGAATCGGAGTTCGGACGAGGGAGTTATGGCTCCCGGAAGTCGGGGTATCGGAGCTGTTTTCGTGCACTCTTCCGATGCGAAGATTCCGATCAAACGGGGGATGCTATTCGGCGAACCGAGAGTTCCACGACGTAGCCGGAGTCATTATCTTTCCAACGCACCCGGGCTCGCGGATCAACTTGTTGCGAGCAGGAAAGACTCTGCGCGCGAAGGCGGCTGTCCGGGAGAAAAAATGCGTTTTGCTCCCAGCGCGTTTTTTCTCAAATCTTGTCCCAGTTCGCGCGCATATTTGACCTAGCTCCCGATGTCGGATTTTGACGTTCTTGGTACCGTCGGAAAGCTTGCGCTGCCTATTTTTGCAAGGTTCCGGATTCGCGGGAATCCGAGCTTGGACTCGTGAGATATGGCCCCGCGAGCAGAGTCCACCGGGGTGTTTTTGGTCCGTTTGAGGGCAGTTTTCCGATCAGGATTCCGGCTGACCCCGATAAATTCTTGGCGATCCGAGAGTTCCACGTCGTGCATGGATGTGTCCTCTTTCCAATGTGCCCGGGCTCGCAGATCAACTTGTTGCGAGTCAGGAAGACTCTGTGCGCAAGCGCGGCAACGTCGGTGGGAAAATTCCGGAAATTTCAGCACAGCCTTATTTCGTCGGCCTGTTTTCACGCGCGTGGTAGACGTAGCTCCCGATGTCGGATTTCCGACGATCTTGGTATCGTCGGAAAGCTTGCGCTACCTACTTTTTAACGGTACAGGCCTTGCACAGAGGCGAGCTTGGGTTCGCGAAGATATGATCTTGCGAACGGAGGCCGTCGGAATGTTCCTTATGCCAAGGGGTCAACTTTTGACTGAGATTCCGGCTTGACCGGAGGAGCTCTTGACGATCCGAAAGTTGCGTGTGGTAGCTGAAGTGAACCTCTTGCCTAAGGGTCTTGGCTCGCGGACCAAGTTGCAGCGGGTCGGAGAGAATCTTTGCGCAAACGTTGCCTCCCAAATAGGCTGTTTTGTCAACAATACTTACCAAAAATTTGGCTAAGTATCGGACCGTTTTTTCGCAGTTTTGGCCACAACTCTCTCGTTTCTCGTCCGTTTTCGACCCGTAAAGTACGGAATCGAAGCTCTTGATATTCTCTATACCTTGGTCAAGGGGTGGTCAGTTCGATACGGTTTTTGGTCTGGTCAATGGTCCGGTCAAACCTTGGTCAAACTTGGTCAACCTTGGTCAAACTTGGTCGGATTTGGTCAAAGCTCTCCAAACTCTTGGAAATGTACCCCGGACTTCATTTCAAGGGTTTCTGGGCAAGGCGGACCCTAGTCGGGCTGGAAACAGCTCGGTCAAACCTCGGTCAAACTTCGGTCAACCCTAGTCAAACTTGGTCAAACCTTGGGAAATGTGTCTCGGACCTTCTTCTTGGGAGTATTTGATGCGGAGAGCCCTCGTCGGATCAGACCGGCTTGGTTCGGGCTGTCTCGTTTTGCGCGCCGACACTCGAGAAAATCCCGGGGGTAAAAATGGGGTTATGACAGTTGCCCCTTCTTTGTTCGGCGTTTCTTGGCACAAGGAACGTCGGACAAAGAATAAATGACTCGATTTTTGCCCGCTCGGATTTTCTCGGTCTCCGCGTACTCCTACGGCTGTCGCGTAGTTCGTCTCGGTTTGCGTGCCAGTCCTTCCGGAGTCCAAATGGGCATTCCAGGGCTTGGAGAAGATCGGTCGGGATGCGAAAAGACGATTCGGGGCTTGAAATGGTGAAACGGGGCAGTTTTGGGAACTCGCGCATGACCATCATGCGCGGCGCATGACGGTCATGCGCGAGGTCCCACTACTTCAGGCCCCGCGCGGCCTTTCCCCTTCATTTTGTCGCTTTCTTTCCTTTTTCGCTCTCTGGACCCCACTTCGCCCCTCTTCACTCTTTTGCTCATATCTTGCTATCCGGGACTCCGATTGACGCGCCGTCTTCGCCTACGCGCTCCACGAGTAAGCCCCTTTCCATCCCTACCATTTATTTCAATTTTAAACGGTCGAAATGTGCTGATTGGGTTATCCTCTTTTTTGTGTCTTTTGGTCTTTTTCTCATGATCCAGGACTCCGATCGACGATCAGTTTTCGCCTATACGTCCCACAGGTAAGCACCTTTCCAACCCCACCCTCCTTTTCAGTTTTGAACGGTTGGATTATTTGCTTCCTTTTTTATGTCTTATGCTTCTTCCTTGTGCACTTCTGCTTTTATTTCTTTTTGTTTAACATGTCATTGTATGTTTTGGGATGCATTACATACTTAGCAAACATGTTAGTGCACAAAAATGCATTTACGCCAGGGATCTGTGCATGTACAAATGAGCCTTTGTAGACACGCACATACATACACACGTGTTTGGAAACACATGAGATGAGAGATACGCAAAAAATTTGAGACGCCATGTTTATTATGATGCTTGTGCATTTTTTTTTTTTTGGGGGGGGTACTATGTCGTGCCTTTATTGCTCTCGGGTTGCGTTGCTACGCATACTCTCTTTTTTCTGTGGGGCATATTTTTTTTATTTTTTATTATTATTATTATACATTTTTTTTTGAAAATCATGGGTTGGGTCTAGGAACTGCCTTATTTAGACTTGGGACTCAAGTGGGCCCCGCAATGCAGAAGAATTTTAACTTGTCTTGGAAATTCTTCCAAATCTTTCGTGAAAATTTGGGATTTGAAACTTGTTTCAAGTTTCAATTCGGGGATAGTTTGGCTTGGATGACCATCCAAGTCTCAAACCGGGGATGAACCGGGGACGAATCGGCCTGGGTGACCACCCAGGTCTCGAAACGAAGACGAATCGGCCTGGGTGACCACCCAGGTCTCGAAACGAAATTTGTGATTCGGGTACGAATCGGCCTGGGTGACCACCCAGGTCTCGAAACGGAGACGAATCGGGGGTGACGGTCTCGAATCGGCCTGGGTGACCACCCAGGTCTCGAAACGAAATTTGTGATTCGGGTACGAATCGGCCTGGGTGACCACCCAGGTCTCGAAACGGAGACGAATCGGGGACGAATCGGCCTGGGTGACCACCCAGGTCTCGAAACGAAATTTGTGATTCGGGTACGAATCGGCCTGGGTGACCACCCAGGTCTCGAAACGGAGACGAATCGGGGACGAATCGGCCTGGGTGACCACCCAGGTCTCGAAACGAAATTTGTGATTCGGGTACGAATCGGCCTGGGTGACCACCCAGGTCTCGAAACGGAGACGAATCGGGGACGAATCGGCCTGGGTGACCACCCAGGTCTCGAAACGAAATTTGTGATTCGGGTACGAATCGGCCTGGGTGACCACCCAGGTCTCGAAACGGAGACGAATCGGGGACGAATCGGCCTGGGTGACCACCCAGGTCTCGAAACGAAATTTGTGATTCGGGTACGAATCGGCCTGGGTGACCACCCAGGTCTCGAAACGGAGACGAATCGGGGACGAATCGGCCTGGGTGACCACCCAGGTCTCGAAACGAAATTTGTGATTCGGGTACGAATCGGCCTGGGTGACCACCCAGGTCTCGAAACGGAGACGAATCGGGGACGAATCGGCCTGGGTGACCACCCAGGTCTCGAAACGAAATTTGTGATTCGGGTACGAATCGGCCTGGGTGACCACCCAGGTCTCGAAACGGAGACGAATCGGGGACGAATCGGCCTGGGTGACCACCCAGGTCTCGAAACGAAATTTGTGATTCGACATTTTGTCAAAATCGTAATCTAGCAGTTAGACCTACTTTGGAAATTCATCCAAGTGGTCAAGGAAAACTTGTTTGTTTGTTTGTTTGTTTGCATAATTTGCATAATTTTGACCTCTATATATTTCCTGTATCTTTGAAAATGAGATATACCTGGTTTTTCTGACTCTTGGGTTGTATTGTTGTGCTCTTTGCAGATGTCTGATCGAGGTAGTGGGAGTGGGGGCCATCGCCGGTCCGATCGCCTTGCGAAAGGCAAGGCTGTAGCTTATGCTCCTGAGAGTTCTCCTGATACGGACGATGAGTACGATGCTATGGAGGACGTACGTACTCGTGTCGACGCGTCTCTTGCCAGGGATCTACAGGCTGAGTTTGATGCCGAGGCTGCTGGTTCAGCTCCTAGTGCGGCTCGGGCTCCTCCTCGACCTGGAGTCGTCATTGGTCGTAGTGCCGGGCCTTCTGAGACGACTCGTCCTTCTCCACAGCCTAGTGTCACTACTGGTTCCAGCGATGCTCCTCCTGCCGCACCTCGTCGTGCCCATACCAGGTCGACGGGTATTCTCCCTTCGAGATTGAAGAGGCAGAGGAGTGAGGGGATTCCTGATTCTGCGGGCACCATTCCCGAGGATTACGTTGCGCCGGGATTTAGATATCCTCCCCATGGTGGCATTCGACCGCGTTACCCTGTTGCTGTTGAGATATCGGATACGCCCCTTCTGACGAACCTCCTTGCTCATCCGTCTTCTCTGGTCCGTCGTTGTCAGGTACCTTCATACTTTCATATGTTTCTTTTGTTCTTGACCTTTGCAAATCTCTGCATTGACATTCTTCTTTCGGATTTTGTGCAGGAGCCTCCCTATAGCGCTGGCCGAGGTGGGTGGTCTGAGTTTAGCAGACTCTTGGCGGTTTCCCGTCCAGAGTATAGAGAGTTTTTGATAGGGCTGGGCTTCGGTCCTTTCCTTAGCATCCCCTACGTGTCAGTGTACCACCCGGCAGTGTGGTGTTTCATAGAGAGATTCTTCCACCACACCGGGACCTTCCATCTCAGTACCTGCGAGATGGCGGTGCTTCCTGTAGATTGGAGCGCTATCCTGGGCATCCGTTTTGGAGGGAGAGCTCCCCCTAGCGAGCCTATAGATGGCTTTGAGGCTAGAGAGATTTTGGGTCTTGCTGATCACGATGCTACAGAGGGTACCCGGCGTCCTTCTGTGAGGATTCGGTATCTGGCGGATGTCTTGAGGAGAGATAGGGAGGAGCCTCCTACTGAGCTACGATATCGCCAGTGGGCAGCCTACTTTATCTTCAGCTGCTTTCTCGGGAACGACCGGTCCATTGTTCCCACGCCCATTGTCGGTATGTTCCGAGACATCGACACTCTGAGGGAGTATGACTGGGGTGCCTTGACATATGGATTCTACATCCGGGGTCTGCGCCGTTATTCTCGTCGGGAGTCGATCAGCTTTCTTGGCTTTTGGCAGTTTACCGTCTTCTGGGCCTTTGAGCACTTCCCCACTTTTGCTCCCAGTCGACTTCCGTTGGCTTCTGACCCGGATTTCCCTCTTGCCAGGCGTTGGGATACCTCTAGGATTGAGAGGATGACTACTTGCACCCTCCTTGAGCTTCGCATGACAGTTGATTGCCTCAGGGATGCTGATATCATCTTCCAGCCTTACTCTGCAGCTTTGTCTCAGCGACCTGAGGTTTTTAGGGCTGTAGCGTTGTCTCGTCTGAGGCTGTGGATCCGGACCACTCGGTCTTGGGAGCTTCTGCTGGGTGAGCGGACGGTACGACAGTTGGGCGATGAGGCCGTTGTCCCTGTAGACCCCTCCCCCTTGATGACTATTGAGGACTACATTCCGCGAGCTCCGAGTGATCCCTACATAGCAGGGGTGAGTGCATACCCGAGTTTGGTCCGAGAGGGTGTGCCATACCAGGAGTGGTTTGAGCAAGTTTCTCTGGGGTCCCTGATGTCTCTTCACGAGGTTGAGGGTGGCCGTGTCATGGGTGGAGTGGCCATGGACAGTCATCACATTCGGTCTTCTGGGCAGATCGAGAGACTTGAGGGTGAGGTACTGCGTCTCCAGCTTGAGCTGTCGGTCAGCGCGGATCGTTATACGGCTGATATGGACCGAGTACAGGGAGAGATGGCCAGTATGCAGACGGAGGCGACACGGCGAGAGGGGGAGATGGTGCAGATGCAGAGGGATTTGGCCCAGAGCCAGAGGGACTTAGGTTCCCGAGGATGCAGAGGTGGCCCGTCTTGCTGCTGCCGTACGGAGATTAGAGGACCAGCTTCATGGCATGGGCATTACTCCTGTTACCGGAGCTGACTTATCTGGTCCTGGTCAGCCTTCTTCTTCGCCACCTCGTGATCCTGTTTCTCGAGACTGGTTCTTTGACGACCCTTCTCCTCCATGATGTACATTTTTGTTTATTTTTGTCTTCTTTTGTGGCCTTGTATTCCGGCCAGATCATTTTGTATTTATATGGGATGTACAGACATTGACTATTGTATATATGACATTTGTGGTTTATGGATGGTTTTGGTTTTCTTTTATGGTTATGTGTTTATGGATATGTGTATGGATGTATGTTTATGGATGTATGTGTTTGGGTATGTGTTTGGGTTATGTGTATGGATACCGGGTCTCGATCCTCCGCGAGGCCTGGTTCAATAAATATCGGGGCTTACCTCTCCTTGGGGCCCGTTTCCATCATCATTGGGACTTACTCGCTTCTCGAGGCCCATTTCATCATCATTGGGACTTACTCCTACGAGGCCCATTTCGCTTCTCTCCTTCACGAGGCCCATTTTGGGACTTACTCTTCACGAGGCCCATTTCATCCTGGGTCTTACTCCTTCACGGCCCATTTCAGCAAACTTTGGGACTTACTCCTTCACGAGGCCCATTTCAGCAATCCTTGGGTCTTACTCCTTCACGAGGCCCATTTCAGCAAATTTTGGGACTTACTCCTTCACGAGGCCCATTTTAGCAAATTTTGGGACTTACTTCTTCACGAGGCCCATTTCCACAATCCTTGGGTCTTACTCCTTCACGAGGCCCATTTCAGCAAACTTTGGGACTTACTCCTTCACGAGGCCCATTTCAGCAATCCTTGGGTCTTACTCCTTCACGAGGCCCATTTCAGCAAATTTTGGGACTTACTCCTTCACGAGGCCCATTTCTACAATCCTTGGGTCTTACTCCTTCACGAGGCCCATTTCAGCAAATTTTGGGACTTACTCCTTCACGAGGCCCATTTCTTTGGGTCTTACTCCTTCACGAGGCCCATTTCAGCAAATTTTGGGTCTTACTCCTTCACGAGGCCCATTTGGATGACTCTTCCGAATTTTTCCAATTTTTCTTGACAAAAAATGGAAAAATTTGCCCCAGTATGCAGTGTCAAACAAATTTTTCTAGCTTCTTGAAGATAGAAAAATTTTGCCCCAGTGTAGGGCAACGTAGGTTGATGCAGAGTTCCGGATTTCTTTCTTCGCTTTCCTTGTGTCAGGCTACGACGGCTCGCAGAGAGGTCAGTCTACTTCTTTTCGAAATTTTTCAAAGTCCTTTTGAAAAATTTTGCCCCAGTGTACCACGGGGTTCGCCTGCGTGGCATTCCCGAGTCATCTTTGCACTTCCCGGTTTCTGAGTTGAGCCAGGGTTTCAGGGCCGGTTCCTGACTGTCGAGCCTAATTCTCGGTTCTCGGGCCATCCTGCTGGCGGGAGATCGATCCTGATCACATCGCATCAAATGCTTCCGCTTGAGACCAGCTCTGGTCCCACTTTTGACTTCCGGACCGGTTCTAGGGTTTCGGGTCGGTTTCTGTTCGTTGACTCGAAATCTTCGATCACCGGACCGCCCAGGACTTTCCCCTAGGTGATTCCTTGCGAAATGGCCCTTATATAGTGCAAAACGGACCTCCGGGAGTGAGCGAACAGGTTCGAATTCGCGAGACATGGGAGAAAGAGCCGTTGGGATTCCCAACGGGACTCGCGCATGACCGTCATGCGCGGCGCATGATGGTGATGCGCGAGTTCCTGGCTTTTTAAACTCCAGCTCTCCTTCGAGCCAGCAACCATTCTTTGAGTTTTCCTCTCCCCTTTTCACCAAAAACTCTTCGTTTTTCTCATTTTCATGGCTTCTTCAAGTAGTGATCCCGACTCCTTGGTGACGCTTCGTTTCCATGACTTCCGTGTTGAGCGGATGAGACATTGGTGGACTCTTCTCGGAGAGGATGACCACGCCGATATCGTGGGGATCTTTGGCAAGTTTCCCCCTTTCATGCGGCTACAGGTTGATCGCGGCTTGCTCGAGGCGCTAGCTTCTTTCTGGGACCCGACCCATTGTTGCTTTTCCATCGGAGAGGTGGATCTCATTCCCACCATGGAGGAGTATGCTAAGCTTCTCCAGCTAGACAGCCCCTTTAGCGAGACCCCGGTTATACCCATTCAGGGTCCTCGGTCCAACCGATGCTTGGAGAAATACTTGGGTTTGACCACTGCGGTTCTACGTCCTGAGATCGCCCGACCTGAGGCAACTTGGCGGAAAGCCAACATTTCTCTAGACCTGTTGACGAAGTACTTCTCTCGGAGTGCCTTTCCGGCGAGGCTTGCTAGAGACTTCATTGCGGGCAAGAAGGAATGGAAGAAATTCCGAATCAATGCCTTCAAGATCGCCTTCGCAGGTATTTTTCTCTTTCCCACTTCCGCTGGTAGGATAGACTTGGGTGTCATTCCTATAGTATTCAGCGAGGGCAGGTCTATCATCCCTGCCATATTGTGCGAGACCGTGCGGTCTTTGTCTTTTTGTAGGAGACAGGGAGAGGGGATTCCGATGTTCTGCACGCAGCTCCTTCAGCTCTGGTTCTGCAGTCACCTGCAGCATTTTTATCGTCTCCAGACTCCTTATCATTTTGAGAGACATACGGTGAGCCAGACCGTCCAGATAGCACTTCCCTTCACCGGCGACAGTCGTGCTTGGGCGCTATACCTCCTTGACCTGCCCTTGAGTGGGTGGTCTTGGAAGGTCACTTGGGGGCCAGCAGTGTGGAAGCCCTGGACTCATTGTGCCCTCTTCGATGGAGTGCCTCTTCCTGGGGTGTGGGGTTGTACGGGCTACTATCCCAGCCTTGCTCTTCGTCAGTTTGGTGGTGTTCAGTACCCGCCTCGTCTTGGTGACTTGGATGCGGTGACTTTCGACTACATCCCTAGTGAGGATATGTGGAGGCTCCTCTCCAGGGTTGAGGACATCTGGGGAGGTCGTCTTTCAGAGATGGTCCTCATCGAGGAGGGTTCGCCCGGAGATAGCTCTGTTACCTCGGACTTTGTCGAGTGGAGAGAGGGGTGGACCCCCTTTTTCACCCTCAGGCCTACAGTACGGCCAGGTGCACCATATTCCTTGATATCTCGCTCCCTTCGGGTATCAGCCTCCACTGGTCAGCCTGAGAGAGTTACTGCTTTGGAGCGAGAGCTTGAGGAGGCTCAGACAGAGCTGTTATCACTTACGTCTTGCTAGGGCGTCTGAGAGGGAGGCATCTGCGGCTCGTGTAGAGTCTCTGCGGAGTACCTTGCATCACAATAGTGTGGCGGTGGCGAACATTCGCCGTGACTTGGTGGCTCAGAGGGGGAACGTCTCTACTCTTCGCACGATGAATGAGTTCATCAGAGAGCAGCTCGAGATTTCTGAGGATGCTAAGGAACAGCTGGAGGAGAACTTGGCCGAGGCTCGGGAGCAGCTGGAGACTGAGCAGGCGGAGAGGACTCGGGTCCAGGATGAGCTTGATTCTCTTCGTTCATATACCCAGGCCTTGGTTGATCCTGCCACCGGTCGTCCTCAGGACATTGTGGCTCTCCGACGGGCGCTTAGATGCGAGTGAGGAGGCTCTCACGTCTGCGCGTACTTCCATGGGGGTCATGAGGGTTCAGATCAGCGTTCTCCAGGGTGACAACGGGGTTTTGCAGTCCGAGTTGGATCTGGTGCATGATGCTCTTGAGTCCAATGCTTCTTGGCTCAATCAGGAGGGTTTCCCTGTGGTCACTTCTCTTCCACCAGATTAACCAGGTGATGGATTCTTTGGGTGCCAGAGCTCGCGCCGTCTGGGAGGAGCATGATGAGGGGGA
>OU015771.1:13767019-13772360 GCA_907173295.1 Fagus sylvatica | reverse complement strand
CACATAATTGACCCCTATATGCCCTTCTCCTTTGCTGAACAATGAGTATCAATGTACCCATTGTTGAAAAATTGTTCAAACCCCTCAAACCTATGTGAATGAAAACGTTCTCCAAGAAAAGATCTCACCTAAATCACCAAGTCATAGATCATAGTCACCCTCAGAAAAATTATCTATCCTGCAAGGTGAAAGACCCTGTTAATACAAGAGGACTAAAAGCAATTACAGAACTAAAGGTTTTCATGAATAAGGTAGAGCTCAAGTGAGCCTCTCAACTTCATACAGAATGCAGGAGGAGTTGACAGTGTAGATTGTGCAAGTTCCTTAAGGACTATCATAGACTCAGACTTATGTCAAACTAAGGTTTAAGTCTAAGTGAGCTTGGATTTGTACGCTCAGTGAAGAGAGTTTAAGCGTGGAATAAGGCTTCTAAAAAATTTCAAGTTTGAATTTGATGATGATCTCACTAGCAACCTTCAATAATCATTTCAAACCTGGTAACCACCAGGCTTCAATAACTATATGACTAGTATAACATGCATCACGGAACTCCAAATATCGCTCCTCAGACAAGAAAAAAGAATTAAATATATTAGCGAGACAAGCCCTCCAAGCTAACCATGGTGTCCAATGCAGGAAAAACATTTGCAATTAAATGCACCAGCAAGCAAAGAGGAGAAGTACAGGATATCTTACAGCAACAATTCCTATCAGAAAAACTATAAAAACTGAGACATGGGTCCTGTGGGAAATCAGAAGAAAGAGACTATAAAAGGAGTGTAACAATGCCAACATCTCAAAAGAGAGTAGAGTTGTAAACTCCCAAGAACTGACCATTGGAACCATAGAAGAAAATGGTCAGTTGATACTGATAGCAAAGACTGAATTTTTCCTAGACACAATGATATTAGGAGGCTAAAGATCAATGCCACAGACCTTAGATGACGGGCAGGATATCTTCACTGAATTTTTCCTAGAAACAATGATATTAGGAGGCTAAAGATCAATGCCGCAGACCTTAGATGATGGGCAGTCAGAAGAACTCAAGAAGAACATTTGAAACTTCTCGGCAAGTGTTAGTTCAATTGAGTGAAAGATCAGTTTATTTTCCTGAAACGTGTTTAGTTTTCTGTATGTACTCATGTAGCTTGCTAATTGAGTTTCTTGATAATTCTAGTACTGAAAATCCTTGAAGATTCACGGAAAATTGGAACCCATTGGAGAATTCTCTCTCTCCAGTCACCTGATAGTTTTCTGCTTTCACCGTTCCAGGGGTTAGCTGCTTCCTTTGAGACACACCTAACTCTAAAACACTTGCACTGTTGCACTACTCCCAATTTCCAAATTTTTGGGTGAAAAAAGAGTGAAGCAAAGTATGAGGAAATTAGATTACCAAAAAGGATGAAAGGTCTAGCAGACAAATTCAATGCTAAGGAAAGATTTTAATTACAAGTACCATCATACAAGCCCCAGATTGCTGCTGCCATGGGATGAGTTAGGCTAGTGGAGTGAAGATTAATAGATTTTTTTTCCCTTCTCATTTCTCTGCTAAGCAAGCAACAAAAGGTTTCATAATTAGAAGCAACCCAACCTGTTAAGGGCAATGCCCAAGCAGTCAAGCTTTAACAATGGACCCCTAGCCCACCCAACCAGTTGTTATCTGAGCTGGACTGTCTCAGTGAGATTAGTAAGCTGGGGTTTAAAAGCATGAAGATTCAAGGAAACAAGACTTGAGCACATATGGAAATAGTTGAAGCAGCTAAAATAAGTATTGAGCATGGACTATTCCACTCAGAACATCTAACAACAAGAGTAACTTGAAATCAAGACTAGATCATGCAACTGCTACTACCATCCTGCCCAGGATGACAAATTGACCCATCTTACTAGATCCAGGTGAGAAATAGCCACATGTTCACAGGCATTTATTCAGCCCAAGCAGCCATCTCTTCTCCTTCACAAACAAGTTCCCCTTATCTGAAAACTTTAGCAAGGTCCAAACAATCCAAAAAACACATGAAGTCTAGTATTCATATGGTAGATATGAGTTCAATTTTGACAAGAAGGAACTAATGTGAGAAGACGCAGGAGAAAAGCAAAACTGATGCAACACCAAAATTAAGGAGTAGAAAAATAAAATAACCAAGAAGGAACTCAAGAGAATCTAAAAAAGCAGCAAAAAACTTAACAGTGGCTGGACTGCCGATCAGCAATCATAATGGACCTATCGGCAGTCCAATCTTCACTTAGAGTGCCAATCAGTACTCATTGGTCCAATGGCTCCCATGTTTCTGGTGTAGCTCCACCTAACTACCATGCTCGTTGAACAACCTTCGTTGGCCAGTCATGAGCTCGGTTGGATTGGATTACAAGGCTTGGCACATGTGGGGTTAATTAGTTACAAGTAGATAAAGTTAATTAGTTACAAGCGGATAGGGTTGGTCAGAACTCAAGCACATATAACACATTAATCACATGTGTAGATTCTTTTAGGCACATGCTTGATTAGTGACACAAAAAGAATAAGCCATATGTGGCCAATTAGAATAGAGCATAACTTGTATAAATAGATGCTTGTAACTATCAATTGGGGATATGAGTGAGAATAAACCTTTTTGTGCTTAAGACTTGTTTCTAGTCTTTCTTGGAGGTAGAGATTCCCTTGAAGTAATCTCAATATTGGAGGTGGTGACTCTCTCAAAGTGGTCACAAGTCACACAAATCACTCACCGTTTCATACAATCCATCCCTTAATTCCATACCAACCGAAACCCTAGCATGGTTTCCTCCTAAACCCAATCGCATTCCATTCCAAGACTCTTAGCAAACACGAAAACCATTCCCATACCCGAACCTTAGGACTATTTAAACCATAAATCCAAGTTACCAAACCTCAAGAATTCACTTGAACCCACTCAAGGAACACTAATCGAATTGTGTTCCTAACA
Source organism: Fagus sylvatica (assembly GCA_907173295.1). Taxonomy (NCBI): domain Eukaryota; kingdom Viridiplantae; phylum Streptophyta; class Magnoliopsida; order Fagales; family Fagaceae; genus Fagus; species Fagus sylvatica. Next base: position 13,769,412 of record OU015771.1, on the reverse strand, counting down.
CTAGACATGCTTGGAATCGGCACTAAGCAAGAAAGCAAAACCTAGGAATCCACACATAAGGGTCGCCTAGAATCACCACCAAGCTATTGAGGAAAACTCCAACAAATAATTTATTACTCAAGAAAACTATAAAACAATATTGAACTCTAGGTTCCTTCAATGGAGTTCCAAACTTATAATCTTAGTAGAAAAATAAAATAACACTACTAATCTAGTAAGAAAAGGAATTAAATTTCTAAACCAAGTAGGAAAAAGAAAACAACCAATTACATAAATAAAATAAATCCTTGACAATAAGTGATTAGGCCTTAGGCCCAACTAATAGCATGCTCCATCCATAAGACCATTGATTGGGCCATCTCCTTCTTGTGTCTACATCCATAGGTTTGCATAATTTTGTTTTTGTTTTTATAATGGACTCACCTCTAGGCAATAAAACCTACGGGTAAGTGACCTTGCCCACCAGATCAGTTGTCGAGTAATCTAAGAGTATTCACCTGTGACGGGCTAGGCAGTTTATTTTATTTGTTGTAACATAGGAGAACTTTACATAGAGAGTTGCACGTCACAGGGCATACTATGCAACAACCCTCACTACTATCAAACTCCTACAGATAACTGATCCCATCTACCAGAACCAGTTGTCGAGTAATCTTGGGCATTCACCCCTGTCAGGCTAAACAATTTATCCTCAAGTCCAAGAGGCCTAAGAAGTTTAGGCTCGTACCCAAGAGCAATACATAGTTTTCCGCAATTGGCGGCATATTTCTTGTGTCCGCATCAAAAAGCCTTATGTGGTCATGCTTCTAATAGAACATCTCGTGGTAGCCTAGAAACTACGGAAGACAAGTAAAGAAAGTCGGTGGGATAAATGCAATAGCAGGATGTCCCAAACGTTTTCAATGAGGCATGGTGAGTAGATTATTACAAATAGTATCAAATTTTGAGTGCTTTCGTATCAAATATCAATATAGCATAGCATAATTTTGAACAATATCTATGGTATTATAATTATAGCACCAATGCCGTAATATCTCACACTCACAATACCGTATGAAATCGAAAAGCACAGAAATGAAAAAGAAAAAAAGTAGTAAAACAAATTGTACGTGCCTCCTCCAGTAGGCTTGGAGTGCACAGCGCCAATGGGAAGAACCTTGTCTGGAAAATTGGGAAGAAGCGGAGGCGTATTCAGATCGGTCTCCGTCGGAAGCATCCGATACCGCGGAGCACTCACTCTGTTATAAGAAATGATATTAAAAGAAATGATATTAAAAAAGAGTGAGAGAGAGAGAGAGAGAGAGATTAAGAATATACGTCTGGGGGGATTGTGAGGGTACGAGAGCGGAGGAATTGAAAGCATGGAAGGAATTGTCGGTGGCGATGGGGATGGAACCGCAGAGGAAACCGACGGGTTTAGGCCTAACAACTTCAAGTCTTCCCACACACTGAGGGTCTCCTTCCGATTTCGCCATTGCTGCGTGCGTCAAAAACCACGACTAGCGGTGATGATGATGAAAGGAGGGAAGGGAAGCCATTCTACTAGAAAATTCCAGAACCCAATTTTTTTGTTTTTTCGGCTGAAGGACCTGAGTTTGTTTGGGTTGGGCCCAACTGATACAGGGAATGGAACCACAAAACATATTTTCATGCTTGTAAAACAAAAAATACTATGGCTTGTTTGGTACATATTTTCGTTTTGGGTTTTTAATTCATGACTTTTTTCAAGTTTTGAAGATGTAACTTGAAACCCAATTTGAAATTGAAAATGAAACAAATTTTTTGTTTGGTACATAGTTTTCATTTTGGGTTTTGAAATAGTTTTTATTTTATATTTTTTATTGCAACTAATAATATTGTAGGAGATTACACCCTTTTCTTCCTAAACCCACCAATCTCCTTCTCTTTCTCATCAATCCTATCCCTCATATCGCTGCAAACCATCCCCACTCACCTGCATCCTGGTACATTGTGCAGCAATAACCAGCCCATGACAATCACAGACCAATGCAACCACCCCAAATGCCGAATGATCATTAAGGCCATGGATGCCTATATTTAATTTGTATCTATCACTGGAGGGAGTCTTCCATTTTGCAGTACTTTCCACCGCCCCTACATTATCATTGTTCTTCATCCGAGATGCTAATTCTATGAATTCCAAAGCCAAGCCAACAGCCTTTTGACAAATATTATAAAGTCTGCTTACAGTAAATAATAAAATCAAGAATTATTCATGCTTTCTGTTTAATTATCAGGAGCTTCCTTTATATATATATATATATATGAGAATGTTTACAGAGATTGAGAGATATAACTTAGATACCTATTACGATTGATACACATTACTCTTGGAAGTTGGAAGTGTATCACTTATCTAATTGTATAGTTTT
>OU015771.1:13737019-13762019 GCA_907173295.1 Fagus sylvatica | reverse complement strand
CCATATAATAGCATAGTCAGTAAACTCAATGACAGAGAGTTTTACCTTTTTCTCCTCGGAATAGTTGTGGCATTCAAAGATCAACTCCACCTTCTTCTCCCATTCCAAGTATGCTTCAGGATCGTTTTTCCCTTGGAATGACGGTATCTTCATTTTGATGTTTCCTAGGTTTCCATTTATCCCATCTCGCCATCTCAGACCTGTTTGGAAACCTCTACCACGCCTTTCTCCCCTTGGCACGAACCTACCGTTCAGTGAAGCTTGATCCTCTTCACCTTCGAACTCATCCTCGTGGTCGCCATCAGAATCATCCACGGGCGCACGCCTTGCTTGCCTTCTAACATAAGGGCCTCCTTGAGGACGTCCCTCGCGCCAAGTAGCAATAACAGCATCTTGCCTATCCATCCGATCCTGAATCTCATTAAACATCACGTCCATGCGTTCAAATTGTTGTTGCATAGCCCGCAACATGAGAGACGACTCCGCCTGTCCTTCTTTGTTTGATGTTTCGCCCCTGGAAGACATAATATATATATATATATATATATTTTGAAACTATAGAGAAATGCTTAAAGTAATTCCTCACAACACTCCCTCACGTGTTTGCACTCAGATTATGTCACTCACACTCGTGTTTCACTCTTAAATTGGCTTTTTTTCCCGATATTAGTCTCACACTCTCTTGCCTTTTTCCACTCAAAGCTTCCCCTTTTCAGTTCTTCCTGAAACTAATAAACTTGATCAAGAAATTCAACTTGCAGTATTTAAACCAATACCGACGGCAGAAAATATATGAGAGAACAACTAATCAATGAGGAAAAAAAAAAAATCAGATTTTTTTTTTTTAGAGAACTGAAACTACAAAAGTCACAATTCAAGAATAAACTAACTTTGAGAAGATAGAATGATAGTATCTGTTGCTTCAGTATCACCTCTTTTTTTCAACTTGGTGCTTCAGTATCACCTTTTTTTTTTTTTTTTTTTTTTTTTTTTTTCTTTTTTTCAACTTGGTGCTTCAGTATCACCTTTTTTTTTTTTTTTTTTTTTTTTTTTTCAACTTGGTGCACAATACAAAAGAAAGAACAAGGAATAAAGAACACAAACGGAAGAAGATAGAATGATAACAAGAAACAAAAGGTAAAAGGATAGTAAACCTGATTTTAGAGCCTAAGAGCTCTGATACCAAATGATGCGATCCTCAACAGACACGCTTTGAGACCCAGCAAACAATATTGGAATACTTGCCCAAGAAAGCTAAAATCAGAATTTTGATAGAACACCCCAACCCAATGCTTATAAATGAAATGCGAATTGAAGGTATAAAGATAACAAACCCCGACCCAATGATTATAACTGAATCATGAACAGAAGGTATAAAATTTGAACGCCACAAGGAAGAATCCTTGAGAAGTTCACAAGTTCACTAAAGAACTAAGAGAAGAGACAAACCTCATGTTTTTCTTTGTATTCTGATTCAATAATGCTTTATTACAATGAGTGCAGGCTATTTATAACCTGTTTTCAACCCTACACGCCCATACAATAAAAGGAAACTAATTTGGTTCTAAAAAGACTGAAATTAAGGGCAAAAAATTAGCACTAATTGTGTCTGACATTAGCAGCTAATAATAGACTGAAATAGATAAGGAAATTTCGCATAAGGAAAGTCTGAAATGGAAAAGTCAATCAGCCAATTTAATTAGTATGGAAAAGGAAAGTAAATCAGCCAATTAAATAGGCAAGTCAAACAGCCAATTAATTGGTCTGATTTTAGAAAGTAATCAGCCACTTTCCCTTTCTAATTCCTCGCCAATAATCAGCCATTAATCCACGCCATTTTTGAGAAATTACGCCTAATTAAGTATGATCAGCCCCATCAGTAGCTTGGATTAAATTTATTACGCCTTCATCTTCCTTTGGGCCAAGCTTGGAATGCCCCGCTGTAGAATCAGCCCAAATATCTTGAATCAACCCATTAAGTGCTTCTTTGATCTTCTTGGATCTTGCTCTAGTAATTGGCCCAACTGGAACATGCAATGGATCCTTTAATGGTGCTTGTTGATTCTCATCACTCTGCTGCTTATATGTGTCCAAGTTCTTCTTATCAGTTGATGTTGTCATATCTGATCATGAGATTGTCTCAAACTCTCAATAAATATCATTAACAGTTACCACAACCCTTTCATAAGCCAAGGCATTTCTTGTGTTCCATATCTCCCAGGCAGTCGTGAACAAAACTTCAATAAATGGGCTCTGTAAATTGCGCAAAGAGCAGGAAATTAAATCACAAAAATTCATATGAACATCATATCCTGGCGGAAAAGAAATATAGCTGGCCTGCCAGACACACTGTGCAAAATCGCATCTCCAAAGAACATGGTCTGTGGTCTCGGCTTCATCTTCACACCATTTGCAGGAAAACGTTTGTATCACACCTCTGTCAAATAAATTAGTCTGTGTAGGCAAAATATTTTTACAAATATAACAAATACAATATAGCATAAGCCTTTAATTACAAATAGTTAGTTTATATTTGTTAATAACATGGGTTGATTATGTATGCAAAGATTGTTCAAGTTGTCTCCTACTAAATGAATGAAGAGTTTTTTGATAATGCAAAGATTGTTCAAGATTGTTAATGGCGGAGAAAGATGTCTATGTTATGTCCAACGGTATGGCAGAGTCGCAGAGAAGAAGTAATGGGTTGTAATAAAAATAAATGCAAAGTTAATAAAACTAAGAAAATGAAACCGGTTTCAAAAAAACCCAAAATAGGGTCAAGTTGTTTTGAAAAATGGCATGGGACCCACCAAAAAACCCAATCAGTTTTTGAGAATAAAAATCCAAACCGGTGTACCAAACAAACTAAAAAATGGTAGGGCCCTCATTTTCTGGTTTACAAATAAGAAAACTGTTTTTAAAAATGGTGTACCAAACAAGGCCCTAATAAAATTGTGTTTGGCACATTGTTTTCATTGTTCACTTCTTCAAAACTTTGTTTTGCAAAACATCCCAAATGTGTTTTCTTTAGATTTCAAACCAATTTTGAGAACAAAGTAATGACATATTTGTAATTACAACCAAGCTTAGCACATGGGCTTCTGACCAAAGCAACAGTAATATGGGCAACCAAAAAAAAAAGAAAAAGAAATGGTTGCTAATCCATCAATCCAATAGATTGAGAGAGACAAATTCACAAAAAAGAGGATCACGTTAACTTCAAAGGAAAGAGAGTAGGGAACGGACTACGATGACGTGGGTTCGTCTCTTCCCGCGACGTGGTTGGAAGGGGGAGAGGAATTATTATTATTATTATTTTTTGTAAGTGCAATCCAAAACACAAAATCAAAACAACCTGCTAAACACAAAATTAGATTGAAAACATGTTTACAACATTGGTTTGAAAATACTTACCAAACACGATTTTTTTTTTCTTTCAAAAACAACTTTAGATCTATTTTGAAAGTATATCTTGAAATCTTGTAAAATGTCAGGTTTTGAAAACATTTTTACTAAACAAGTACCAAACAGGCTTCTTATTTACTTCACTGTTAAAATCAAAATGGAATTTGTAGTACCCAAGATATAAAAAGAAGGATTACCAAAAAATAAATGGTCACTACGTTTGGCAAATAAACTCACAGTAATGCATTTTGATAGAATGCTTATATATATATATATATATATAAAATAAAAAATAAAATTGTGTTTGTTATTATGTTGAAATTTTTGTTGAAAATTACTTATATTGAATGAAATTGAGTTTGATTTTCAATTCTTGTAAAAAAAAAAAAAAATTGGAATAATAAGGAAATATTATTGGATGGGTATAATTAATAATTTTTTTAAGATACTAAATTAACTTTACATCCATATAGTTATACACATGAATATATCACAAATAGAAAATTTGTAATTAATATTGTGTGTGCCAGTGACCAAGGTTTTATAAATTCTCATTAATGGAAAATAACACAAAAACATTTACAAGAATTTAAATTCACATCTATTACATAAAATCCAAATATGAAGATTGTAAAATATAGTGCATAAAAACATATTACATCGATAAGCATTCCAAATCATGTTTGTCATTTTTCATGCATTATCTGAACCTCCCTATTATCAACACCACCAAAACCAACATTGATACCTTCATTTGTAACATTATCTTCCTCTTCATTATTAGTATAATTTTCATAATCATATAAATCAAATAATTAATCATTGTTCCGTGTCAATCTAATAAAGTTATGAATGGTCATACATGCCATCAAAATGAACATTTAAAATTGTAATGAAAAAGAGGACATTGATCATAGAATTGGAAACCTAGCCTTAAGAACATCAAAAGTTCGATCTATCAATGGAATCCTTGAGAGACAAATGTACATGGTTGTACATCTCCTCTTTTCCAAGAACCCTTCCACCCTTTGTATATCAGGTAATTGATACCTAATTTTGTTTTTATTAGTCCCACAATGGTACATATCAACCACTTCATATTTACCTAAACCAGAATTTGAAAAAAAAAAAAAAAAAAATCCAATGTATCAATTAAATTTTGCTCATATAATATATATTGGTAACCATAATACATTTAAGTAACATAATATAAAGTTTACCCCTAAGAGTGTGAAGGAAATCAACCCCCTATTGCAAACACAACAAAGTAAATCCTTGAATCATTGACGGCCTCCTCCCATCCAGCATTTACGAATGTAAAAATGTATGTCAAAATCACATGCAACCATCCCATTTTGAGTACACATTGATTTACAGCCTCTATATGGGATTTGAAAATTGATGGGTACCCATCCTTAACATATAAAATTATAAATAAGAAACTCCCAATTTACATAGTCATATGTTTTCTCCACATCTAATTTGCACAACACTCCCGAATCTCCTGACTTCAATCAACTATCGAAACACTCATTAGCAATGAGATCAAAATCTAAAATAAGTTTTCCCTTGACAATGACATTTTGAGACTGAGATTATCTTGTCGGTGTCTATTGGCCAATACTTTAGCAATATTTTTCTCATGATGGCTATTTTGTTTCTTGTCCCTTTTTTTGGTTGGATGAAATAGGGGTTTGGGGAGGGGGAGGCAACATATTAGTTTTAAATGGTCAATAAAGTTGTAAGTTAAAATGTTTATTTTATTTTATTTTTTATGACGTTGGAACCGTGCTAAGGTAGGACTTTTTAGACCAACCCCTAGAGAGTAAACCCCTGGTTACATGCGTCGACCATACAAAAATAAAACCTACATGCAACAGGGTAATTCAAAGTGCTTCACCCAAAGATGCCCAACTAGGCCAAGAGCCTTGTGCCCCCTAACCAATCAACTCAGGTGGTTAAGTATAACGTTTTATAAAGGGAAAAACTTCAACCATATATATGATTTGACTAACTACTTCAACAAAGCAAAAATCATTAAAAACAAAATCCTAAAAGATATTATTGTTTAACAATAAACACAATGTAGGAACAAAGATTAAGTTGCAAAAAATAAAATTTTGGAAACTGTGGCAATTACAACTTTCCTTACATGTATATTTAAATAATACCATACACGATCCAACTTTGGTTCTAGCTCCAACAACAGTCTTATAGTATTTTCAAGCTATGAGAAGTATTGAAAGTTATTACTAGCTACAAAAGGAAAAAGGCCAGTAAGTAATTGGCTTTGCACATGAAGATTATATAAAGGTAATACAAGAATTTGAAAGCACATAAACAATATATTAACAAGATATTAGTTTCAAGTTGTTCCTTACTGAAATGCACACACATCATCAGTCATTACACCTAGCCAAACCATTTATCACTGATCCACTAGGTCATTGGTGGCTAGATGATGCTCAAGCAGCACCCAAGCCACAAATAATAGGCACACAGGTGGTCATGCATGATTAACTTTCATCCCAACCAACAGGAGATTGACACCACATTTTTTAATAATGAATTATTATAAGAACCAATTTAATTCAAGCGAAATAATAACATGGGGTTGTTTTTTTAATTTTAATAATGCAACTTTATCATCGAATGTTGATTCGACGATAACTTTTAATTTGATAGTCCGATTAAAACACGTGACATGTCATCTTGATCGTCTTTACATAAAAATTTGTTTGATGAATTTTAATTGTTGATCAGATGGTCAAAACAAAACTTCGTTTAAAACCCTATTTTAAGAAAGTTGTGTGCTTTCTATCATTAGAATTTCAAAACAGAAAACCCTTAGTACGTGCTTAGGGTTTGGATATGGGTGGCAAAATGGGGTGTCTACAAAATTTTCTCTTTAAAAATAGAATATTTTCTTAGTGAAAAATTAAGTGTTGCATTTATATGAACCTCAAGGGGGAGTGTCATTTTGTAAAACCTCAAGGGAGGTTGGTATAATTTACCCTAATAATTAACTATCTTAAATTGAAAGATAATCAATTATTTATTTAAACTATCTTAATAATCCAATGGAATTATCCAATATATGAATTCATGCTCTTATCTTAAGTTTAAACCAATGAAAGTATGACACATAATTAATGATTATTAATTCGTTGATAAATCGATTATAATTAATTAGTTATAATCACTCATGATATATATATATATATATATATATATATATATATATATATATATATGCAATTGTTTCTATATGGGTTACACATATATAAATGAAGAGAGAGAGAGAGAGAGAGAGAGAGAGAGAGAGAGAGAGAGAGAGAGAGAGAGAGAGAGAGAGAGAGAGAGAGAGAGAGAGAGAGAGAGAGAGAGAGAGAGAGAGAGAGAGAGAGAGAGAGAGAGAGAGAGAGTAGGGTTTAGGACCTACCAAATTCAAAGATAGTTCTTCACATGGATTTTGCATAACCAAGACTAGTAGTACTCTTAAATCCAACCGGTGCATAATAAAATGTTACATCCAACATAACAAACTTTTTGTGTTGTATGACCAAAACGTTTTGTGCACCTAAGGCATGCTACACATTTCACAATATTTTTTATGGGTTTAGGAATTTTAGATGATCCAGGGATTTTTAGCTTCAGATGTTCTAAAATATTTTTAGAGATTTTAGGAATCTCAATGATCAAAGAGGACAAACTATCCTCACTTAGGGGAAAAGAGCGAAGGGGAGTAGGAAGTGGAGAGGGAGGAAAATCTGGAGGGTGAGAATATGGGGTCGTCTATCGGATTGAGCTACACTTAGGAAAAGCATAACAATCCCCATCATTGTCGTCATTACTATTACAAGCCTCATATTATTTCTTTCAATAAGTACTCTTTTTATACACAAGAAGTTTTTTTCTTCTTCTTTTATTCGTGTAATATTTGGATGTTGAATAGAAAAAAGATAGCTTTATATATAAGGACAAAAGAGTTGTCTGGTGGACTTCTGAACAAGATACGTTAATTTGAAAATGGATTGGTTGTTACAAATAACTTATATTGGAATTAAATAAAGCTTTATTTGTACATGGTGACTTTTAGTGTGTGATGAAGTATGATTCAAAGTTAAAAGTAACAAATAACTGTCTCTTGATTTGGGTCATGAGTTTTCAAAAAAGCCAATATTTGACTTCTAGTTTGATGTGTGATGTATTCTTACCAGGAACTTTTGTTAAAACACAAATCTTTGATTTAATTAAAGAGCTGCTTAAGGTCAATCCATTTTTACAATATATATTTTATCGTTGTAGTGGCTTTTGGTTATAATATGTCTCTAACTTATTTCTATTTTTTTTTCCATAATTGATGTCATGAAAGTCCCTCGACCCAACAAAATCTCATAATATTTTTGAAACATTCGTGCTTTAAGTTGTGGTGGGTCCTAATGTTATCTCTTTTTATTTTATTTTGAATTGTGGTGGACTCACTTGTTATGAAAATGTTGTAAGAATTTATTGTGTCCATAAAAAGGCTCATTGATGTTGTCATAACCCCATTTTGACCGCTTTTAATTTTCTCGGAATATGCCACGATTGCAAAGAAAAAATGCTATTTGACTGCCTTGGATGCATACCCTGGATTGCATTTAATTGTTGGTGAAATTAATTGATTTTTCATTGATACACGTCATTATTGAGCCTAATTGCATTTAACCACGTCTTGTGTGTTACTTGTAATTCGTCTCATCCATTGTTCAAAATACACGTGTATTTACCTAAAGAGTTCATTTAATTTTCTAGACACTTTTATCTTAGGGAATGTGTCTCACTTTAAGGGTTCCAATCCATTTGCATTTTTATCGCGAGATTGTCGACACCGGCGGAATCCTTTACACCGGCGGAAAATCTTCTATTATTCTTTTTCTTTTTATTTTCCTAGATACCGACCCCCATCTGGCGAGTGTTGTGTGTGATCTCTATCTCTTTTCCGTTTCGAGATATGAGTTGTGTGTGTGTGGGAACTTGTGTGTGTGTGTGCGTATGAGCGCAATTTGGAGTCGCCACCAACCATGGGAAATTTCTAAGGTGTGATTGGGCACCTATGTCTAATAGATTTTATCTTATTTAGACATTTATAACAAAAAATGGTCTTGAACCAGAGATGGGTTCGGGGGTTTGCTTATGCGTGGGGAAGGTGTTAGGCACCCCACGACATCCGTTAAAAAAAACGGTTACCTCCTTTCTAATGTTTTCTTTATTTGCTAAGCCTAGGTTTGTTGGTTTTAATTATGTACAAATGTCCCAAATTTGGTCGAGCAATATACCAAGAGTGGCAAATGCATTTTGACCTCATTTGGTTTTGATTAGACTCTTTATTTCACCATCCCTTTTATCTTTGTATCTTTTAAATTTCCGGGCATTTCGGTGGTAGGATATACTTGAAATCCTAACACCTAGTGCCGGGACAAACAATTAATGTTTTTGGTGCCATATTCGGGATCTCTTTACCCTTGATTTCCAAGAGTAAAGCGGTCCGTCAAATGGCGGGGTTTTGGATGATTAATTCACACTTTGGGGAATTTTAGACCATGATCCTATGGGAGTTAGAACGTGTAGAATCCCTTACACGAAAGCACGTACCAGCCACGCCCCCGTGTAAAGGACTCATACCTTCGTTTCTAACGCCCACATTACCATGTTTACTCTTTTTAAAGTTTTCATGGCAAAGTGTATTTTAATCACATTTTTATATCAAAGCGATAAACACTCAAACAAGTAATCACGGTATATTCACAACACATAATTACAAGAACGAGTATGAAAGCGAATAGAATGTTCAAACAAGTAATCTCGGCATGTTCGCAGCACATAAATCACAAGTATGACATAATATGGGATGATCATGGTATGTTAGCAGCACATCAATCATAAGTATGAAATGACATAAATGCAACATTTATTTGAAATGGCAAGGTACAATTCATGAGAATTTTTAGGGAAAGGGTCAAGACCTCGTGGGGTCGGGATTCGATGCTATTTGAAAGACTTACTCGAATCTCGACACCACCTTAGGATTTACATGAATAAAACAAGGCAATTTTTAGAAGAGAATTCAATGCCTTTTCGGGCTTACACGGGGGTTTAGTACTATTTGAAAAGATTTACCTAAACCCGCGAAGCCAAATAGGACTTAAATGAGAAAAACTGTTTTTGAAATGGGTTTCAATGCCTTTTCGGGCTTACACGGGGGTTTAGTACTATTTGAAAAGATTTACCTAAACCCGCGAGGCCAAATAGGACTTATATGGGAAAAATTGTTTTGAAAAGAGTTTCAATGCCTTTTCGGGCTTACACGGGGGTTTAGTACTATTTGAAAAGATTTACCTAAACCCGCGAAGCCAAATAGGACTTATATGGGAAAAATTGTTTTGGAAATGGGTTTCAATGCCTTTTCGGGCTTACACGGGGGTTTAGTACTATTTGAAAAGATTTACCTAAACCCGCGAGGCCAAATAGGACTTATATGGGAAAAATTGTTTTGAAAAGAGTTTCAACGCCTTTTCGGGCTTACACGGGGGTTTAGTACTATTTGAAAAGATTTACCTAAACCCGCGAAGCCAAATAGGACTTATATGAGAAAATCTTTTGAAAATGGGTTTCAATGCCTTTTCGGGCTTACACGAGGGTTTAGTACTATTTGAAAAGATTTACCTAAACCCGCGAGGCCAAATAGGACTTATATGGGAAAAATTGTTTTGAAAAAGTTTCAATGCCTTTTCGGGCTTACACGGGGGTTTAGTACTATTTGAAAAGATTTACCTAAACCCGCGAAGCCAAATAGGACTTAATGAGAAAATCTATTTGAAAAATGGGTTTCAATGCCTTTTCGGGCTTACACGAGGGTTTAGTACTATTTGAAAAGATTTACCTAAACCCGCGAGGCCAAATAGGACTTATATGAGTGAAAATCATTTAAAAAGGGGTTTCAATGCCTTTTTGGGCTTACACGAGGGTTTAGTACTATTTGAAAAGATTTACCTAAACCCGCGAGGCCAAATAGGACTTAAATGAGAAAAATTGTTTTAAAAATGGGTTTGCGATTTACGGGTCCAACGCCTCATGGATTTACATGGGGTTTAGTGCTATTGAAAGACTTACCTAAAACCGCCAATACCGTTTGGTATTTTCATGCCCAAATCAAAATAATGCAATATGAACAATATTTACAACAACGTAGTAAATAATGTAAATAACCGGGTTTGAAAACGAGTATTTTTGCGGGTCCAATGCCGTATGGATTTACATGGGGTTTGCGCTATTGAAAGACTTACCTAAAACCGACCAATACCGTTTGGTATTTTCATGCCCAAATCAAAATAATGATGATAAATATATTTACAACGGTAAAAGTAAATAATGGCAATAAATTTAAGCATAACGGGAAGCAATAAATTAATGGAATTTACAACAAGGGAATTTTGTGGGTCCAATGCCTATGGAATTACGTGGTGGTTAATGCCTCTTTGAGGTCTTACATAATCCACCACGACCAATCGGGATTATCACGCCCAAATCACAAAGGGAAAAGGGGAGAAAATGACAATATTCACAATATAATACGCACAACGTAGTAAATGTAAATAAAGCGATAAATGATAAAATGACAATATTTAAACATGGGGGTTTTTAATGGGTCCAATGCCTATGGAATTACGTATGGTGGTTAAAGCCTCTTTGAGGTCTTACATAAGTCCACCACGACCAATCGGGATTATCACGCCCAAATCACAAAGGGAAAAATGGGGGAAAATTGACAATATTCACAATATAATATTTACAACGTAGTAAATGTAAATAAAGCGATAAATGACAATATTTAACACATGGGGATGTATTTTTCGGGTCAAATACCTCGTAGGCTAACAAGGTTGTTACGGCCTCGTTAGAGGTCTTACGCAACTGAGCCAAAGCTACTCAATATTTGCCGTACTAAAACACGAAGGACCGGATGTATTTTTCGGGTCAAGACCTCGTGGGCTAACATGGTTGTCACGGCCTCGTTAGAGGTCTTACGCGAGCCGCCAAAGCCACTCAATATTGCCGTACTAAAACACACCGGGGGAGGGGGGTAATCACAACAACATATATATTCACAAGTACGTAGTAAATGTAAATAAAGCGATAAATGACTAGAAAATGTAAATAAAGCGATAAATGACAAGGAAATGTAAATAAAGCAATAAATAGACAAGGAAATGTAAATAAAGCAATAAATAGACAAATAAGAAACTAGTAAAGCATAAATGAACTAAAATGAACTAGAAAAAGAATGTAAGAGAGAGAGAGAGAGAGAGAGGGGGAAGATGAGGAGAGGTTAGAGAGAGAAGCACCTAATAGATGCTTCTCACTCTAAAAACCACCCCAAAATCCCTAAGAGAAAGCTTAGAGAGAGAAAGAGCTTAGAGAGAGAGAGAGATTACCTAGAGAGGAGTCTCTCTCTCTAAAAACTACCCAAAATCCCCTTCCTAAAACCCCCTAAAAAACCCCTATTCTCTGCCTAAACTAACGCTCAAAGAGGCCTAGAGCCGAGCAAAAAGTGTGCTTGAAGTGAGGGGGGGGGGTCGGTTTTATAGAAAACCGTGCACGCCTCGCGCAGGTCCATCATGCGCGGCGCATGACGGTCCTGCGCGAGTTGTGGTACTGCCACGTGGCAGTCTTATCCTTCCACGCCAGCAGCTCCTCGAATCCTCCTCGATTTCCGTGCGCGTATCCTTTTTTATCCGATTTTCGGGGGCAGTTTTGGAGGTCTTCCGGAACTCAAAATGGGTCATGCGGCATATCGTCGGAAAGCTCTCGACGTCCTCTTTCCAACGATATAAAGTTTGCGCGAATCGGAGTTCGGACGAGGGAGTTATGGCTCCCGGAAGTCGGGGTGTCGGAGCTGTTTTTGTGCACTTTTCCGATGTAGATTCCGGTCAAACGGGGAATGCTATCGGCGAACCGAGAGTTCCACGTCGTAGCCGGAGTCATTATCTTTCCAACGCACCCGGGCTCGCGGATCAACTTGTTGCGAGCAGGAAAGACTCTGCGCGCGAAGGCGGCTGTCCGGGAGAAAAAATGCGTTTTGCTCCCAGCGCGTTTTTTCTCAAATCTTGTCCCAGTTCGCGCGCATATTTGACCTAGCTCCCGATGTCGGATTTTGACGTTCTTGGTACCGTCGGAAAGCTTGCGCTGCCTACTTTTGCAAGGTTCCGGATTTGCGGAAATCCGAGCTTGGACTTGTGAGATATGGCCCCGCGAACAGAGGCCACCGGGGTGTTTTTGGTCCGTTTGAGGGCAGTTTTCCGATCGGGATTCCGGCTGGCCCCGATAAATTCTTGGCGATCCGAGAGTTCCTTGTCGTGCATGAATGTGTCTTCTTTCCAATGTGCCCGGGCTCGCAGATCAACTTGTTGCGAGTCAGGAAGACTCTGTGCGCAAGCGTGGCAACGTCGGTGGGAAAATCCCGGAACTTTCAGCAAAACCTTATTTTGTCGGCCTGTTTTCACGCGCGTGGTAGACGTAGCTCCCGATGTCGGATTCCGACGATCTTGGTATCGTCGGAAAGCTTGCGTTACCTACTTTTCTAACGGTACAGGCCTTGCACAGAGGCGAGTTTGGGTTCGCAAGATATGATCTTGCGAACGGAGGCCGTCGGAATGTTCCTTCATGCCAAGGGGTCATCTTCTGACTGAGATTCCGGCTTGACCGGAGGAACTCTTGACGATCCGAAAGTTGCATGTGGTAGCTGAAGTGAACCTCTTGCCTAAGGGTCTTGGCTCTTGGACCAAGTTGCAGCGGGTCGGAGAGAATCTTTGCGCAAACGCTGCCTCCCAAATGGGCTGTTTTGTCAACAACACTTACCAAAATTTGGCTAAGTGTCGGACCGTTTTTTCGCAGTTTTGGCCACAACTCTCTCGTTTCTCGTCCGTTTTCGACCCGTAAAGTACGGAATCGAAGCTCTTGATATTCTCTATACATTGGTCAAGGGGTGGTCAGTTCGATCCAGTTTTTGGTCTGGTCAATGGTCCGGTCAAACCTTGGTCAAACTTGGTCAACCTTGGTCAAACTTGGTCGAACTTGGTCAAAGCTCTCCAAACTCTTGGAGATGTATCCCGGACTACATTTCAAGGGTTTCCTGGGCACGGTGGGTCCTAGTCGGGTCGGAAACGGCTCGGTCAAACCTCGGTCAAACTTTGGTCAACCCTAGTCAAACTTGGTCAACCCTAGTCAAACTTGGTCGAACCTCGGGAAATGTGTCCCGGACCTTCTTCTTGGGAGTATTTGATGCGGCGATGAGTGTCGTCAGATCGTGCTGGACTTCGGTTCGGGCTGTCCCGTTTTGCGCACCGACACCCGAGAAAATCCCGTGGGTAAAAATGGGGTTATGACAGTTGCCCCTTCTTTGTTCGGCATTTCTTGGCACAAGGAACGTTGGACAAAGAATAAATGACTCGATTTTTGCCCGCTCGGATTTTCTCGGTTTCCGCGTTCTCCTACGGCTGTCGCGCAGTTTGTCTCGGTTTGCGTGCCAGTCCTTCCGGGGTCCAAATGGGTATTCCAGGGTTTGGAGAAGATCGGTCGGGATGCGAAAAAACAATTTGGGGCTTGAAATGGTGAAACGGGGCAGTTTTGGGAACTCGCGCATGACCATCATGCGCGGCGCATGACGGTCCTGCGCGAGGCCCCACTACTTCAGGCCCCGCGCGGCCTTTCCCCTTCATTTTGTCGCTTTCTTTCCCTTTTCGCTCTCTGGACCCCACTTCGCCCCTTTTCACTCTTCTGCTCATATCTTGCTATCCGGGACTCTGATTGACGCGCCGTCTTCGCCTACGCGCTCCACGAGTAAGCCCCTTTCCATCCCTACCATTTATTTCAGTTTTAAACGGTCGAAATGTGCTGATTGGGTTATTCTCTTTTTGTGTCTTTTTGGTCTTTTTCTTATGATCCAGGACTCTGATTGACGATCAGTCTTCGCCTACACGTCCTATAGGTAAGCACCTTTCCATCCCCACCTTTCTTTTCAGTTTTGAACGGTCGGATTGGTTGCTTCCTTTTTTATGTCCCATGCTTCTGCTTTATGTACTTCTGCTTTTATTTTCTTTAGTTCCCTTGTATGTTTGGGGATGTAATACACACTTAGCAAGCATGTTTGTTCACAAAAATGTATTTGGGTATAGAAACACGTGCATGTACAAATGAACCTTTGTAGGCACACATGCGCACGTACATGTGCTTGGAAGCACATGAGGTGAAAAACACAAATTTGGTAACACAACATTTATTGAAATGCTGCGTGTATTTTTTTTTTTTTTTTATTTTTTATTTTAGGGCACTACGTCGTGCATTTTTTTTGTGAGGCCTAGTATTTCGAAAATTAAGGGTCAAGTTTGGGATTTGCACAAACTTGGGAAATGTGTGTTTTTTTTTTGTTGGAGACTTGAAATTTATTTGAGTCTCAAATTGGGTGGTTCAACGGTTTGGAATCTCAGTCCAAACAGGTTGAGGGGTGATCTGACTTGGGGACTACCCAAGCTGCAAATCGGGTGGTTCAACGGTTTGGAATCTCAGTCCAAACAAGGTTGAGGAGTGATCTGACTTGGGGACTACCCAAGCTGCAAATCGGGTGGTTTCAACGGTTTGGAATCTCAGTCCAAACAGGTTGAGGAGTGATCTGACTTGGGGACTACCCAAGCTGCAAATCGGGTGGTTCAACGGTTTGGAATCTCAGTCCAAACAAGGTTGAGGAGTGATCTGACTTGGGGACTACCCAAGCTGCAAATCGGGTGGTTCAACGGTTTGGAATCTCAGTCCAAACAAGTTGAGGAGTGATCTGACTTGGGGACTACCCAAGCTGCAAATCGGGTGGTTCAACGGTTTGGAATCTCAGTCCAAACAGGTTGAGGGGTGATCTGACTTGGGGACTACCCAAGCTGCAAATCGGGTGGTTTCAACGGTTTGGAATCTCAGTCCAAACAGGTTGAGGGGTGATCTGACTTGGGGACTACCCAAGCTGCAAATCGGGGGTTCAACGGTGGAATTTCAACAGTTAGACTCATTTTGGAAATTCATCCAAATGGTCAAGGGAAGACTGTTTGTTTGATTGTTCTCTTTTCTTTTTTTTCTTATTTTGCATAATTTTGATCATTGTGTACTTCCTATGCTTTTCGAGAATGAGATGTACCTGACTTTTCTGACTCTTTGACTGTTCATTGTTCTTTTTGCAGATGTCTGATCGAGGTAGTGGCAGTGGGGGCCATCGCCGGTCCGATCGCCTTGCGAAAGGCAAGGCTGTAGTTTATGCTCCTGAGAGTTCTCCTGATACGGACGATGAGTATGATGCTATGGAGGACGTTCGTACCCGCTTTGATGCCTCTATCGCCCGGAACCTGCAGGCGGAGCTCGATGCCGAGGCTACTGGTCCTGCTTCTAGTGCGGCTCGGCCTCCTCCTCGACCTGGAGTCGTCATTGGTCGTAGTGCTAGGCCTTCTGAGACGACTCGTCCTTCTCCACAGCCTGGTGTCACCACTGGTCCCAGCGATGCTCCTTCTGCCGCACCTCGTCGTCCTCATACCAGGTCGACGGGTATTCCCTCTTCGAGATTGAAGAGGCAGAGGACTGGGGGGATTCCTGATTCTGCGGGCACCATTCCCGAGGATTACGTTGCGCCAGGATTTAGATATCCTCCCCAGGGTGGCATTCGACCGCGTTACCCTGTTGCGGTTGAGATATCTGATACGCCCCTTCTGACGAACCTCCTTGCTCATCCGTCTTCTCTGGTCCGTCGCTGTCAGGTACCCTCATACTTTCATATGTCTCTTTTGTTCTTGGTCTTTGCAAATCTCTGTATTGACATTCTTCTTTCGGATTTTGTGCAGGAGCCTCCCGAGAGTGCTGGCCGAGGTGGGTGGTCTGATTTTGGCAGACTCTTGGCGGCTTCCCGTCCGGAGTATAGAGAGTTTTTGATAGAGCTGGGCTTCGGCCCTTTCCTTAGCATCCCCTATGTGTCAGTGTACCACCCGGCGGTGTGGTGTTTCATAGAGAGATTCTTTCATCACACCGGGACCTTCCACCTCAGTACCTGCGAGATGGCGGTGCTTCCTGTAGATTGGAGTGCTATCTTGGGCATCCGTTTTGGAGGGAGAGCTCCCCCTAGCGAGCCTATAGATGGCTTTGAGGCTAGGGAGATTTTGGGTCTTGCTGATCGTGATGCTATAGAGGGCTCCCGGCGTCCTTCCGTGAGGATTCGGCATCTGGCGGATGTCTTGAGGAGAGATAGGGAGGAGCCTCCTACTGAGCTACGATATCGCCAGTGGGCAGCATATCTCATTTTCAGCTGCTTTCTCGGGAATGACCGGTCCATCGTTCCCACGCCCATTGTTGGTATGTTCCGGGACATCGACACCCTGAGGGAGTATGACTGGGGTGCCTTGACATATGGATTTTACATCCGGGGTCTGCGCCGTTATTCTCGTCGGGAGTCGATTAGCTTTCTTGGCTTCTGGCAGTTTACCGTCTTCTGGGCCTTTGAGCACTTCCCCACTTTCGCTCCCAGTCGGCTTCCGTTGGCTTCTGACCCGGATTTTCCTCTTGCCAGGCGTTGGGATTCTTCTAGGATTGAGAGGATGACTGCTCGCACACTCCTTGAGCTTCGCATGACAGTTGATTGCATCAGGGATGCTGATATCATCTTCCAGCCCTACTCTGCAGCTTTGTCCCAGCGACCTGAGGTTTTTAGGGCTGTAGCGTTGTCTCGTCTGAGGCTGTGGATCCGGACCTCTCGGTCTTGGGAGCTTCTGTTGGGTGAGCGGACCTGTACGACAGCTGGGTGATGAGGCCGTTGTCCCTGTAGACCCCTCCCCCTTGATGACTATTGAGGATTACATTCCGCGAGCTCCGAGTGATCCCTACATAGCAGGGGTGAGTGCATATCCGAGTCTGGTCCGAGAGGATGTGCCATACCAGGAGTGGTTCGAGCGAGTTTCTTTGGGATCCCTGATGTCTCTTCACGAGGTTGAGGGTGGCCGTGTCATGGGTGGAGTGGCCATGGACAGTCATCTCATTCGGTCTTCTGGGCAGATCGAGAGACTTGAGAGTGAGATACTGCGTCTCCAGCTTGAGCTGTCGGTCAGCGTGGATCGTCATACGGCTGATATGGACCGAGTACAGGGAGAGATGGCCAGTATGCAGACGGAGGCGACACAGCGAGAGGGGGAGATGGTGCAGATGCGGAGGGATTTGGCTTCCCGAGATGCAGAGGTGGCCCGTCTTGCTGCCGCCGTACGGAGATTAGAGGAGCAGCTTCAGGGTATGG
Source organism: Fagus sylvatica (assembly GCA_907173295.1). Lineage (NCBI taxonomy): Eukaryota > Viridiplantae > Streptophyta > Magnoliopsida > Fagales > Fagaceae > Fagus > Fagus sylvatica. The sequence goes on along the minus strand of OU015771.1, from coordinate 13,744,264 downwards.
GCATTACTCCTGTTACCGGAGCTGACCCGTCTGGTCTTGGTCAGCCTTCTTCTTCGCCACCTCGTGATCCTGTTTCTCGAGACTGGTTCTTTGACGACCCTCCTTCCTCATGATGTACTTTTGTTTACTTTTGTCTTCTTTTGTGGCCTTGTATTCTGGCCAGACATTTTGTGTTTATATGGGATGTACAGACATTGACTATTGTATATATGACATTTGTGGTTTATGGATGGTTTTGGTTTTCTTTTATGGTTATGTGCATGGATATGTGTATGGATGTGTTTGGGTATGTGTTTGGGGTTATGTGTATGGATACCGGGTCTCGATCCTCCGCGAGGCCTGGTTCAATAAATATCGGGGCTTACCTCTCCTTGGGGCCCGTTTCCATCATCATTGGGACTTACTCGTCTTGAGGTTTCTATCATCATTGGGACTTACTCGCTTCTCGAGGCCCGTTTCTATCATCGTTGGGACTTACTCGCTTCTCGAGGCCCATTTCTATCATCATTGGGACTTACTCGCTTCTCGAGGCCCGTTTCTATCATCGTTGGGACTTACTCGCTTCTCGAGGCCCGTTTCTATCATCGTTGGGACTTACTCGCTTCTCGAGGCCCATTTGAATGACTCTCCGAATTTTTCCAATTTTTCTTGACAAAAATGGAAAAATTTGCCCCAGTATGCAGTGTCAAACAAATTTTTCTAGCTTCTTGAAGATAGAAAAATTTTGCCCCAGTGTAGGGCAACGTAGGTCGATGCAGAGTTCTGGATTTCTTTCTCCGCTTTCCTTGTGTCAGGCTACGACGGCTCGCAGAGAGTCGGTCTACTTTTTTTCGAAATTTTTCAAAATTCTTTTGAAAAATTTTGCCCCAGTGTACCACGGGATTTGCCTGCGTGACATTCCCGGGTCATCTTTGCACTTCCCGGATTTCTGAGTTGAGCCAGGGTTTCAGGGCCGGTTCTTGACCTGTCGAGCCTAGTTCTCGGTTCTCGGGCCATCCTGCTGGCGGGTGGTCGATCCTGATTACATCGTATCAAATGCTTCCGCTTGAGGCCAGCTTTGGTCCCACTTTTGACCTCCGGACCGGTTCTAGGGTTTCGGGCCGGTTTCTGTCCGTTGACTCGAAATCTTCGATCACCGGACCGCCCAAGACTTTCCCATAGGTGATTTCTTGCGAAATGGCCCTTATATAGTGCAAAACGGACCTCTGGGAGTGAGCGAACAGGTTCAAATTCGCGAGACATGGGAGAAAGAGCCGTTGGGATTCCCAACGGGACTCGCGCATGACCGTCACGCGCGGCGCGTGATGGTCATGCGCGAGTTCTTGGCTTTTTAAACTCCGAGATCCCCCTTCGAGCCAGCAACCGTTTTTTGAGTTTTCCTCTCCCCTCTTCACCAAAAACTCTTCGTTTTTCTCATTTTTTGGTCTTTTGGGTCCATGGCCTCTTCGAGTAATGATCCCGACTCCTTGGTGACGCTTCGTTTCCATGATTTCCGTGTTGAGCGGATGAGACATTGGTGGACTCTTCTTGGAGAGGATGACCATGCCGATATCGTGGGGATCTTTGGCAAGTTTCCCCCTTTCATGCGGCTACAAGTTGATCGTGGCTTGCTCGAGGCGCTTGCTTCTTTCTGGGACCCGACCCATTGTTGCTTTTCCATCGGAGAGGTGGATCTCATTCCCACCATGGAGGAGTATGCTGAGCTTCTTCAGCTAGACAGCCCCTTCAGCGAGACCCCGGTTATACCCATTCAGGGCCCTCGGTCCAACCGATGCTTGGAGAAATACTTGGGTTTGACCACTGCGGTTCTACGTCCTGAGATCGCCCGACCTGAGGAAACTTGGCGGAAAGCCAACATTTCTCTAGACCTGCTGACGAAGTACTTCTCTCGGAGTGCCTTTCCGGCGAAGCTTGCTAGAGACTTCATTGTGGGCAAGAAGGGGTGGAAGAAATTCCGAATCAATGCCTTCAAGATCGCCTTCGCAGGTATTTTTCTCTTTCCCACTTCCGCTGGTAGGATAGACTTGGGTGTCATTCCTATAGTATTCAGCGAGGGCAGGTCTATCATCCCTGCCATATTGTGCGAGACCGTGCGGTCTTTATCTTATTGTAGGAGACAGGGAGAGGGGGTTCCGATGTTCTGCACACAGCTCCTCCAGCTCTGGTTCTGCAGTCACCTGCAGCATTTCCACCGCCTCCAGACTCCTTATCATTTTGAGAGGCATACGGTGAGCCAGACCGTCCAGATAGCACTTCCCTTTCACTGGCGACAGTCGTGCCTGGGCGCTATACCTCCTTGACCTGCCCTTGAGTGGGTGGTCTTGGAAGGTTACCTGGGGGCCGGCAGCGTGGATGCCCTGGACTCATTGTGCCCTCTTCGATGGAGTGCCTCTTCCTGGGGTGTGGGGTTGTACAGGCCACTATCCCAGCCTTGCTCTTCGTCAGTTTAGCGGTGTTCAGTACCCGCCCGACTTGGATGCGGTGACTTTTGACTACATTCCCGGTGAGGATATGTGGAGGCTCCTCTTCAGGATTGAGGATATCTGGGGAGGTCGTCTTTCGGAGATGGTCCTCATCGAGGAGGGTTCGCCCGGAGATAGCTCTGTTACCTCGGACTTTGTCGAGTGGAGAGAGGGGTGGACTCCCTTTTTCACCCTCAGGCCTACAGTACGGCCAGGTGCACCATATTCTTTGATATCTCGCTCCCTTCGGGTATCAGCCTCCACTGGTCAGCCTGAGAGAGTTACAGTTTTGGAGCGAGAGCTTGAGGAGGCTCAGACAGAGCTGTTATCATTACGCCTTGCCAGGGCGTCTGAGAGAGAGGCGTCTGCGGCTCGTGTAGAGTCTCTGCGGAGTACCTTGCATCACAATAGTGTGGCGGTGGCGAACCTTCGCCGCGACTTGGTGGCTCAGAGGGGGAACGTCTCTACTCTTCGCACGATGAATGAATTCATCAGAGAGCAGCTCGAGATTTCTGAGGATGCTAAGGAACAGCTGGAGGAGACCTTGGCCGAGGCTCGGGAGCAGCTGGAGACTGAGCAGGCGGAGAGGACTCGGGTCCAGGATGAGCTTGATTCTCTTCGTTCATATACCCAGGCCTTGGTTGATCCTGCCACCGGTCGTCCTCAGGACATTGTAGCCCTCCGACGGGCGCTAGATGCGAGTGAGGAGGCGCTCACGTCTGCGCGTACTTCCATGGGGGTCATGAGGGTTCAGATTAGCGTTCTCCAGGGTGACAACGGGGTTTTGCAGGCCGAGTTGGATCTGGTGCATGATGCTCTTGAGTCCAATGCTTCTTGGCTCAATCAGGAGGGTTTCCCTGTGGTCACTTCTCTTCACCAGATTAACCAGGTGATGGATTCTTTGGGTGCCAGAGCTCGCGCCGTCTGGGAGGAGCATGATGAGGGGGATCCGGCCCTTTCCACTGCTTTGGGGAGATTCTGCAGAGAGGACCTGCATACGTCTTGGTCATTAGATAGCATACTTCAGGTAGCAGTGAGTAGTCAGTAGTTTTTGTATTTAGATGGTGAGTCATTCATAAATCCGAGTCGGATTATGCATGGCTCCCATTTTTAACTTCTAAGTCGATATATTTAGACATGCTTTCAAGACATCATGAAAAATCAAATGTATGAATTTATGAACTATGAATGAACGAAAGCACGTATTTTGTCTATGAATATCTATATGAAATCCTATGAATTCGACTTTTTATGAATCAATGGCAAGGATTGAATGTTATTGTGGAAATGAATATGAGAATTTACAAATTTGAAAGAGATAAGTATGGTATGAATGGTTTGTGAGAACTTAATGATATGTCACTTTGAAACTGGGTGTTTGGAAGGATACACTTGTGCTCCACCTCTTGATCCCCAAACATTCTCTTTATATCGAACGAACCGTACTGCTCAAAGGATAACATAGGTCGTTCTTTCGTCGAAAACCTCTTCACCGCATAACAACCCCGATCACTAGTCTTGCACTGATTTGATGCCCGCCTTGTTGTGATACCGGTTTTTTTTTTTTTTTTTTTTTTTAGCCATATATTACCCTCAGCTTACGCCAAGTCCAGCTTTCCACGTTACTTTTGCCTATGGCGCCTCTTCCGAGGTTTTCACCATACCCGCGGTAATTTCCATCCGAGGGCAACGTCCTTACGGATTTTCGTTGCTTCCCGGGCCTTCTTCAAAATTATCAAAATAACAAATTGGAAATTTGAAGAATATTCCTCTTTGATTAAATTGACTAAAGTTATACATGGTACTTAATTACAGAATCAGAATTAATGGGTGACCGGAACTCTTCGCCATCCATATCAGCCAGAATGATTGCTCCCCCTGAGAAGGCTTTCTTCACCACGTACGGACCCTCATATGATGGTGCGAACTTTCCTCGTGGATCTGATAGGGCCATATTCCTCTTCTTCAGAACGAGATCTCCGGGTTGGAAAGTGCGAGGTCGAGCCTTCTTGTTGTAAGCTCTTTCGATCCTCCTCTGGTAAAGCTGCCCGTGGCATAGTGCCGCCAATCTCTTTTCATCTATGAAGTTCAGCTGCTCATACCGTGCTTGGAGCCCATTCGGCTTCTTCCAGCTGAGTTTGTGACAGGATTCTCAAAGAAGGGATCTCCACTTCGACTGGTAGTACTGCTTCCATCCCATACACCAGAGAGTAGGGGGTGGCTCCAACGGATGTCCTCACTGACGTTCGGTAGGCACACAAAGCGTAAGGCAGGTGCTCGTGCCAATCTTTATAAGTCTCCGTCATCTTGCTCAGAATCTTCTTCACGTTCTTGTTGGCAGCTTCTACGGCTCCGTTCATCTTCGGACGGTATGGAGCAGAGTTGTGGTGCTGGATCTTGAACTGCTGGCATAGCTGATCCATCATGCGGTTGTTTAGGTTGGAAGCATTGTCGGTGATGAGCATCTCTGGCATTCCGTAACGGCAGATGATGTTGTTCTTCACAAACCGGGTGACCTGCGACTTGAGTGACATTCTTGAAGGAACATGCCTCCTACCCACTTGGTAAAATAGTCGATGGCCACCAGTATGAACTCATGTCCGTTAGACGCCTTTGGGGTGATCGCACCAATCACATCCATTCCCCAAGCTGAGAAAGGCCACGGCGAGGCCATAGTGTGAAGATATTGGGGAGGTGCGTTCTTGCTGTTCTGATACATCTGGCATTTATGGCACGTCTGGACATGTCTGATGCAAGTCCCTCTCCATTGTCAACCAATAATAGCCAGCTCTCATAATCTTCCGGGCCAGGAAGGGTCCGTTGGCATGGGCTCCCATCAATCCCGCGTGCATCTCCTTGGATCAATCGATTGGCCTCTTCTGCATCTACACATCGCAGGAGGGTGGCGTCATGAGTTCGTTTGTACAGAATCTCTCCGCTCAAGAAGAACTGGAAGGCCATCCTTCTGATGTACTTCTTCTCATTTTCGGTTCGCCCGTGGATGGATACTCTCTGTCTTGGATGAAGCGCTTGATATCGTAATACCAAGGCTTGTTGTCTATCTCTGCTTCGACGTTCATGCATTCTTCTATGCACACACAGTATGCCGGGATGTCTCGAGTCTCGATCCGTAATGGTCGCACATCATCCCCTTCTACTAGCTTGATTAGGCTTGCCAGTGTGGCGAGCGCATCAGCAAAGTGATTGTGAGCTCTTGGGGTGTATGTGAAGGTGACATACTTGAACTTTGGGACTAGCCGGCTGATGTATCGTTGGTATGGGATGAGCTTGGGATCCCGAGCTTGCCATTCTCCGTTAGTCTGTGACACTATCAGCAGAGAGTCTCCGAAAACTTCCAGTTCATAAGCACCAAATTCTAAAGCTGCTTGCAGGACCGACGATGCATGCTTCGTACTCAGTCATGTTGTTGGTGCAATCAAATCCCAGCTTAACAGCGATAGGAGTTTGTTGTCCCTTTGGCGATACCAAGACCGCGCCAATTCCACTTCCGACAGCGTTCGCTGCTCCATCAAAGTAAAGCTTCCATCTACCATGATTGTCTTCGTCGACTGTCATTACGTCTTCGTCTGGGAATTCTGAGTCCATTAACTCTAACTGCTCGGACGGGTAATCTGCCAAGTAATCGGCTATGGCCTGTCCCTTGATCGCCTTTCGAGCCACAAACAAGATGTCGAATTCAGATAGGAGTACTTGCCACCGTGCGATCTTCCCAGTCAAGGCGGGTTTTTCAAAGATGTACTTGATCGGGTCCATTCGGGATACCAACCAAGTGGTGTAGTAGAGCATGTACTGTCTCAGCTTCTTGGAGGCCCAAGCTAGTGCGCAGCACGTCTTCTCAACCAACAAGTAACGGGTCTCCGGCTCCGTGAACTTCTTGCTAAGATAGTAGATTGCCTGCTCCTTCTTCCCAGTCTCGTCTTGTTGTCCCAACATGCAGCCCATGGATGCTTCTTGGACTGTGAGGTATAGAATGAGGGGACGTCCTGGAGTTGGTGGAACCAGGATGGGTGGGTTGAGCAGATACTCCTTGATCTTGTCAAAGGCTCTCTGGCAGTCTTCAGTCCACTTTATCTTCACGTCTTTTCTCAACAACTTGAACAGAGGCTCGCAGGTTGCAGTAAGCTGTGCAATGAAGCGAGCTACATAGTTAATCCTTCCCAAGAAGCTTCGGATCTCTTTCTCTGTCTTTGGCGCGGGCATGCTTCGTATGGCTTGAACCTTTGCAGGATCAATCTCAATTCCCCGGCCGCTGACGATGAAGCCTAATAACTTTCCGGATGTGACGCCGAAGGCACACTTGTTCGGGTTCAATCGGAGCTGATACTTCTTCAGTCGTTGGAACAATTTGCGTAGGTCTGTGAGATGATCTTGTGCGGTACGAGACTTGGCAATCATGTCATCTACGTAAACCTCTATCTCGTGATGAATCATGTCATGGAAGAGGGTGACCATGGCTCGCTGATAAGTGGCTCCTGCGTTCTTTAGGCCGAAAGGCATGACATCGTACACGAAGGTTCCCCAATGTGTGATGAAAGCAGTCTTGGATTTGTCTTCTTCGGCCATTTTGATCTGATTGTACCCTGAGAATCCGTCCATGAATGAGAATACGACGTTCGTTGCTGTGTTGTCGACCAGGGTGTCAATGTGAGGTAGAGGAAAATTATCCTTTCGGGCTGGCTCGGTTCAGATCCCGATAGTCCACGCACATTCTAACTTTTCCGTCCTTTTTCGGCACCGGGACTATATTGGCTACCCAGTCCGA
>OU015771.1:13643370-13736919 GCA_907173295.1 Fagus sylvatica | reverse complement strand
AGGGGGATCCGGCCCTTTCCACTGCCTTGGGGAGATTCTGCAGAGAGACCTGCATACGTCTTGGTCATTAGATAGCGTACTTCACGTAGCAGTGAGTAGTCAGTAGTTTTTGTATTTAGAATGGTGAGGTCATTCATAAATCCGAGTCGGATCATGCATGGCTCCCATTTTTAACTTCTAAGTCGATATATTTAGACATGCTTTCAAGACATCATGAAAAATCAAATGTATGAATTTATGAACTATGAATGAATGAAAGCACGTATTTTGTCTATGAATATCTATATGAAATCCTATGAATTCGACTTTTTATGAATCAATGGCAAGGATTGAATGTTATTGTGGAAATGAATATGAGAATTTACAAATTTGAAAGAGATAAGTATGGTATGAATGGTTTGTGAGAACTTAATGATATGTCACTTTGAAACTGGGTGTTTGGAAGGATACACTTGTGCTCCACCTCTTGATCCCCAAACATTCTCTTTATATCGAACGAACCGTACTGCTCAAAGGATAACATAGGTCGTTCTTTCGTCGAAAACCTCTTCACCGCCTAACAACCCCGATCACTAGTCTTGCACTGATTTGATGCCCGCCTTGTTGTGATACCGGTTTTTTTTTTTTTTTTTTTTTTTTTTAGCCATATATTACCCTCAGCTTACGCCAAGTCCAGCTTTCCACGTTACTTTTGCCTATGGCGCCTCTTCCGAGGTTTTCACCATACCCGTGGTAATTTCCATCCGAGGGCAACGTCCTTACGGATTTTCGTTGCTTCCCGGGCCTTCTTCAAAATTATCAAAATAACAAATTGGAAATTTGAAGAATATTCCTCTTTGATTAAATTGACTAAAGTTATACATGGTACTTAATTACAGAATCAGAATTAATGGGTGACCGGAACTCTTCGCCATCCATATCAGCCAGAATGATTGCTCCCCCTGAGAAGGCTTTCTTCACCACGTACGGACCCTCATATGATGGTGCGAACTTTCCTCGTGGATCTGATAGGGCCATATTCCTCTTCTTCAGAACGAGATCTCCGGGTTGGAAAGTGCGAGGTCGAGCCTTCTTGTTGTAAGCTCTTTCGATCCGTCTCTGGTAGAGCTGTCCGTGGCATAGTGCCGCCAATCTCTTTTCATCTATGAAGTTCAGCTGCTCATACCGTGCTTGGGCCCATTCAGCTTCTTCCAGCTGAGTTTGTGACAGGATTCTCAAAGAAGGGATCTCCACTTCGACTGGTAGTACTGCTTCCATCCCATACACCAGAGAGTAGGGGGTGGCTCCAACGGATGTCCTCACTGACGTTCGGTAGGCACACAAAGGCATAAGGCAGGTGCTCGTGCCAATCCTTTATAAGTCTCCGTCATCTTGCTCAGAATCTTCTTCACGTTCTTGTTGGCAGCTTCTACGGCTCCGTTCATCTTCGGACGGTATGGAGCAGAGTTGTGGTGCTGGATCTTGAACTGCTGGCATAGCTGATCCATCATGCGGTTGTTTAGGTTGGAAGCATTGTCGGTGATGAGCATTTCTGGCATTCCGTAACGGCAGATGATGTTGTTCTTCACAAACCGGGTGACCGCGACTTGAGTGACATTCTTGAAGGAACATGCCTCCACCCACTTGGTAAAATAGTCGATGGCTACCAGTATGAACTCATGCCCGTTAGACGCCTTTGGGGTGATCGCACCAATCACATCCATTCCCCAAGCTGAGAAAGGCCATGGCGAGGCCATGTGTGAAGATATTGGGGAGGTGCGTTCTTGCTGTTCTGATACATCTGGCATTTATGGCACGTCTGGACATGTCTGATGCAGTCCCTCTCCATTGTCAACCAATAATAGCCAGCTCTCATGAATCTTCCGGGCCAGGAAGGGTCCGTTGGCATGGGCTCCCATCAATCCCGCGTGCATCTCTTGGATCAATCGATTGGCCTCTTCTGCATCTACACATCGCAGGAGGGTGGCGTCATGAGTCCGTTTGTACAGAATCTCTCCGCTCAAGAAGAACTGGAAGGCCATCCTTCTGATGTACTTTCTTCTCATTTTCGGTTGCCCGTGGTGGATACTCTCTGTCTCTTGGATGAAGCGCTTGATATCGTAATACCAAGGCTTGTTGTCTATCTCTGCTTCGACGTTCATGCATTCTTCTATGCACACACAGTATGCCGGGATGTCTCGAGTCTCGATCCGTAATGGTCGCACATCATCCCCTTCTACTCTAGCTTGATTAGGCTTGCCAGTGTGGCGAGCGCATCAGCAAAGTGATTGTGAGCTCTTGGGGTGTATGTGAAGGTGACATACTTGAACTTTGGGACTAGCCGGCTGATGTATCGTTGGTATGGGATGAGCTTGGGATCCCGAGCTTGCCATTCTCCGTTAGTCTGTGACACTATCAGCAGAGAGTCTCCGAAGACTTCCAGTTCATAAGCACCGAATTCTAAAGCTGCTTGCAGACCGACGATGCATGCTTCGTACTCAGTCATGTTGTTGGTGCAATCAAATCCCAGCTTAACAGCGATAGGAGTTTGTTGTCCCTTTGGCGATACCAAGACCGCGCCAATTCCACTTCCGACAGCGTTCGCTGCTCCATCAAAGTAAAGCTTCCATCTACCATGATTGTCTTCGTCGACTGTCATTACGTCTTCGTCTGGGAACTCTGAGTCCATTAGCTCTAACTGCTCGGACGGGTAATCTGCCAAGTAATCGGCTATGGCCTGTCCCTTGATCGCCTTTCGAGCCACAAACAAGATGTCGAATTCAGATAGGAGTACTTGCCACCGTGCGATCTTCCCAGTCAAGGCGGGTTTTTCAAAGATGTACTTGATCGGGTCCATCCGGGATACCAACCAAGTGGTGTAGTAGAGCATGTACTGTCTCAGCTTCTTGGAGGCCCAAGCTAGTGCGCAGCACGTCTTCTCAACCAACAAGTAACGGGTCTCCGGCTCCGTGAACTTCTTGCTAAGATAGTAGATTGCCTGCTCCTTCTTCCCAGTCTCGTCTTGTTGTCCCAACATGCAGCCCATGGATGCTTCTTGGACTGTGAGGTATAGAATGAGGGGACGTCCTGGAGTTGGTGGAACCAGGATGGGTGGGTTGAGCAGATACTCCTTGATCTTGTCAAAGGCTCTCTGGCAGTCTTCAGTCCACTTTATCTTCACATCTTTTCTCAACAACTTGAACAGAGGCTCGCAGGTCGCCGTAAGCTGTGCGAATGAAGCGAGCTATATAGTTGAATTCCTTCCCAAGAAGCTTCGGATCTCTTTCTCTGTCTTTGGCGCGGGCATGCTTCGTATGGCTTGAACCTTTGCAGGATCAATCTCAATTCCCCGGCCGCTGACGATGAAGCCTAATAACTTTCCGGATGTGACGCCGAAGGCACACTTGTTCGGGTTCAATCGGAGCTGATACTTCTTCAGTCGTTGGAACAATTTGCGTAGGTCTGTGAGATGATCTTGTGCGGTACGAGACTTAGCAATCATGTCATCCACGTAAACCTCTATCTCGTGATGAATCATGTCATGGAAGAGGGTGACCATGGCTCGCTGATAAGTGGCTCCTGCGTTCTTTAGGCCGAAAGGCATGACATCGTACACGAAGGTTCCCCAATGTGTGATGAAAGCAGTCTTGGATTTGTCTTCTTCGGCCATTTTGATCTGATTGTACCCTGAGAATCCGTCCATGAATGAGAATACGACGTTCGTTGCTGTATTATCGACCAGGGTATCAATGTGAGGTAGAGGAAAATTATCCTTCGGGCTGGCTCGGTTCAGATCCCGATAGTCCACGCACATTCTGACTTTTCCGTCCTTTTTCGGCACCGGGACTATATTGGCTACCCAGTCCGAATAGGTTACTGTGCTTAGGAAACCTGCCTTCAATTGCTTTTCCACCTCTTCCTTGATCTTCAAAATGACTTCGGGCTTCATCCGTCGCAGTGCTTGCTTTGACGGGCTTGCATTCTGGCTTCAGCGGAATCTTGTGGACCACTATGTCTGTGTCTAGGCCTGGCATGTCTTGGTAAGACCAGGCGAAGATTTCATGGAACTCTCTTAACAGTGCGATGAGTGCTTCCTTTTGCTCTGCGGCGCAGCGGGTTCCAATCTTGACTTCTCTCGGCTCTTCACCCTCATTGGCTAGATTTACTAATTTCCAACTCCTCTATGTTGGGTTTGGACCCCTCATCTTGTCTCTCTAATGCTTCAAGGATGTCATTTGGTAATTCGATTTCTTCGTCGGAATTATCTATGTTATCCAGTGAGCAATCCGTTTTGTTGTCAATTTTGGAGACGTGGGGATCGTTTGAGGTTTTGCGTGTAATCCTGGAAAGGATGGCGGATGGAAAATCGGTAAGAAAATTAAAAAGGGAAGCCATTCGTTTTGTATGATGGCGTGTTGGATTTATTTAATGCACATTGGAATATTTGAGATAAAGAAATTCATGGAATAAACACGTGACATATCATTTGAAATATGGAAATGGAAATATTACAATGATGAAATGATTATGATTGTGGCATGATATCTTGAAAGCATAAAATAAACATAGAAACCCGAAATTGTTTGATACAAAAATTCCCGAGCTATTGGTAGACTCAAAACCGAGTTACCCCTAGCTGGGATACCGCTTACTCATTGCTACTTGAGACACGCTGTAGCAATGGTACGCAAGTCCACGTCTTGACTTCTTCTCCCTGTTGGCAGTGGCGGGTCGGTGGTGTGGTGGTGGAATCCTCCTCTCCGGCGAATGGTGTGGATGCTCAACCCTTCAACCATAGGGCCAGCATATTCTTCTTCAGCAACGGTGGTGGTGATATTGCTTGGCGGTGGTGCCTTGAGTGGCTCTTCTCCTTCTTCGGCAATGGTGGCGTTGTCTGGCTCTTTGGCTGGTGGTGTTGCTGCCTTGCGGTTGCATTGGTATCGGTCCAGAAAAGCTCTTGCCAGATCCCTCCAACATGTGATATTCTTCAGCTGATAGAACCAGGTGACCGCGCACTCTGGTAGGCTCTCATGAAATGTCGAGATCATCAAGAACTCGTTGTTAGTATGCAAGGCCATCTTTTCGCGGTACTTCCGTAGATGAGATTCCGGGTCTCCATGCTCGCAAAATATCTCGAATTCCAGGGTCTCGAGCCCGCGTGGAACCATCAAGTGTGGGAGCAGGTCGGGGAGGTCATCATCTTCCCATGTGTCTTCATCAAGTGTTTCTTCATCTATACGATAACCCTTTGAGGTTCTCTTCATCTAGAAAGTCTTCAAGATCTATCTCCTCGTGCTGATCGGCATGGACTGGGAATGCCGCGGAATCTCCTTCCGTGGTAATGGCATTGACATTCAAATCCTCAGTGAAAAGTAATGCCAGCTCGTCTACGTCGCCCTCATCAACTTGAAACATTGCTGATGCGGGGAAGGTGGCGCGGATGTGGGGGATGACCATCTTCCTCTCAGGCCATTTCTCTCCTCTTGAGCTTCGCTGCAGCTCTTTGCCTCCGGGCTTCATAAGGCCATCTGACGATCCCTTCTGGTCGGGGTATACCCCAGTCCATACCTGTCTTTGTTTCCCTCCAGGGTCACAATTGTGGTTCTTCCTTGGTTCGCATAGCCTAAACCTTGCCCAGGCTGAAACCCCGCCTTGACGAATTCCTTGGCTACCATGATCCCAGCTTTGGACAATCTTGGTTCAACGGCCGCCACTCTGTGGATGACAGGTGACGAACTCAAAACTGTGGAATGATGCTTCTTCTGGTGCACATCCGTCAATGTAAGGAATTTCTCCGTCGTTGTAAATGGATATGGGTTCTTCGGCTAGGATGGTGACCAATTGGTTGCCGATGATGAGCTTCATTTTTTGGTGTAGGGAGGAGGGTACTGCTCCGGCTGTATGTAACCATGGTCTCCCCAATAGCAAGTTGTAAGGAGAATCGATTCTCAGCACTTGGAAGTTGATGTCGTAGACTTGCGGGCCAATTTCTACTGGCAAGTCTATCTCTCCTAACACTTCTCTGCGGGTTCCATCGAAAGCTCGTACGACCATGCTATTGACCCTCACACGAGTGGGATCGATGTCTAGCTTTTCCAAGGTTGATAGAGGGCATACGTTTAGAGCTGACCCATTGTCGATCAGTACTCTCGACACGATGCGGTCATTGGTTTTGACAGAGATATACAAAGCTTTGGTATGACCTCTCCCCTCCGGGGGCAACTCATCATCAGAGAAGGTTAGTTGGTTGGTGACTAGTATGGAGGTCACCATGTTCTCGAAAGATGGCCCAGTGATATCTTCTGGCACATATGCTTCGTTAAGTACTTTCAGCAGGGCTTTCCTGTGGGATTCGGATGCGAGTAGTAATGACAGTACTGATATATGAGAGGGCATCTTGCTCAACTGCTTCACTATGCTGTATTCACTACTCTTGATGATTCGGAGGAAATCTGCGGCCTCTTCCTCTGTTGCTTTCGTTTTTGTGGGATCCTCCACTGCCTTTCCCGCTTCTTTCCTTCTTTTCTCTAGCTCTTCCGGAGTGTAGCACCTACCGCTTCTGGTAATCCCACCGAGCCCGGACGTGAGGTTCCCTACTACCTCCTCTTTCGTCTTAGGCTTGCTTTCCCGTGTCGATATTACTTTCATCCCATAGTTCCAGGGGATCCTCTTACTGTCTTGGTAGGGGAAGGGTTGCGGAACTTGGATCACCACGCTTGGAACTTTCTCCGAAGATTGAACCGCGGATACTGAAGCTGTCTGAAGCACGACCTTTTCTTTGGTAGCATAACGGATGACCACTGGATCGGGCCCGGACATTTCCAGTGGTGTGGCTGGTGTGAGCTTCCCCAACTCTTCTTTCTTTCTCTCACAGAATTTCTCAAAATCCTCTTCAATTCTTTCCATCCTTGCCTGGAAGTTTGTCTTCTCGTAAGGGCTGAGTCTCAGCTGGTCAATTGTCATGCAATCTCTCTCTGGCTGTTCTCCCCTCCTTCTTATCAATCCCTTTGTTATCAGACCGGCGACTTCCTTCTTGAACTCTTCGCATCCTTGTAGGTTGTGGTCTCGAGCCCCGGGATGATACTGGCACGTGCCTGCTTCTGTCGACTCTTTTGGTGCCCTTGGTGCAGTGAGTAGCCCTCGCTTCTTTAGCTCATGGAAGAGTGGCTCCCATGGTATTTTTGTGGAGGTGATGTCGACTTCTTCATCTTTCTCTGCCCCAATTGTATTTATGACTCCCTCTATTCTGAATTTCAACACTCCTTGGTCTAGCAGATCTTGGATACGGTGCCTCAAGACTCTGCAATTTTCCACTGTATGCCCGACCTCTCCTTGATGGTACTCACAGGTCAGGTCTTTGTTGTAGTCTTTGGGCTGTGGCCCGATACGCGTCCTCTGGCTGACAGGCGTAATCATCTTCTTCTTGATCAGCAAGGTATATAGTTGTGGGACTGGGATTGGCAGTGGCTGGAACTGCCGAGGCTCTGTCCGGGACGGCCTAGGAATGTGGAAGGCTGGCCTTCTTGGAGTTGGTAGAGTCTGAGCTGCCTTTGACAGGCTGAGGGCTGGATAGATCTCTTTTTGTCTTTTGCTGATTGTTGCCTTCTTCTTCTCCTCCTCTCGTTCGGTCCACCGACGTATGAATTGTAGCAAGAAGTTAAACTTGGTTTCTAATGCCGCCACCCGAGCCTTCCAATCCTCGGAGTTTGCTTGCTTCCTCCGCCATTTGATTGTGAATGCAAATACAACCTAGAGAGGTAAACAACGTCAAGTTAGACTTTGAATTCACAATTGGGTGCATGACCTTGGCTTACTTTGCGGGTAAACCATGGCTAAGTATGTATGCGTATGCATGGTATGCATGAATGCAATATGCATTGACAAATGGATGGGTTTTCCCATTGGGTTGCCAAAATTGGCGAGCCTTTCGGCTCATGGCTTTATTTTGGAATTTGGGTGACCGACATCAAGCAATATGAGGGTCGGGATGACACAAATAGACATCTATAGAGTTAAGAACTCGTGTATGTACATAGTGGTGTTGTCAACAAAGAAATAGGCTTTCACACCATCGGAAATTCGACGAGCCTTTCGGCGTTTGGTTCCATTTTGAAAATTTTTGGAGGGAACCAGAGTGTCGATAAGTGTGAAGGTCATATTCTTGGTTGATGGACAGCACGATGGGTAAGTATCTAGATTCCTATGCAGAGTTGAGAACTCTTTAGGATTGACACATGTATGGATTTGTCAACGAAGAGATGGGCTTTCGCACTATCAAAATTTTGACGAGCCTTTCGGCGTTCGGTTCTATTTTGAAAGATTTTTGAGAACCGATGTCAGTTAGTGCGAAGGTCATACTCTTGGTTGGACATGACGAGACTCTACACGACCTTATAGAGTTTGGAAACTCTTGGGGTTTACAGACGTACTAACGAAAAGATAGACTCTTGCATTATCAAAATCCGACGAGCCTTTCGGCGTGCGGTTCCATTTTTTTTGAAAATTTTTGGAGGGAACCGATGTCGGTAAATGCGAAGGTCGTACTTTTGGTTGAGGACGACATGACTCTATACACGATGTGCCAACGAAAAGGTAGAATATCACATCTCCTCAAAATTTGACGAGCCTTTCGGCGTTCAGTTCCATTTTTTTTGAAAATTTTTGAGGAACCGACGTCGGTTGATGTGATAATCGTACTTTTGGTTGAGGACAACTTGACTCTATACACAATGGTTATAATCGTACCAACGAAAAGATAGGCTCTCACATTACTGAAAATTCGACGAGCCTTTCGGCGTTCGGTTCCATTTTGAAAGATTTTTGGGAACCGATGTCGGTTAATGTGAGGGTCGTACTTTTGGTTGGATACGACATGACTCTATACACAATGGCTACAAGCGTATCAACGAAAAGATAGACTCTCACATTACTGAAAATTCGACGAGCCTTTCGGCGTTCGGTTCCATTTTTGAAAATTTTTGGAGGGAACCGATGTCGGTTAATGTGAGGGTCGTACTTTTGGTTGGGTACGACAAGACTATGTACACGCGTATCAACGAAAAGATAGACTCTCACATTACTGAAATTCGACGAGCCTTTCGGCGTTCGGTTCCATTTTTGAAAGATTTTTGGGAACCGATGTCGGTTAATGTGAGGGTCGTACTTTTGGTTGGGACGACATGACTCTATACACAATGACACGTATCAACGAAAAGATAGACTCTCACATTACTGAAAATTCGACGAGCCTTTCGGCGTTCGGTTCCATTTTGAAAGATTTTTGGAAACCGATGTCGGTTAATGTGAGGGTCGTACTTTTGGTTGGATACGACACGACTCTATACATCCCATGTAGAGTTTGGAACTCTTTGGGTTTGAGTGGTTTGCAACGGGTATGGACAACGTGGTTATCCTATCCCTTTATCAAACAATGACATGCAAACAAAGGTTTAGATAGATAGAACCTGACTCGGCTCCAATTATTTTATCACCACCTGGAAAATAGCACAACGCTTTTCCCTTGACTCATTTTGAAAAGACACATCCTATTTTTGGGTATCCTATCTTAGGTTGGATGTTCACTCGGTTGGCTTTTACCAGAGCCCTCACAGGTAGTTTTCTACTCTATAGCTTACTATATGCAACATGGTATGACACAGCTTGGAATTCTGTTTCCTAAAGGGGCCGATGATCATGCCCGTTTCATCCTCCCGAAGGAAGTCGAAAGGGTATTGGATCACCGGGGAAGCACTTGCACGCCCCCCTCGATCTCCACGGGTGTGAAGGGAGAAGGGTGGATTCTCGTGTTCCATGTCCTAGATATAAAAGGGTTCGTGGTGGAGCCTGTACTAGCCCAGCCCCACCTGAGTCCGGGTTCGACCCAAAAGTCCAATGAGTGTATATGTCATGATTTTGAAAGTAAAAAGGGAAAAGACTTTTTTGTACAAAGGCACAATATACAATATGTGTTGCATAAAATAAATCTCTATCCTATGTTCGCAGTTTATATACAAGAATATAGACATGCTAAAATCAAAACACTATACAAGATGAAATAAAGAATAAATCAAATAATGAATACCAACAAATATATACACACATGCTTAGCAAAGAAAACACCGAAAGACTATAGGCTTAAACCCTCTAAGTCCCCAGTGGAGTCGCCAAGCTGTCGACACCGGCGGAAAATCTCTTCTTTTTTATTTTTCTTTTTTATTTTCCTAGATACCGACCCCCATTTGGCGAGTGTTGTGTGTGATTCCTCTATCTCTTTTCCGTTTCGAGATACGAGTTGTGTGTGTGTGGGAACTTGTGTACGTGTGTGCGTGTGAGCACAAATTTGGAGTCGCCACCAACCATGGGAAATTTTAAGGTGTGATTGGGCACCTATGTCTAATAGATTTTATCTAATTTAGACATCTACAACTAAATGGTCTTGAACCAGAGATAGGTTCGGGGGTTTGCTTATGCGTGGGGAAGGTGTTAGGCACCCCACGACATCCGTTTAAGAAAACGGTTACCTCCTTCCTAATGTTTTCTTTTATTTGCTAAGCCTAAGTTTGTTGGTTTTTAATTATGTACAAATGTCCCGATTTCCGTCGTACGATATACCAAAAATGGCAAACGTAATATGACTTCGTTCGGTTTTGATTAGACTCTTTATTTCACCATCCCTTTTATCTTTGTATCTTTTAAATTTCCGGGCATTTCGGTGGTAGGATATACTTGAAATCCTAACACCTAGTGCCGGGACAAACAATTAATGTTTTTGGTGCCATATTCGGGATCTCTTTACCCTTGATTTCCAAGAGTAAAGCGGTCCGTCAAATGGCGGGGTTTTGGATGATTAATTCACACTTTGGGGAATTTTAGACCATGATCCTATGGGAGTTAGAACGTGTAGAATCCCTTACACGAAAGCACGTACCAGCCACGCCCCCGTGTAAAGGACTCATACCTTCGTTTCTAACGCCCACATTACCATGTTTACTCTTTTTAAAGTTTTCATGGCAAAGTGTATTTTAATCACATTTTTATATCAAAGCGAATAAACACTCAAGCAAGTAATCAAGGCATAGGCATCAAAATGGTAAAACATCAAGCAAAATAGTCATGGCATAGTCGCAACACATGTATCATGAAGATGACAAATATGGATCGGCATAATATAATGCTTAATGCAAAGTGCAATTTATTATGACACAAGAATTTTTAAGGAAAGGGTCAAGACCTCGTGGGGTCGGGATTCGATGCTATTGAAAGACTTACTCGGATCTCCGACACCACCATAGGATTTACATGAATAAAACAAAACAATCTAAAAGAGGGTTTCAATGCCTTTTCGGGCTTACACGAAGGGTTAGCTATTGAAAGACTTATCCTAAACCTTCGACGCCAAATAGGACTTAAATGAGAAAATCTATTTTGAAAATGGGGTTTCAATGCCTTTTCGGGCTTACACGAAGGGTTGGTGCTATTGAAAGACTTATCCAAACCTTCGACGCCAAATAGGACTTAAATGAGAAAAATCTATTTGAAAATGGGGTTTCAATGCCTTTTCGGGCTTACACGAAGGGTTGGTGCTATTGAAAGACTTATCCAAACCTTCGACGCCAAATAGGACTTATATGAGAAAATCATTTGAAAACGGGGTTTCAATGCCTTTTCGGGCTTACACGAAGGGTTGGTGCTATTGAAAGACTTATCCAAACCTTCGACGCCAAATAGGACTTATATGGTGAAAATCTATTTTGAAAATGGGGTTTCAATGCCTTTTCGGGCTTACACGAAGGGTTGGTGCTATTGAAAGACTTATCCAAACCTTCGACGCCAAATAGGACTTAAATGAGAAAATCTATTTTGAAAACATGTTTGCAATTTACGGGTCCAACGCCTCATGGATTTACATGGGGTTTAGTGCTATTGAAAGACTTACCTAAAACCGCCAATACCGTTTGGTATTTTCATGCCCAAATCAAAATAATGCAATATGAACAATATTTACAACATAGTAAAAATGGCAAGAAATTTAGAGCATAACGGGAAGCAATAAATTAATGGAATTTACAAGGAGATTTTGTGGGTCCAATGCCTATGGGATTACGTGATGGTTAATGCCTCTTTGAGGTCTTACATAGTCCACCACGACCAATCGGGATTATCACGCCCAAATCACAAAGGAAAAAGGGAAAATGATAATATTCACAATATAATATTTACAACGTAGTAAATGTAAATAAAGCGATAAATGACAATATTTAAACATGGGGGTTTTTAATGGGTCCAATGCCTATGGAATTACGTGATGGTTAATGCCTCTTTGAGGTCTTACATAGTCCACCACGACCAATCGGGATTATCACGCCCAAATCACAAAGGAAAAAATGGGAAAATGACAATATTCACAATATAATATTTACAACGTAGTAAATGTAAATAAAGCGATAAATGACAATATTTAACATGGGGGTTTTTAATGGGTCCAATGCCTATGGAATTACGTGGTGGTTAATGCCTCTTTGAGGTCTTACATAGTCCACCACGACCAATCGGGATTATCACGCCCAAATCACAAAGGAAAAAATGGGAAAATGACAATATTCACAATATAATATTTACAACGTAGTAAATGTAAATAAAGCGATAAATGACGTTATTTAACACATGGGGATGTATTTTTCGGGTCAAATACCTCGTAGGCTAACAAGGTTGTTACGGCCTCGTTAGAGGTCTTACGCAACTGAGCCAAAGCTACTCAATATTTGCCGTACTAAAACACGAGGAAACCGGTGTATTTTTCGGGTCAAGACCTCGTGGGCTAACATGGTTGTCACGGCCTCGTTAGAGGACTTACGCGAGCCGCCAAAGCCACTCAATATTGCCGTACTAAAACACACCGGGGGAGGGGGGTAATCACAACAAATATTATTCACAAGTGCGTATAAAATGTAAATAAAGCGATAAATGACTAGAAAATGTAAATAAAGCGATAAATGACTAGAAATGTAAATAAAGCGATAAATGACAAGGAAATGTAAATAAAGCAATAAATAGACAAGGAAATGTAAATAAAGCAATAAATGAACTAGTAAAACATAAATGAACTAAAGAATGTAAGAGAAAGAGAGAGAGAGAGAGAGAGAGGGGAGGATGAGGAGAGGTTAGAGAGAGAAGCACCTAATAGATGCTTCTCACTCTAAAAACCCCCCAAAATCCCTAAAGAAAAAGAAGAGGGAGAAAGAGCTTAGAGAGAGAGAGAGATTACCTAGAGAGGAGTCTCTCTCTCTAAAACTACCCAAAAATCCCCTCCTAAAACCCCCTAAAAAACCCCTATTTTCTGCCTAAACTAACGCTCTAAGAGGCCTAGTGCCCGAGCAAAAAACTGTGCTGAAGTGAGGGGGGGGGGTCGGTTTTATAGAAAACCGTGCACGCCTCGCGCAGCTCCATCATGCGCGGCGCATGACGGTCCTGCGCGAGTTGTGGTACTGCCACGTGGCAGTCTTATCCTTCCACGCCAGCAGCTCCTCGAATCCTCCTCGATTTCCGTGCGCGTACCCTTTTTTATCCGATTTTCGGGGGCAGTTTTGGAGGTCTTCCGGAACTCAAAATGGGTCATGCGGCATATCGTCGGAAAGCTCTCGACGTCCTCTTTCCAACGATATAAAGTTTGCGCGAATCGGAGTTCGGACGAGGGAGTTATGGCTCCCGGAAGTCGGGGTGTCGGAGCTGTTTTTGTGCACTTTTCCGATGCAGATTCCGGTCAAACGGGGAATGCTATCGGCGAACCGAGAGTTCCACGTCGTAGCCGGAGTCATTATCTTTCCAACGCACCCGGGCTCGCGGATCAACTTGTTGCGAGCAGGAAAGACTCTGCGCGCGAAGGCGGCTGTCCGGGAGAAAAAATGCGTTTTGCTCCCAGCGCGTTTTTTCTCAAATCTTGTCCCAGTTCGCGCGCATATTTGACCTAGCTCCCGATGTCGGATTTTGACGTTCTTGGTACCGTCGGAAAGCTTGCGCTGCCTATTTTTGCAAGGTTCCGGATTTGCGGAAATCCGAGCTTGGACTTGTGAGATATGGCCCCGCGAACAGAGGCCACCGGGGTGTTTTTGGTCCGTTTGAGGGCAGTTTTCCGATCGGGATTCCGGCTGGCCCCGATAAATTCTTGGCGATCCGAGAGTTCCACGTCGTGCATGGATGTGTCTTCTTTCCAATGTGCCCGGGCTCGCAGATCAACTTGTTGCGAGTCAGGAAGACTCTGTGCGCAAGCGTGGCAACGTCGGTGGGAAAATCCCGGAACTTTCAGCAAAACCTTATTTTGTCGGCCTGTTTTCACGCGCGTGGTAGACGTAGCTCCCGATGTCGGATTCCGACGATCTTGGTATCGTCGGAAAGCTTGCGCTTACCTACTTTTCTAACGGTACAGGCCTTGCACAGAGGCGAGTTTGGGTTCGCAAGATATGATCTTGCGAACAGGAGGCCGTCGGAATGTTCCTTATGCCAAGGGGTCATCTTCTGACTGAGATTCCGGCTTGACCGGAGGAACTCTTGACGATCCGAAAGTTGCATGTGGTAGCTGAAGTGAACCTCTTGCCTAAGGGTCTTGGCTCTCGGACCAAGTTGCAGCGGGTCGGAGAGAATCTTTGCGCAAACGTTGCCTCCCAAATGGGCTGTTTTGTCAACAACACTTACCAAAATTTGGCTAAGTGTCGGACCGTTTTTTCGCAGTTTTGGCCACAACTCTCTCGTTTCTCGTCCGTTTTCGACCCGTAAAGTACGGAATCGAAGCTCTTGATATTCTCTATACATTGGTCAAGGGGTGGTCAGTTCGATCCAGTTTTTGGTCTGGTCAATGGTCCGGTCAAACCTTGGTCAAACTTGGTCAACCTTGGTCAAACTTGGTCGAACTTGGTCAAAGCTCTCCAAACTCTTGGAGATGTATCCCGGACTACATTTCAAGGGTTTCTGGGCACGGTGGGTCCTAGTCGGGTTGGAAACGGCTCGGTCAAACCTCGGTCAAACTTTAGGTCAACTCTAGTCAAACTTGGTCAACCCTAGTCAAACTTGGTCAAACCTTGGGAAATGTGTCCCGGACCTTCTTCTTGGGAGTATTTGATGCGATGAGCCCTCATCGGAACAGGCCGACTTAGGTTCGGGCTGCCTCGTTTTGCGTGCCGACACCCGAGAAGAATCTCCGTGGGGTAAAAATGGGGTTATGACAGGGATCCTTGAGTGTCGATCGGGCCTGAAAATTTATTTTCAATTTTCTGTACAGAAACTTATCCATCATTGATTATGCCATATTTATTCTAGATTGATTGAGTCTTAACATGTCTCCTTGATTGTTTAGATGTAATTAGGATTGTTTGCTTGAATTATTTTAGGAATTGTTGATTGATCACTTTTTATTTTCTTTGTATGCTTGTACTATGATTGATTGATGTCCAAATGCGAGTTGTGGTTTGGTTGAGTTGTGAACTGTAGCATAGGAATCTTTAGAGACTGACCTAGGTCAGGTTGAATGGGTGCCTAACATCTTCCCACTCAATCCCTGAGCCCCCGAACCCTAATCCTAGGGGAAGTTAGATTCGTCCATGTATCATTTTACTTCTGTTTTCTAGATTGTATTTAGAACATAAAGTTTTGTAATTTTATTTTTCCTTAGATTGTATCTAGGGCAAAATCATGTAATTTGTTTATTTCCCAAAATATTGTATTATTTATTTCATCAATAAATAAAAGATTGTACTCTTTTTTCTTAGCTTTTTGTACAAAAGTTAGGTGACAATTCCATTTGTAATTTCCTCTAGTGATTAGGATGGAAAACAGTGAAAATCCTCATTTCAAGAATCATGCTTAGACCCTTATCTAAAAAGGGATGGTGTTAGGGTCGTAGTTCTCACAAAAGTAAAAACCAAACCTATTATATAGGTATAAAGTAAATCTTAATGGTGGCAAAAACTTTTGCTACAAAAAGTTTATTGAATATTTTGTTTCGTGATGTCATGTAGGTTTCACAGCTTAGTCAATTTAGGAATATCATGGCAGCCTTGGTGGGAAAGGGAGAGAACTTGTCAACACTCTGTAATTGTTTTTTATTTTTATTTTTATTTATTTCAGTTGGGTTGTAACGGAATTTTGGATGGTAGAGTGACAGAAAGAACCATTTGGCACAATGTGAAAGTTTCAGTACTAAGTTGACTAACGATATTTTTTAATCTCTCGTTACCTTGAATATGTTTTTTGCGAAGATGACAAAATGATAACAGCTCAAGCCGGTCCCAAATGTGACCTCTTAATTCAATTCTCCTCCGTAAAATGATTGATGCCCCTCAAATGCACAAACAAAGGATTATTAAAACTCCATCAAGGCATTTGTATGTCCAGGCTTCTGTTAGGAATAAAGGCAATATTTCTAGAACTTTTTGAGATGCAAAATGAAGAAGAACACACAAAAGAAAAATTCACACGACACAAAATTTACGTGGTTCACCACTAGGGCTACGTCCAAAGAGTTGCAGCGATCTTTCACTATAAAATAGAGAGATTACAAAGGTGGCATGAAAACACTCTCACAAACCCAAACCCCAAATACACCCAATAAGCTTTTTGTACTAAAGAATAATACCAGAGAAATATTCTCTCTATTCTTTCTCTCACACAGCACTTACAGAAGGACAACACTGAGAAAATCTCTTCTTTTGTTCCTACTGCTGCTTCCACTTCTTCTAACGTACAAAGCTAATATTTATAATAGGCTTGATATCAACTTCAATAAATGCGAGCCAAAAATGCACACACAATTTCAACATCTTGTCAGCACAATTTTTGGCCAAAGATATCCAAATCTATAAGTAGCCAACTTATATGACTTCTGGAGATTCATGGGTTATTATCCCATGTGATTCACACACATGCAATTAATTCAAACCACCTAGCTTGTCAATCACCTTTAATGAGCTTGTGCCACTAAGTCAACAATTCTCTATACTTTCACTATAAAATAGAGAGATTACAAAGGTGGCATGAAAACACTCTCACAAACCCAAACCCCAAATACACCCAATAAGCTTTTTGTACTAAAGAATAATACCAGAGAAATATTCTCTCTATTCTTTCTCTCACACAGCACTTACAGAAGGACAACACTGAGAAAATCT
This sequence comes from Fagus sylvatica, assembly GCA_907173295.1. Classification (NCBI taxonomy): domain Eukaryota; kingdom Viridiplantae; phylum Streptophyta; class Magnoliopsida; order Fagales; family Fagaceae; genus Fagus; species Fagus sylvatica. The sequence continues at coordinate 13,719,784 of OU015771.1, read as the reverse complement.
CTTCTTTTGTTCCTACTGCTGCTTCTACTTCTTCTAACGTACAAAGCTAATATTTATAATAGGCTTGATATCAACTTCAATAAATGCGAGCCGAAAATGCACACACAATTTCAACATCTTGTCAGCACAATTTTTGGCCAAAGATATCCAAATCTACAAGTAGCCAACTTATATGACTTCTGGAGATTCATGGGTTATTATCCCATGTGATTCACACACATGCAATTAATTCAAACCACCTAGCTTGTCAATCACCTTTAATGAGCTTGTGCCACTAAGTCAACAATTCTCTATATTTGTGCAACTTACCTTCGGCTAAGGTGAGAACCAATTTCTTGAAGCAGCCGACATGTAAGACTTGTAGGAACATATGAGTTACAATCTCCATATGCCTCCACCTACGTGCAATACATGCACCATTTTCTTCTTTCTTTCAAATATAAGCCACAATTGTTGACTAAGTAAACATGGGCAATAATCCCATGTTATGCACCATTCATGTGTTGCACTAGTGCTCCACATAACCAACAATCTCCCACTTGGAGCACTGGTCCAATTACCAATACCAACTGCATGCCTCCAAGCATAATCGCCATCGCTACAACTCATTCACCTAACCTCAAGTTAGAAGACCAATTGAAGTTGAACACAACTTCAGTTTCTCAATGGTAACTCCTTTAGTTAACATGTCTACTGGATTCTTAGCTCAAAGAATCTTCTCAAGTGTTAGTTGCCCACCATCAAGCAGAGAACGAATAAAATGATATCTCAATTGTATGTGCTTTGTTCTGGAATGAAATGCTGGATTCTTTGCTAGAAAAATAGTACTTTGACTATCACTGTGTAGAATACCTTTCTTCTGCCTTTGACCCAACTCTTCCAAGAAACCCTATAACCAGACCATCTCTTTTCCTGCCTCAGTTACAGCCACATATTCTACTTCTGTGGTAGAGAGAGCAACTATCTTTTGCAACTTTGAAACCCAACTTACTGCTGTACCACCCAAAGTATACACATAACCAGTGGTACTCTTCCTAGTGTCAACATCACTAGCTAAATCGAAATCAACATAACCTGTTAATTTCATATCAGCTCCTGTGAAGCAAAGAGATGTGCCTAAAGTACTTTTTAGATACCTCAGAATCCACTTGATTGCCTCCCAATGTTGCTTTCCTGGGTTACTCATGTACCTACTCACAACTCCCACTGCATGTGCAATGTCTGGTCTTGTACAAACCATAGCGTACATAAGACTACCAATAGCTGAGGTGTAAGACACCTTGCTCATATAGGCCTGTTCCTGCTCCGTCTTTGGTGACTGATCCATAGTTAGTCTAAAATGACTACCCAAGGGTGTACTTATTGGTTTAGCTTTATCCATGCTAAATCTGCTGAGGATCTTTTTTACATACTCTGTCTGTGAAAGCTTCAATGTACCATTAGCCCTATCTCTGATGATTCTCATGCCATGGATTTGTTTTGCAGGTCCCAAATCCTTCATTGCAAACTGCTTAGATAGTTGTTTCTTCAAGTTGTTAATCTCCTCAATATTGGACCCTGCAATGAGCATATCATTCACATACAATAATAAAATGATATAAGAGTTGTCAAAACTCTTAACATAACAACAATGATCTGCCTAGCACCTTGTGAACCCAGTACTATACATAAAACTGTCAAATTTCTTGTACCATTGTCTTGGGGCTTGTTTCAAACCATACAAGCTCTTTCTCAATTTGCATACTAGGCTTTCCTTTCCTTGCACTATGAATCCCTGTGGCTGACGCATATAAATATCTTCCTCCAAATCACCATGGAGGAAAGTAGTCTTCACGTCTAATTGTTCAAGATGTAAATTCTCTACAACCACAATTCCCAGTACTGTCATAACCCCATTTTTACCCCCGGGATTTTCTCGGGTGTTGGCACGCAAAACGAGGCAGCCCGAACCAAGTCGGCCTGTTCCGACGAGGGCTCATCACCTCAAATACTCCCAAAAAGAAGGTCCGGGACACATTTCCCAAGGTTTGACCAAGTTTGACTAGGGTTGACCAAAGTTTGACCGAGGTTTGACCGAGCCGTTTCCAACCCGACTAGGACCCACCGTGCCCAGAAACCCTTGAAATGAAGTCCGGGATACATTTCCAAGAGTTTGGAGAGCTTTGACCAAATTCGACCAAGTTTGACCAAGGTTGACCAAGTTTGACCAAGGTTTGACCGGACCATTGACCAGACCAAAAACTGGCCCGAACTGACCACCCCTTGACCAACGTGCAGAGAATATCGAGAGCTTCGATTCCGTACTTTACGGGTCAAAAACAGACAAGAAACGAGGGAGTTATGGTCAAAACTGTGAAAAAACGGTCCAACACTTGGCCAAATTTTGCTAAGTGTTGTTGACAAAACAGCCTATTTGGGAGGCAATGTTTGCGTGGAAATTCCCTCCAACCCGCAACGACTTGGTCCGCGAGCTGAGAACCTTAGGCAAGAGGTTCACTTCAGCTGCCACACGCAACTTTCGGATCGTCAAGAGCTCCTCCGGTCAAGCCAGAATCTCAGTCAGAAGATGACCCCTTGGCATAAGGAACATTCCAACGGCCTCTGTTCGCAAGATCATATCTTGCGAACCCAAGCTCGCCTCTGTGCAAGGCCTGTACCGTTGAAAAGTAGGTAGCGCAAGCTTTCCGACGATACCAAGATCGTCGAAATCCGACATCGGGAGCTACGTCTACCACGCGCGTGAAAACAGGCCGACGAAATAAGGCTGTGCTGAAAATTCCGGAACTTTCCTACCGACGTTGCCACGCTTGCGCGCAGAGTCTTCCTGACTCGCAACAAGTTGATCCACAAGCCCGGGTGCGTTGGAAAGAAGACACACTCATGCACGACGTGGAACTCTCGGATCGCCAAGATTTTACCGGGCCTAACCGGAATCTTGATCGGAAAACTGTCCTCAAACGGACCAAAAACACCCCGGCGGCCCCTGTTCGCGGAACCATATCTCGCGAACCCAAGCTCGGATTCGCGCAAGCCCGGGTGCGTTGGAAAGATGACAACTCCAGCTACGACGTGGAACTCTCGGTTCGCCGGTAGCATCCCCCGATTGACCGGAATCTTCGCCGGAAAAGCACGAAAAAACAGCTCAGACGACCCGACTTCCGGGAGCCATAACTTTTTACTCCGAACTCCGATCCATGCAAACTTATTTTTCCTAGAAATTACACATCTGGGGCTTTCCGACGATATGCTGCATGACCCATTTTGAGTTCCAGAAGGCCTCCAAAATTGCCTTCGAAAATCGGGTCAAAAAACTACGCCCGGCGCGTGATGATCGCGCGCCCGGCGCGCAAATCCGTCTATAAAATGCGACCCCCCTCCCCCCAGCGCTGGGTCCGAGCTTTAGAGCGTTTTTTGAGTTCCTTAGGTAGTTTTAGGTAGTTTTTAGGCATAGAATAAGGGTTTGGGGTTTGGGGTCTTTCTTTGGGGGGTTTTTGGGGAGTTTTTAGAGTGAGAAGCATCTACTAGGTGCTTCTCTCTCTAACCTCTCCTCATCCTCCCCCCCTCTCTCTCTCTCTAAGCTCTTTCTCTCTCTAAACTCTTTCTTTAGTGGGGTTTTTGGGGAGTTTTTAGGGTGAGAGGCTTCTACTTAGGTGCCTCTCTCTCTAACCTCTCCTCATCCTCCCCCTTCTCTCTTTTTCTTTCTTTTTGTTTATTTATTGTTTTATTTATGTTCTTTAAGTTCATTTATTGTTTTATTTATGTTCTTTTAGTTCATTTATGTTCTATTTATGCTTTTTAGTTCATTTATTTTTCCTAGTCTATTTATTGCTTTATTTATTTTTCCTAGTCCATTTATCGCTTTATTTACATTTTCTAGTCATTTATCGCTTTATTTACATTTTCTAGTCATTTATCGCTTTATTTACATTTACTACGTACTTGTGAATATATATATTGTTGTGATTACCCCCTCCCCCGGTGTGTTTTAGTACGGCAATATTGAGTGGCTTTGGCGGCTCGCGTAAGACCTCTAACGAGGCCGTTGACAACCATGTTAGCCCACGAGGTCTTGACCCGAAAAATACACCGGTCCCCTTGTGTTTTAGTACGGCAAATATTGAGTAGCTTTGGCTCAGTTGCGTAAGACCTCTAACGAGGCCGTAACAACCTTGTTAGCCTACGAGGTATTTGACCCGAAAAATACATCCCCCATGTGTAAATATTGTCATTTATCGCTTTATTTACATTTTACTACGTTGTAAATATTATATTGTGAATATTGTCATTTTCCCATTTTTTCCTTTGTGATTTGGGCGTGATAATCCCGATTGGTCGTGGTGGATTATATAAGACCTCAAAGAGGCTTTATCCACCATGTAATTCCATAGGCATTGGACCCATTAAAAATCCCCATGTTAAATATTGTCATTTATTGCTTTGTTTACATTTACTACGTTGTGCGTATTATATTGTGAATATTGTCAATTTCTCCCCTTTTCCCTTTGTGATTTGGGCGTGATAATCCCGATTGGTTGTGGTGGACTATTTAAGACCTCAAAGAGGCATTAACCACCACGTAATCCCATAGGCATTGGACCCACAAAATTTCCTCCTTGTAAATTCCATTAATTTATTGCTTCCCGTTATGCTCTAAATTTCTTGCCATTTTTACTACGTTGTAAATATTGTTCATATTGCATTATTTTGATTTGGGCGTGAAAATACCGAACGGTATTGGCGGTTTTAGGTAAGTCTTTCAATAGCACTAAACCCCATGTAAATCCATGAGGTGTTGGACCCGTAAATTGCAAACCCACATTTTCAAATAGATTTTTCTCATTTAAGTCCTATTTGGCATCAAAGGTTTAGGTAAGTCTTTCAATAGCACTAACCCTTTGTGTAAGCCCGAAAAGGCATTGAAAACCCCTTTCCAAATGATTTTTCTCATTTAAGTCCTATTTGGCATCAAAGGTTTAGGGAAGTCTTTCAATAGCACTAACCCTTTGTGTAAGCCCGAAAATGCATTGAAACCCATGTTTTCAAATAGATTTTCTCATTTAAGTCCTATTTGGCGTCGAAGGTTTGGATAAGTCTTTCAATAGCACTAACCCTTCGTGTAAGCCCGAAAAGGCATTGAAAACCCCTTTCCAAATGATTTTTCTCATTTAAGTCCTATTTGGCATCAAAGGTTTAGGTAAGTCTTTCAATAGCACTAACCCTTTGTGTAAGCCCGAAAAGGCATTGAAAACCCCTTTCCAAATGATTTTTCTCATTTAAGTCCTATTTGGCATCAAAGGTTTAGGGAAGTCTTTCAATAGCACTAACCCTTTGTGTAAGCCCGAAAAGGCATTGAAACCCATGTTTTCAAATAGATTTTCTCATTTAAGTCCTATTTGGCATCGAAGGTTTGGATAAGTCTTTCAATAGCACCAACCCTTCGTGTAAGCCCGAAAAGGCATTGAAACCCATTTTCAAATAGATTTTCTCATTTAAGTCCTATTTGGCGTCGAAGGTTTGGATAAGTCTTTCAATAGCACCAACCCTTCGTGTAAGCCCGAAAAGGCATTGAAACCCATTTTCAAATAGATTTTCTCATTTAAGTCCTATTTGGCGTCGAAGGTTTGGATAAGTCTTTCAATAGCACCAACCCTTCGTGTAAGCCCGAAAAGGCATTGAAACCCCATTTTCAAATAGATTTTCTCATTTAAGTCCTATTTGGCATCGGAGGTTTGGATAAGTCTTTCAATAGCACCTACCCTCCGTGTAAGCCCGAAAAGGCATTGAAAACCCTTTTTTAGATTGTTTTGTTTATTCATGTAAATCCTATGGTGGTGTCGGGATCCGAGTAAGTCTTTCAATAGCATCGAATCCCGACCCCACGAGGTGTTGACCCTTTCCTTAAAAATTCTTGTGTCATAATAAATTGCACTTTGCATTAAACATCATATTTATGCCAACTCATATTTGTCATCTTCATACTCATTCTTGTAATTTATGTGCTGCAAACATGCCGTGATTACTTGCTTGATTGTTTATTGCTTTGATATAAAAATGTGATTAAAATACACTTTGCCATGAAAACTTTAAAAAGAGTAAACATGGTAATGTGGGCGTTAGAAACGAAGGTATGAGTCCTTTACACGGGGGCGTGGCTGGTACGTGCTTTCGTGTAAGGGATTCTACACGTTCTAACTCCCATAGGATCATGGTCTAAAATTCCCCAAAGTGTGAATTAATCATCCAAAACCCCGCCATTTGACGGACCGCTTTACTCTTGGAAATCAAGGGTAAAGAGATCCCGAATATGGCACAAAAACATTAATTGTTTGTCCCGGCACTAGGTGTTAGGATTTCAAGTATATCCTACCACCGAAATGCCCGGAAATTTAAAAGATACAAAGATAAAGGGATGGTGAAATAAAGAGTCTAATCAAAACCGAACGAAGTCATATTACGTTTGCCATTTTTGGTATATCGTACGACGGAAATCGGGACATTTGTACATAATAAAAACCAACAAACTTAGGCTTAGCAAATAAAGAAAACATTAGGAAGGAGGTAACCGTTTTCTTAAACGGATGTCGTGGGGTGCCTAACACCTTCCCCACGCATAAGCAAACCCCCGAACCTATCTCTGGTTCAAGACCATTTAGTTGTAGATGTCTAAATAGGGTAAAACCTATTAGACATAGGTGCCCAATCACACCTTAAAATTTCCCATGATTGGTGGCGACTCCAAATTTGTGCTCACACGCACACACGTACACAAGTTCCCACACACACACAACTCGTATCTCGAAACGGAAAAGAGATAGAGGAACACACACAACACTCGCCAAATGGGGGTCGGTATCTAGGAAAATAAAAAGAATAAATAAGAGATTTTCCGCCGGTGTCGACAAGTACCAATCTGATTGTAGTCAGCTTCACAACTGGAGAGAAGATATCAATGTAGTCAACACCTTCCTTCTGTTGAAACCCCTTGATTACTAATCTGGCCTTGTAACGCTTGCTTCCATCATGCTCTTCTTTCACCCTGTACACCCACTTGTTGTGTAGGGCCTTCTTCCTTTGTGGTAACTCAGTTAGCTCCCAAGTTTGATTTGTCATAAGTGAGTTCATCTCATCCTTCATGGCAAGCTCCCACTTGATTGAGTCTTCAATCTGCAAGGCTTTATCATAGCTCTCAGGTTCACCACCATCAGTTAGCAAAATATAGAACAAAGAGGGTGAAAATCGTTGTGGAGGTCTAATGTTCCTGGAAGACCTGTGAACAGTAACTGTAGGTGTACATTGTTCTACTTGTGGGTCTGCATTCTCCTTCTCTTCTTGACCACTGTTCCGCATAGTGTTATTAGAAAATTCATCTAAGTTGACAAACTCAGACTTCTTTTGTTCTACCTTCACGTCATCTAGTTTTGTACTTGACCTGTCCTTGTACATAACTTGTTCATTAAATATTACATTTCTACTTCTGATAATTTTTCGATTTTGATCATCCCAAAATTGGTAGCCAAAGGTCTCATCTTCGTAGCCAATAAAAAAACATTTTCTAGACTTAGCATCTAGTTTGCTACGTGCATCAGAATCAATGTGAACATAAGAGACACACCCAAAAACTTTCAAATAGGAAAGATTTACCCCCTTTCCGCTCCAAACCTCTTCAGGTATTCTAAACTCCAAGGGGACTGATGGTCCCCGGTTTATCAGATAAGCTGCAGTGTTAACTACATCAGCCCAGAAAGTTTCAGGTAACCCAGCATGCAACCTCATACTTCTGGCACGCTCATTGAGGGTCCGATTCATGCGCTCAGCCACACCATTCTGTTGTGGTGTCCTAGGAATAGTCTTCTCCATTTTAATTCCATTTGCAACACAAAACTCCTTGAACCCTCCATCTATGTACTCTCCTCCATTATCTGACCTTAGACATTTCAGCTTTAAATCTGTTTCAGTCTCAACCATGGCCCTCCATTTCTTAAAGGTCTCAAATACCTCAGATTTATTTTTCAAAAAATAAACCCATACTTTTCTGCTCGAGTCATCAATGAATGTAACATAATACCGTGAACCTCCGAGGGATGCAATTGGGGAAGGCCCCCACAAGTCTGTGTGTACCAGCTCCAATTTTTTAGATTTTGGTGTTCTGCCGCCTTTTAAGAAACTAACCTTTTTCTGTTTCCCAAGAATGCAACTTTCACACATGTCAAATTCAATAGACTTTAATTCTGGTAGTTTACCTTTTGACAAAAGAACTTTCATCCCTGTTTTGCTCATGTGACCAAGCCTACGATGCCACAGGTTTGTATCAGTACCTGCTTCAACAACTGCAATCGTGTCTCTTGGACTTGTAGTCATATACAAAGTACCAGTTTTGTTTCCTTGAGCTACAACCATAGCTCCCTTTGTGATCTTCCATGTACCACCCACAAAGAGTATTGCGTGTCCTTCAATATCAAGCTGTCCAACAGAAATTAGATTTCTTTTCAACTCAGGAACATGTCGAACCTTTTGCAACAACCACACAGACCCATTAGGCAGTGTAATGCGTACATCTCCCATACCCACAACGTCCAAGGCTTCGTCATCAACCAAATACACCTTGCCAAAATCACCTGCAACATAATTCTGGATGATTTCTCGGTGTGCAATGGTATGAAACGAGGCTCCTGAGTCCAAGACCCAGGATTCAATGGGATTGTCAACAGAGAGAAGTAGTGCATCATGCACTTCTTCTGTCACGACATTTGCAGAGTCATTCTTCTTTTTCGGTTCCCTGCAATTCTTCTTAATGTGGCCGGTCTTGCCACAGTTCCAACATTCCAATTGTCGCCCTGGTTTGGATTTACTTCTTCCTTTTCTGGATTTTGATCTGCCTCGATTATAGTTTCTGTCTTTTCCTCTACCTCTTGTCTTAAGGTTTAAGGCAGAGCCAAAACTTGAGGTTTCGCCTGCATCTCTCCTACGAACCTCCTCGCCTAGAATCAAATCTCGAATATGATTATATTTGAGTTTGCCTTTCCCAGCAGAATTGCTCGCTGCCATTCTTATAGCCTCCCAACTGTTTGGCAAAGAAGCCAGAACAATTAATGCGCGGATCTCATCATCAAATTCAATCTCCACAGAGGACAATTGATTAGTGATCGTATTGAACTCATTTAGATGTTGCGCCATAGCAATACCTTCTGCCATTTTTAGATTGAACAACTTCTTCATCAGGTGCACCTTATTGTTGGCCGACGGTTTTTCATACATGTCACACAAAGCCGTCATCAGTTTTGCTATAGTCTTTTCCTTCACAACGTTATGTGCAACTGATCTTGACAGGGTTAATCGAATAACTCCGAGCACCTGTCTATCAAGAAGAGTCCATTCTGCATCTTCCATATCTTTTGGTTTCTCCCCCAAAAGAGGTAGATGTAATTTCTTCCCATAGAGGTAATCTTCTATCTGCATTCTCCAATACCCAAAATCTGTGCCGTCAAACTTCTTAATTCCGGATACCTTTCCTTCTTCTCCGGTCATTGCTCCCACTCGAACCTATGCTTTGATACCAGTTGTTAGGAATAAAGACAATATTCCTATAACTTTTTGAGATGCAAAATGAAGAAGAACACACAAAAGAAAAATTCACACGACACAAAATTTACGTGGTTCACCACTAGGGCTACGTCCACAGAGTTGCAGCGATCTTTCACTATAAAATAGGGAGATTACAAAGGTGGCATGAAAACACTCTCACAAACCCAAACCCCAAATACACCCAATAAGCTTTTTGTACTAAAGAATAATACCAGAGAAATATTCTCTCTATTCTTTCTCTCACGCAGCACTTACAGAAGGACAACACTGAGAAAATCTCTTCTTTTGTTCCTACTGCTGCTTCTACTTCTTCTAACATACAAAGCTTATATTTATAATAGGCTTGATATCAACTTCAATAAATGCGAGCCGAAAATGCACACACAATTTCAACATCTTGTCAGCACAATTTTCAGCCAAAGATATCCAAATCTACAAGTAGCCAACTTGTATGACTTCTGGAGATTCATGGGTTATTATCCCATGTGATTCACACACATGCAATTAATTCAAACCACCTAACTTGTCAATCACCTTTAATGAGCTTGTGCCACTAAGTCAACAATTCTCTACATCTGTGCAGCTTACCTTCGGCTAAGGTGAGAACCAATTTCTTGAAGTAGCCGACATGTAAGACTTGTAGGAACATATGAGTTACAATCCCATATGCCTCCACCTACGTGCAATACATGCACCATTTTCTTCTTTCTTTCAAATATAAGTCACAATTGTTGACTAAGTAAACATGGGCAATAATCCCATGTTATGCACCATTCATGTGTTGCACTAGTGCTCCACATAACCAACAGCTTCCCAACAAAAACACAAACATAATCTCTTAATTCTTTGTTGTTGTTTTGGCGGATATCATTACATCCATTTATGGGGGTCCTCCTGTACAAATATATGATTATCAGAAAAATGCTTGTTCTTTCCTTTGTTTTTGTTTTTTTTACGTGAACCTATAATAATTCGAAAGCAAAGTGAGCAGTAAATTGACCTGTAGAAAATCTTTAAAGCAAAATAAAAAAAAGTAAATGATATTTTTGCATAATTTTTTATTATTTCCACACTTTTGATGTAGAAATAACAAAAAATAATACACAATATTACACTATATTTTGTTATTTCCACACCAATAATATGAATAGTAAAAAATGGGCGGTGGTATGCAAATAACATCGTCCTAAAAGAATTGGATTTGATATGCCACATGCCCACATGGTTTTGCTGACTCTTTATTTATTAACTAATATATAATTTATATATTGTCATCGTCCTAAAAGATTTGGATTTGATATGCCACATGCCCACATGGTTTTGCCTGCTCTTTATTTATTAACTAATATATAATTTAATAAGACCTAATAGTCTTGACTAGTCTTGATTTTAAATATATACCACAGGACAGAAGAGAGGAAAAATCATAAGCAAAACATGAAAAACCAGGTTATACACAACCTTAGTGAAGAGGATGAGGCATGTCTCCAGGCCATGCTATTGTCCAGCACACAAATAATTCCTTTGGTCCTAAATGCAGCCATTAAGCTTGACCTGTTTGCAATCATTGCTGGAGGAGGCCCTGCTGCATGCATGACATCCCCTGAAATTGCTTCTCAGCTTAAAACACAAGACTCAGATGCGCCTTCTAGGTTGGATCGCATGCTGCGCTTTCTTGCTAGTCACTCTCTTTTGACATGCCCTATACGTACCCTTGAAGATGGTAAGGTTGAGAGACTCTATGGACTCACACCGGTTTGTCAGTTCTTTTTAGAGAAAGAGGATGGATTTGGAGGGTCCCTCGCTTCTTTTTCAGCTTTCACTTCTCACCGAGCCATGGTGGAGGTCGGGTATGCGCGACTCTCCTTGCTTTTGTATAAATGCAAAAATAATCTACACTATTACTAAGGATCCATTTGGAATTGCCAGGAGAAAAATAGTGATTTTAAATGAAAGTGCATAAAAAATTGTATTTGATTTTGCGTTTTTAAGAAAATCGTGATTTTAAAATCGCCAGACAATTGCATTTTATACTGTAATTTTTTTACTGTAACAACACCTTTCATAGATTTTATCAAACACTTAATTACGGTTTTAAAAACTACATAATTTTTAAAATCGCTAATTTTTCAAAACATACTTTTCAAACCATTAACCCAAATGGACACTAACTGTCCTTCTGTCATTTATTTTGTTTCTACATATTCTAGGATGCATATGAAGGATGCCATTCTTGAAGGAGGTAATCAATTTAAGAAAGTGCACGAAATGTCTATATTCCAGTATATGGACATGGATCCAGCTTTCAACAAAATGTTCAACAATGGCATGGCTGGTCTCTCCACAATAACGATGAAGAAAATTCTTGAGGTATACCAAGGATTTGAGGGGCTAACATCATTGATTGATGTTGGTGGTGGAACTGGGAAATGCTTGAACATGATCATTTCCAAGTATCCTTCCATCAAAAGCATTAACTTTGATTTGCCTCATGTGACACAAACCGCAACATCTTATCCCGGCAATATTCCTAATTTCTTTATTACTTAATAATATTACTAAAAACCGTGCTTGAAATTCATTAAAAACATACGTAGTAAACTTATTCATGCCTATTTGCACTATTCTACACTTTGGTAGTACTCTTGCGGCATTTGGTAGGATCATCTGTACTGACCCAAAGGATATTATACTGCTGAAGGGAAAAAAAGAAAATGACCCAAATCTATGAACTATTAATACTGCTGAAGGGAAAAAAAGAAAAAAGACAAAACTATGAACACTTTAATAGGTTTTCTTTATGGATGCATTTGCATGAATAAATTAATTAATTAATTAATTAAATTAAATTAAATAGTAGTAAAAAAGAATAAAAAGGAATAAGCTGGTGACAGTGTTATTTCTCTAGTGAGTGATTATTCAGTAGTTCAGGACTAAAAATAAATGCGTAGTCTACCTTTCACATGAATTGTGGGTCTCACCACATAAATGTGGGTCCCACTAATTAAATTCATGTGAGAGGAGAACTACGCATTTATTTATAATCCTAGACTACTGAATAATTTTCTTTCCCTAGTCTACCAAATATTATCTAATACAACGGGGTATATGCCGACCCTATTACATAGCAATGAACAAACTCCACAACCTTTGTTTTTTTTTTTTTTTTTAATTATTATTTATTATTTTTTTGTTTTTTGGCTAAGTACACATTCATTAAAACAACAACAACTGTACATCATCCAAAAATCCTTCAGAATCATACCAAGAAAATCCCTTGTGAGAATGACTCCTGTAGGGACGGAATTAGGAAATTATTTTTGAGTGGGTTGAAAGTATTAATTATTATTTTGGGATGGACAACTGACACCATTGCTAGCCAACTAGTAGCTCTGTCCATAGACAGTTGGCACCATCGCTTTACATATTAAGTAGCTCAATCTCCCAACCCGATTCATGTCTCATTTTTTTTTTTTTATTGATAATTCGATAGTTGGGAGAGGGAAGATTTTAAATTTGGAGAATATGATGAAGTGTCAACCAGTTGAGTTATAAGAATCTTGACGATTCATGGCTCTACTTGACTATAACTTGAACCATATATATAGGCATCATCCCCAACTATTATGACTGTAATAAATTTTGACCATCCAAGTGGGTGGCGGCTCAGCGGTTGGTGGAGTGGACTTGTGACTCCTTGACAGGTTTCTAAGCATAAGTTTCGAATCCCCAACCTCACTGGCACTTGGATGGGATGGGAATAAGATATGGCTTAAAACTGTCTTGCAGGATTGTCTGCCTTCTTGGCAGGCCCTTCATGACTCGCTTCCCCGCGAGTAAAAGGCTCTCATGGTAGCGCCCATGGAGCATGACTCGCTTCCCCACGGGTAAGAGGCTCCCATGATAGTGCCCAAGGAGGGGAGTCACCCCTAGGTCGCCCCTCAGTCCCTCACCTACCCTTTATTATTTACCCAAAAAAAAAAAAAGTAATAAATTTTGTAACATAAAAAATTTCATAATTATGATGTGACCTGTTGTGATTGTTGCATAATAAAAATTGTATTAATGGTGGATTTATGTGAAAGTGAAGTTATTCTAATTACAACTTGTCATTACTCACAACTTGAAACTAATAGTGGATTCAAGTTGTGAAAATTTTTGCGTTTCTAGTATTGCTCATATCTATAAAATTTGGGTAACTAGTGTACATTACTCACGCAAATCGAATTCATACATGGTTGACCTTTAGCTTGTCTTATGAACCCATCACACTATGCACGATCTCACGAGCACCACAATAACGATCTAACAAGCACTTCTTCATGACTGAGGAGATTACTAGTCTCCCAAAATTTTCACTCTATGTTTTAGGGGAAATTCTTTGGTCCCGCTGCGGGACTGTCCCACCAAAAGTGTCAAAAATTGTAATATTTGTGTGTGTTTTAATAAAATATTGTGTGTTTTGATAAAATGTTATCAGGTATTGTAAAATGTGTGTAGTTTGTAGTAAAGTTAACTTTATCACTAATTCTACCAGAATTCACACATTTTATTTTTACAACAATAAACACACATTTATCAATACGAACACAACATTTATCACAAAATACACAAATTTTATCAAAATCAACACCAATCCGGTGATGGGACCTAAGTGTTCCCCATGTTTTAGACATTAAGGACAAATGATATGGTTACCTTGTAAAGATGGCTACAGAACAGTTACGTGCTACAAATTTTATTATATAATTTTTACAAATTGGTGTGTCAATTTTTAAGATACATAATACATAAGTAATTATGAAATTTATTTATGTATATCTTGTTGATGTGGAGCGAATCACATCAATATATAAACTTTTTATCGTAAAATTGATAGTAACAAAGCCCAAGATTGACTTAACAACTTCTCAAAATAACTGCCAAGCTGGCACTAACTAATTGGCAGCCATCAAACTGCTTTTAATTACTCAATAAAAAAAATAATAAAAAAAGTACTTATTAAGTTATTACACATATGTTTAATGCTTCAACGCATATGCCTAATTGTGGCTTGGTTATAAACAAAAATTTAACTAAAATATTAATTGATTTTCATATCAACGTTGTTTTGTTTGTATCTTATAGTTTTCATAATTTGTATCACCATATTTGCATATTTTAATTACCGGTGTCCATATATAAGTAGGATAAAACTTAGATACAGTTCTTTAGGTCAAGTACATTAGGTTCTTAGTTGAATTCAAATACATTGAATTTAAATATTCTTGGAAAAGATAACATAGTTTGTGTTTCATTGGTTCATGCAACCATGTATTTGAATTCAATTGAGGAACCTAATATACTTAACCTAAAGAACTGTTCCTAAGTTTTACCCATATAAGTATGACTGCCCTTAATATATCAAGTCATTTAGGCAATTCCCTAAGGCCTCCGAGTGGGAAGAAGGTCCCATTATCTTTGTTCTTATATAGAATAATATCATACTTATATAACAATTCAAATTAAAAAATATCTCATACACACTTACCTTTATTATTTGGAGAAGTGGCCTATGTTTTACTAAAAATGATAGAAAACCATATACCATCTCTCTCTCTCTCTCTCTCTCTCTCTCTCTCTCTCTCTCTCTCTCTCTCTCTCTCTCTCTCTCTCTCTCTCTCTCTCTCTCTCTCTCTCTCTCTCTCTCTCTCTCTCTCTCTCTCTCTCTCTCTCTCTCTCTCTCTCTCTCTCTCTCTCTCTCTCTCTCTCTCTCTCTCTAGTAGCATCTTTTGATAACCAGTCACCATCAAATCCACGTTTTTTCTCTTTCATCCCTAAACTTAATGTCAAGAGTCACATTTAAGTTAAATGAGTATATTTTATATGGATTTGTTAACAGATGTCCTTAAGACAATGACTAAGGAACATTAAATGTTTATACTTTACGGGAAATAACGAATTTTTAATATTAAAATAATAAATGAAAAGACTTAATTTCCTTTAAAAGTTGTTTTTTTATTATTTTAATATTAAAATTTCATTATTTCCTATAAAGTAGAAGCATTAAATGCTTCCTTAACTAATACCCTTAGGGCACTTGTTAACAATACCCATTTTATATTTACATATCTATTATTGTGAAAAAATATAAAAATCAATTTGATTTTAAGTGAATCTATCTTCACTTAAGAATGTTGAGATTATTGAGTGATTCTATTGATAAGTGAAGTGACAATAGTGTATTTGATAAATTATGTTATATTATTTGATGCTTTAAAATTTACTTTATATCTAGTCATAATATAAATTTATATTGTAGATGGCGTTTTTTTTATATGTAAATATATATATTTTTTAATTATAAAAGTCTAGAAACTACGAATTTGGATAAAACTTAAAAAAATAAAAATAAATAAAAGGAGTGGAGAGGGAGGGAGAGAGAGAGAGAATATAAGAATTAATTGAACCTTAAGAGGATCTCTTGAGAACTTTGTTACTAGCAATAAACAAAATTGGGTAAATCACACCACCTTCCCTCGAGGTATTGCAGAATGACAATAAACCTCAAATTGGAGTCGAAATGAGAGTCTCACTCTTCAGGTTTGACATAAGACTGTCATGGGTCTTTTCGTTACTAATCTTAATGAAATATTCCCTTTTTTTTTAAGATTTTTTTTTTAATAAAAAGATTCACTCTCTCTCCTCTAGTTAGCGGTTTGGTAAAGAAATCTTTTTTTTTTTTTTTTTTTTAAAAAGAAAAGAATATTGTGTTAAGGATAGTAATGAAAAGACTCATGATAGTTTTATTTCAAACCTAAAGGGTGAGACTATCATTTTGGCTCAAATTTGAGATTTATTGTCATTTTGCAATATCCTAAGGAAGGGTAGTGTAATTTACCCAACAAAATATAATAAAAAACTTAGGTGAAATTAAATTTTGATGGTTTAGATTTATTTTCAAAACTACAATATATATGAAGTTTTACAAATAGAGGACAATACTCCAATTTAACCATATTATCAATTGAACTGTAAATTTTAGCAAACTTGAATATAAAATTATAAATTTTGCATCTCAAAAGTTTGAAGAATGTTTTTAAACTAAAAAATTACAATATATATTCCTTAATTGATATTTAAATATAGAAAAGATATCACTTAAGGTTATCGTCTTTGGTTTCAAATTGTATCTAGCCGGCCATATCCATTTGTATGATTCCTAAATGGTGAGCATACTCATATTATATGCAGGTGTTGAGCGTATTGGAGGAGATATGTTTCACAATATACCTAATGGGGATGCAATTATGCTTAAGGTAGATAATAAAGACTTAGTAGAACTTTTTGGCCGGATTTTTCAAAACAAATCATTGATGTGTTTGCATTTCACTTGCAGAATATACTCCATAATTGGAGTAATGAGAACTGCAAGAAACTTTTGAAGAATTGCTATGAAGCACTACCAAATCATGGGAAGGTAGTTATTGTCGAGCTACTCATGCCAGGAGCACCAGAGTCAAGTATGGCTTCTCAGTATATATCTCGGCTTGACAATGCAATGTTGTTTAACCTTGATGGACATGAGAGAACTGAGAAAGAATTTGAGACTTTGTGCAAGGGATCCGGATTTTCAAATTTTCAGGTTGTTTGTTGTGCATGTACTCTTTGGGCAGTCATGGAATTCCATAAATAATTATACACTCCTTAAATTTGTTGCCCTTATACTTTGGTTGGTATTGTATTCTAGCTTATCTATATCCACTACATCTCATGTAGTTGTTTATTGTGTGTACTCTTGGGAGGATATGAAATTCCATAAATACAAATACACTAATAACTTGCCTTCCTTAGTTTTGTTGCACTTATGCGTTGGTTGGCAGTGGAGGTTATATACCTTTATCTGCTCCAACTTATTTACTGTTATTTTCTTGCCTACACAAAGTCAAAAACTTAGAAAGGCATAAACCAAGAACAGTAGTTTTATGTTGCCATTTACTATCTTTTTTTTTTTTTTTTTTTATTGTTGGAGATTTATGTTGAATTTTTGGACTTTAGTTTGTTTGTATAGTTAGATGTCTATGTGAAACCCTAAAAGGACAATTAGAACTCGTTTTATGCCCTTATAAAATCTCTATTAATTTAGTACACAACATTGTATTCACTTGGTGAAAAGGAAAGTAATACAATGTAATAATATTTCTCGAGATCACATGCAATTGGTTAATATGCAATCCCTGCAATTGGTTAATATGTAAGATTTGGCCCAATAAAAAAAATATAAGTCAATTAAAAATACCACATAAGCAATTAAAAGCCAACTCACACTAATCGATCTTACCTTCTCCGGCAACCAAATAATCCCACATCCCCCACACTATCCAACCACTGTCGACTGTACTGCTCCACCTCATGTAACCAAGCAACATCAAATCCCCAATCAACCGTCGACCTACAAAACTCCACCTGATTTAAAGCAACAATTACCAAATTCACTACAACCACCATAAAACCCCTCTTTTCTCTTCCATTCTTTCTTTTTATATTTTCCTTTTTCATCAATCTCTAATCAATGGAGAAAATGGTAGTGATGGTGTCCGAACTAGCTCCAGCGGTAAGGGGCTAACGCTGGAGAAACATGTTTCAAGATTGTTGATCTTGAGGGGGATCTTGTCTTTGAGGTGGAGGAGAGTAGCTTTGAAGGCAACGCTGGTGGTTTTGCCATTGAAGACTTGGTCGATGGTTTTTCCATCTCAGCTCTCTCCCTCACATTAATGACAATTTTTATTTTACTCTAAATCCAATTTTATTTCTCTATAACATAGAAGTTAGATAAAAGGGTTTTGATTATTTTATTTCTTATTTGAAGCATTATGAGCATAGTAGAAGAAAGGTTTTCAAGCACCAACAAATATATATATATATATATATATATATATATAGAGAGAGAGAGAGAGAGAGAGAGAGAGAGAGAGAGAGAGACGGGTGGGTTTGATGCAATGTAATCAGGTTTGGGTTTTTTTAGTAAATGGGTAGGATCTTAAACACATGGGTGGGTTTTATTTCATTTTAACTGGGTATGTCATGTCAATATCCTACATGTAAATAAGAATAAATATCACCTCAATTAACAAATGGCCATGTCATTAATCCATTAGCCACGTACACTCAAAACTAATGGAAACAAACGAAAAGATTAATGATGCATGATTTTGAAACGTTAGAGACTATTTCTACCTGTTTTAAATATTAAGATCCAAATGTGCAACTTGAGTAAATGTTAAGGACCAACAATGTTTAACCCTAAATTATTTTTTCAAAAGTCCTTTAAATAAAAAAAAATTAATTAATCGAAAGGATAAAATAGTAAAAGACCAAATAATTATAAATACCAAAAAAAAAAAAGTGTAAGTTAAAAGTATTGCATGCATGTCAATCCGGAAAATTCAGATTTCAAGTTAAATGAGAACGATATTAAATTCGGAAAAAGCATGTTTTGTCAACAAATTCGTGATCAACATAATTACCCATAAGCTAGTGAATGTATATATTTTGGCAAAAGTATTGTTTTTGTCCCTAAACTTTGAATGAAATTCGGTTTTTGTCCGTAAACTTTGAAAAGTTCGTTTTTTGTCTCTGAACTTTGAAAAAGTTTGTTTTTATACATGAATTTCGTCCTTGAACTTTAAAAAAGTTTGTTTTAAAAGGACGAAATTCATGTGTAAAAGCGAATATTTTCAAAGTTCAAGGGCGAAAAACGAATTTTTTCAAAGTTCAGGGACGAAAAATGAACTTCATACAAAGTTTAGCAACGAAAATAATGCTTTTGCCTATATATATATATATTTTTACATTGTATATGTTTTTTGCGAAGATGAATAAAAGACAACAGCTCGTGCTAGAAATGTTTTCCAAAACGTTTACATAGCATAGGATAGCACCCTCTTTGGCACAAGCAAGGAAAAGCACGAATAATGGACTAGAAATCTAAGGATAATTAAGCCTAAAAAAATAAAAAAAGGTTTAACTAAAACTGCTTAACTAGAGTACAATCTAGAGAAAAGAAAAAAAAACAATAATGTTTTCCACCACAAAAGAAGATATCAAACTGGCCCCATAATATCATTCACGTCCCACAACCTAAATATTGAGATATGACAATTTCAAATTTGACCTCTTAATTAAATTCTCCTCCCTAAAATGATCCCTGCACATGCAAAGGATTTTTAAGACAGGCGTCCAAGGCACTCCATCAAGGCATCTGGGTGTTCAGGCTTCCCAACAGCCCAACAGAAACTCGAGCATAACCCCTCAATTCTTTGTTGTTGTAGTGGCGGATCATTACACCCATTTTTGCAAGGTCCTCTTGTACCCAAAAAAAGATTATCAGTAAAAAAAAAAAAAATTTCTTTTTTTTTGGTGACAGTAGAATAGTTCCAAAGCAAAATGAGCAGTAATTTACTTGTAGAAAATCTTTTTTTTTTTTTAAATAAAAATGTTGAGAATAAGAAGAGAGAGAGAGAAAGGAGAGACTGAAAGTGAGCAAAATAGCTCTGTATGATATATTCAGTGAATAAACAAATACACGGAACTGCCTTTATATAGACAGAGTAGAATGTACGGTACAAGTATGTGTAGTACAAGTATATGGGGCCTAAAGCCCAGTAAGCCTATAATAAGCCTATAATATATACTAACATCCCCCCTCAAACACAAGGTGGTGACGAAGAAGCCATCTTGAGTTTGGACACAAGATCACATAAGCGTCTTGGTGGATAGAACTTGGTGAATACATCAGCAAGTTGGTCCTCAGAGGAGACAGATAGTAAGTGAAGAGCACTCTGTTGAAGATGATGACGAATGAAGTGACAATCGATCTCAATGTGCTTGGTGCGCTCATGAAAAACATCATTATGAGCAATATGAATAGCACTACGATTGTCGCAGTGAATAGGAGTACTGGTGGTCTGGGGAGCACCCATGTCAGTCAAGAGCCAACGAAGCCATAACAATTCTGAGGTGGCATCGGCGAGAGCACGGTACTCAACTTCAGTACTGGAACGTGCAACAACGGACTGTTTCTTGCTACGCCAAGAGATAAGAGAGGAACCCAGTAAGAAGTAGTAACCTGTGGTAGAGCGACGATCAGGGGGATCTCCAGCCCAATCTGCATCAGCATAGGCGTGCAACTCAAGGGAAGACTGTGCTGAGAAGTGAAGGCCATGAAAGAGCGTGCCCTTGATGTACCGAAGAATACGAAGAACTGCAGCATAATGAGTGGAGCGAGGAGCAAACATGAACTGACTAACCAGATGAACAGCATAAGCAAGGTCCAGACGGGTGACAATAAGATAGATGAGACTGCCTACCAACTGTCAGTATAGAGTAGCATCAGAGAGAGGCTCACCATCAGTAGGATTGAGCTTGACATTAAGCTCTAAGGGAGTGGAAACAGTCTTGCTATCAGTGAAACCGGCCTTAAAGAGAAGATCAAAAGAATACTTGGCCTGAGAGAGATAGTAACCATCAAAAGAGGAGGTGACCTCAAGACCAAGAAAGTAGCTAAGTGTGTCACGATCTTTCATCTCAAAATGTTGACAAGGAACTTCGGTAGATCACGGATGCCTGCAATGTCATCACCTGTAATAATCATGTCATCAACATAAAGAAGAATGAGAGTGATACCAGTAGACGTATGGCAAATGAAGAGAGCTGAATCATAAGAACTAGGGGTGAAACCCTGCTGAGCAACCACAGAACTGAACTTAGCAAACCAGGCCCGAGGAGCTTGCTTAAGGCCATAGAGAGCATGGCGAAAGCGACAAACTTGATTTTGAGAATTAGGGTAGTCAGGAGGTGGCTGTATGTAGACTTCCTCAAGAAGATCACCATTGAGGAATGCATTTTTCACATCCATCTGAAACAGAAGCCAATGACGAATAATAGCAACAGCAAGTAAGGATCGAACAGAGATAAGACGGGCAACAGGAGCAAAAGTCTCCTCATAATTAATGCCATATTCCTGAGTGAATCCCCTAGCAACCAGGTGAGCCTTGTAACGCTCAACGGATCCATCAGCCCGAGTCTTGATCTTATAGACCCATTTACAACCAACTGCAGACTTGCCAGGAGGCAAAGTGGTCATGTCCCAAGTATGAGTCTTGTGAAGTGCATCAAGTTCATCAGTCATAGCTTGCTGCCAAAGAGGATTTGTGCTAGCCTCACGATAGGTATGAGGTTCATGGAGAGTAAATAGAGCAAAGTAACAATGATAATCAGTAAGATGAGAAGGAGGAGCCCTTACCTGAGTGGAACGACAAATATCTGTGGGAGACTCTGATGGTGCTGATGGTGCAGGATCCGAATCAAGCGAGCCAGCAGCTGGGGACAGAACCAAAGATGGGACATCTAAAGAGCTAGGAGGCGGGGCAAAGTCCCTCACAGGGTTAGGGTAAAGATCAATGAAAGGATCAGTGAAAATGAGAGTCATGAAGGAAGAGATAAAGGGAAAATGTTGGCGACTAGAAAAAGTTTGATGTTCCCGAAATTCCACATGACGGGAGATGTGAAGGCGACGAGATATGAGATCATAGCAGCGAAAACCCTTTTGAGAGATATCATAGCCAAGAAAACAACACAGCCGAGACCGTGTTCGAGTTTTTTTTGTTCATGAGAAGGAAGAGAGACAAAACAAACACAACTGAATACTCGAAGAGAGGAATAGTCTAGGAGTTTGTCATAAAGTAACTCAAAGGGAGATTTCTTGTGAGTAGTAGGTGAAGAAATGCGATTTATAATGTAAATGGCAGTGAGAGCCACTTCACCCCAAAAACGCTCAAGGACAGAGGTAGATATAAGGAGGGTACGCACAACATCAAGAATGTGACGAAGTTTGCGTTCGGCACGACCATTTTATTGAGAGGTATAGGGACAAGAATAGTGTGGAAGGGTGCCATTAGAATCCAAAATGGAGAGGAAAGATTTATCATAATATTCTTGGGCATTATTTGACCGGAAAACCTTAATTGTGCAAGAAAATTGAGTTTGAATCATTTTGTGAAAAGTTTGAAAAACAGGAACAAGGTCAGAACAATGTTTTAACATGTAAATCCAAGTGAATCTAGAATAATCATCAACAAATATGAGAAAATAGCGACATTTTCCCTTAGTGGTAAATGGAGCAGGACCCCAAACATCAGGATGAACAAGATCAAAAGGTGTAGAAGAAAAAGAGTCACTATTATTAAATGGTAATTTTGTTTGTTTGCCAAATTGACAAGACATACAATCAAATTTATGAAAACTAATAGACCCTAAGTAACCTTGAGAAGTTAATAACTGAAGACGAGATAAAGAAGCATGACCAAGACGAGAATGCCATAAGTCTGGAGATAAAGTGGTTGTGGCAGCAACAGAGGAAGAGACTAGATGTGAGGGAATCTGCAAATTGCATAGCTCAAATAAACGTCCAATCTTACGGCCTGTCCCAAGCAGCTTGCCCATCAGTGGATCCTACACATCAACACCATGATTAGAAAAGTGGAGATCAATACCAAGTTCACAAAGTTGACCAACAGAAAGAAGATTGAGGGACAACTTCGGAACAAGATATGTATCAGGGATAGTCAAATCAGGAGAAGAGATAGTGCCTATGTGACTAATAGACATATGTGAGCTATCAGCAGTGTAAATAATAGGGGAAGGAGCTAAAGGCGTCTTTTGAGAAAAATGGGAAGCATGATGAGTCAAGTGATTACAACAAACTGAGTCTAAGAGCCAAGATTTGTTACCTGAGATGACTAAAAGGGCAGGGGAATGTTGAGACATATACCGATGAAACATACTCTCAAGTTGAGAGACAGTGACCACAGGATCATCAACAGGGGCAGAACTCACAACGGCTGCTTATGGACGAGGAAAAGTACCACGGGACTGATGTTGTTTCCGTTTGTCATCCTTTTTCTTGCAATAGCACTTAGTGATGTTATGACTTGGTTTTTGACAGTACGTGCAAATACGACGAGGTCGATCAGAAGAAGAAGATGGAGGACGGGGTGTAACCAAGACAACATCTAAAAAAGACAAATGATGGTGAGGACGCCGATTTTTTTCAGAAATAAGCTCCTTGACAGCAGCATCAAGTGAAGGAAGAGGAGAGCGACTAAGCAGAGCAGCTCGAGTAGGTTCAAAGTCTTCACGGAGACCCATCATAAACTGTGTGAAGCGACAACGATCTTTATACTTGGCAAAAAGATCGATGTCTTCAGCATATCGAAGTGGTGGATCAGCAGCAGCTAGCTGTTCCCACATAGAAGCAGTCTGTGAGTAATAATCAGAAATAGACTGACCTGATTTTTGGTGCATCTGATAAAGCTTGACTTCAATATGAAATTCCAAGGCAAAGTCATAAGTGCAATTGTATCGAGTGGCCAAGAAAGACCAAGCCGCTTGACCTGTTTCCAATTGAGGAAGAAGACTGCTAATGGCAGGCACAGAGGTGTTAATGAACCAGGAAAGGATCCTGCATTGGATGCTTTCCCATTCCTCAAGACGTGCCTCAAAATCATCAACCTGAACGACTGCGTCAGCTATAGAGTCACCATCAAAACTATCGGAGTCTGTGACAAGCCCAGGCACTGGTTTTGGAATGTCACCAGTAACATAACGCCAAAGTCGGCGCCCTTTGAGAAAATAAATCATGTTTTGGGACCAAGCATGATAAGAAGTGGGACCATCAAGAATAATAGTGATGGGATGTGTAATCTCATGACTTGAAGTAGAACCCATACCTGGAAGAACCGGATGAGAAAACGGACTTCAAAAATGGAATCTACGCGAAAAACCGTGAAGGATAGTAGTTTTTTTTGTTTTTTGTCCGATCAACGGCGGCGATCAACGGTCAACGGCGGCGGTCACTAGGGCTGACGTGGCACAGCAGAGAGGAAGAACACGCGTGAGGTGAGTGGGTGCACGTGGCGGCGCTAGTTGGCACGTGGGAGCACGTGTGCGGGTGGCTGGAGAACTAAAAACTTCTGGCGGCGTTTGGGGACGCGTGCAAGGCCAGATCCGGCCGATTCTGGTGGCAATTGACAGATCTTGATGAGATCTATCCAATGGAGCTGTCTGTGAGTTGAACAGCGACTCGGAGATGAGGATTCCGAGAAAGGCAGAAAAGGCGAGAGGGTTTGCAATCTCCGAGAAGAGACCGTGAACCCGTAGCAGCGGAGGAACACCGGATTTTGCCTAGTGAAGGCCATAAGAAAGTGGCTCTGATACCATGTTGAGAATAAGAAGAGAGAGAGAAAGGAGAGACTGAAAGTGAGCAAAATAGCTCTGTATGATATATTCAATGAATAAACAAATGCACGGAACTGCCTTTATATAGACAGAGAAGAGTGTGCGGTACAAGTATGTGTAGTACAAGTATATGAGGCCTAAAGCCCAGTAAGCCTATAATATATACTAACAAAAAAAAACTCTCGAGCAAATCTTTTCTAAATTCTTATGGAGTGGTTCTGGTAAAGATGTAGTTCGGGCTAAGGTTGCGAGGGACTGTGTTTGTGCTCAAGCATATCTAGAATCTATTTGCTAATGCTGGATCAATCAGTGTGGCTTTGGTGCAATCTAATCTGCTGAAAGGTATGAGTTTTTGGTGTATCAAAGGATCCCATGATAGCTGATAGCTCCTGTGGTTGGAGGAATCTACTTAAGCTCAGGAATGAGGCCAGGTATTTTATAAAGTGAAGGATCACTAGTGTTTTTGTGGTATGATTGGTGGCACCCAAATGGTATTTTGTATGATAAATATAGGTATAAACCTATCTATGATGCTTCCAGCTCATTGGAGGCTAAGGTGAAAAGTGTTTTAAAAGATGCAGCCTGGAATTAAACCTGCACGATCAACTCAGTTAGTAGAAATAGAGTAAATTGTGTTTGGTAAAAATTGGTGATCAAGAATACCCTCGGTGGGTGTTGTCCAAAACAGAAGTTTACTGCCGCAGAAACATGGAATATCATTCAAATAAAAAAACCTGAAGTTTCATGGTGGAAATTAGTTTGGTTTTCACTAGCAATACTGAGGCATGCTTTCATTATGTGGTTGATTTTCAAGGGCAAATAGACTACAAGAGATAGACTGCTGCAGTAGGGGCGTATAATGACAGTTCTTTGTGTCTGTTCGGTGGTAGAATGCTGGAAAGTCATGATCAACTTTACTTTGAGTGCTCTTCCACAAGTAGAATTTGGAAAGAAGTGATGGATTGCTTCTTAGTTAGTGATCGGAAGATGTGTTGGGAGGAGCTGGTCAACTGGGTGTTGCAGAATTTGAAGGGTGCTAGATTTAGAGCTCTTATTTGTAATTTAGCTTGGCATGCGACAATCTATCATATCTGGACTCAACAAAATGCTAGAGTTCATGTAGGATTGTTTAAGTCTGAGGAGTTCATTGTCAAAACCATTAAATGGGAAGTGATATGTGGAGTTTAAAGGGAGTTTTAAGAATTCCATCCTTAACAGGGCCTTGTGTTGCAGATGGGGATTGCATTATCAGTTCTTACTGGTTGAGTTTGGCTTTATAATAGCTTTGTGTTGTGAGTAGGTAGTTGGGTGTCTTGCTTGTATTTTGCAGCTTTGCTGCGTGCTTGTATAGTCATGTTGGTAATAAAATCCATGGATTTATCCAAAAAAAAAAAGAAGAAGAAAAGAAAAAAGATAACCATCTTCATGG
Organism: Fagus sylvatica; assembly: GCA_907173295.1. Taxonomy (NCBI): domain Eukaryota; kingdom Viridiplantae; phylum Streptophyta; class Magnoliopsida; order Fagales; family Fagaceae; genus Fagus; species Fagus sylvatica. Next base: position 13,693,497 of record OU015771.1, on the reverse strand, counting down.
ACCACACACAAAAATAAAACCGTAAGCCTGTTCTCCAAATTACAGCTCAAACTGACAGAATAGCTGGTTCAAAGAAGATGTTTAAATACTGCAGAAAGTAATTCTTCTACAGACCCTGAAGAGCTACATCTAGGCACACAAGAGTACAAAATTTGCATTTAATAAATTGAAAGAGAAAACAAAAGTACAGAATTCCATTATCAACATTTCAGCCCATTTTCCTAGCTGGCTCATATGAAGTCAACTCATAATTCTGAGTAGAGCACTTCATCCTAAATTTAGTTGCAACCTAAACAGCAATATCAAGCACATAAAGCAAAGGACACAAACATTTCCCAATCATAAACTGAATCTGAAATTAGTATCATATCTACATAAGTATTTGAGAGAGAGAGAGAGAGTGAAGGCATTATCTTGACAGCTAATCAAAAAAATCAGATATAAAACTATAGAGAAGATCAAGAATATACACACAAACACATGTGTATGTTTGACTGTCACTATCAATACAATGCAAATATTGGATGCAGAACCAAAAGTTATCTAACATGGTATATTCCTGATGTAAGCGAGAAAAACATACCTTCAACGCCTTGGCATCCATTCCAGATGCAACCTCACAAAGAATGAAATTAGAATAGCATGGATATGGATTGGGAAATGGCACTTCCTTAAGAAGATTATATAGCCTATCCCTTTCTTGTACCAAAGTCTCTTTCACTTTATGGTAGAAATTGTTAATTTAGATTAGATATGGCATTGAATGGAAGTAGTACTAAATTAAATGATTGGTATATATATGAACAACCCCAATAGGACAAGAATTAACCTCAAGATATGTGGGATTCTGCAAAGCTGCGCAAGCAGAAATTTCAGCAGCAGCTGAAACATTATAAGGTTGCTTTGCTCTCCAAAGATACTCGATAATACTCAAAGGAAATGCTCCATATCCCACACGAAGTCCAGCTAAACCTGCACCAGTTGTTCATTTGCAATTTAAGATTGAACATTTCACATAAAGAAGAGAACATAAAACATTTCCAAAGTGAAAAAACATAAATTAATAGGAAGAATCACAATGGGATAAACATTGTAAATACTGCTAACCTCCCTCCCATATTGAATATCACACATAAATCCAGGGAGTCAAATTGATTATCAACTGAAAACACATAAGAATTAATGTTTTTAAGATAAAAACTACTTCATAACTATGATACATTACAAGGTGCCCATTAGTCAACAGATAAATGAGTTGAGGACATCTAACCATCTGGGAGCATTGTAGAAAGTTAAATGATTCAAAAACTACATTCTTTGTCATAAAACATGAAGTGAATTGACTAAATTCAAGCAGTAACATCAGATGGAATTCTGTATTCCATCTCTCCCATTTGAACCAAAAGGACAAAATAGAGAATTGACTAAAGTTGTCAGAATCAACTCAGGGCTGTATTCAATGTTATCTTTGATATAATTTTAAGTTTTATTCCAACCTTTCCCAAAACCACTCTCATGTTCGAAGTGGCTGCTTATCTTTATCCCACTTGTAAGATTACAACTAGTCAACTAGTCTCCAGTGATTCCCCTTTTATGCAATTAGTCATCTAGAAGACACCAAATTTCATATGAGACATATCAATGACAACAAAGTTAATTTGGACCCTAAAAAAGTGACTTGGTAAGCTGCTAGTTTTCTGACGAGAGATTTCCATCCTAATCACACACGTTTGCCCAATTGACACATCTGACAAAAGAGTAAATCATATCTAGCTAGTTTCATCATCTGGGTCTTTCTCTCATAAGGATTTGGTGAAAAAGTTCCAACAAAACATATGTTGAAAACATCTTTCTGGATTTTATGCAATCCTATAGTAAAAATTCACCCAACAAAAAACGTAAAAAAATGAAGTTAGATTGTAATCTCAATTCAGCAATACTATTTTCACCAAATAAATTATGCCAATTATTTGACAAGTAAGAGAGTTAAACTCACATCAGGAACAACAATCCTGTCAATGTTCGAGTTCTCAATCAGTGGCGCATTCGAAAAACTCCGGTTTCCAGTGCTGGCAATGAACTGTGGCTGCCCAGATGTTGAACCTGTCGCAGCCATCTCCCTCTTCCTCTATACTATACTGTTAGAACCCTGTAGATGCCCACTTTTTTACCAAACTATGGCAGATAGAAAGGGCCTGTTGGGACCATCTGCCGCAAGCCCAAAAAGGGCAAGTAATGGTGCAACGCGAGAAAAGCCTAAGATAGAGCAACTCACAATGGGCCTAGAGAACATTGGGTCATTTCAGAGAAAGGCAATCTGCTGTAAAGCCCAGAAGTCATGGGTAATCTGCTGTAAATCAGACACAATGGGACCAACCCATAAGAAGCCCAGGGAAGAGTTCAGCCACTAAATGCCAAAAGATAATTTCATCTCTAAACAAGTGGGGACCACTATTTTAACCCTTAAAATGATAGAACATGCTGGAAGTCAGAAGATCCGAAGCAAATCTTCTGAATCCAATCTTGAGAAAAAAACCACTGTTCACCATCTTCTTGAGGCGGCAGACTCATACATGCTGACAGTGACCATTGCTAAACTCCTTCTACACAGCAGACAAGAGATGAGCAGCGGCAGATTCACCAAAAAGGAAGAGTCTCAGCCAAAGGCAAAAAGGCAACATGAACAGAGGTAGCTGCCACTCCTCCCGCACAGCAGACAAGAAATAATCAACGGCAGATTCACCAATAAGGAAGGGTCTCAACCCAAGGTAAAAAGGCAACCTGAAGGCAACATGAACAGAGGTAGCTGCCACTCCTCCCACACAGCAGACAAGAAATAATCAACGGCAGATTCACCAATAAGGAAGGGTCTCAACCCAAGGTAAAAAGGCAACCTGAAGGCAACCTGAACAGAGGTAGTTGCCACTCCTTCCACACAGCAGACACATGGGAACAAGAACCTAAACATGTTTTTGATCTCCTCAAAGAACAAGATCAGATTTGGTTCTATGCAAACCAGGGGCAGCAACCACCATGGCCCAGATCCATGGTGGTTACTGTTCATCTTCATTAAAGGCTTAGGGAGTTTTGGTTTGGAGGTAGGGGAGTTAACTCTCAAAGGTTGATGGTCTGCCGTGAAACTAGCATGTATCTACTGGGAGATGCAAGCTACGGTAAGTCTCATCACAAACCTAGGAAACGTGTATGATTCAACCAATCCACTGAACCATCTCCGTCAGTATTAAATTCCCACATATCTCCACCACCATGAATGAGTGAGCCCTCTGATCGAGGTCTGCCGTAACCTCTAATAACCTTAGGTAATAAGAATGATTTTCTTTTTACAGTAAGGTCAGCCAACCCTTTTTCCTGATCCACCAAAAATGGTTTCAAGCTTCCAAGTATCCCATAGATTAAATGAGGTCATGGGTATTATCCCTAACCTCTAAGAACATTTGATCCCACTATAAAAGGGAGAAACTTAGACCATGAAAGGGGTTCGAGAAATCTGAAAATCACAACTCCATTACTCTCTACAGAAACACTCTAAGAGAAGAAACACTCACTGAAGTTTCATCTTCAACCTTTAGATTCAAAACCTATCTCTCTCCATTCATAACTACACAGTAGTCTGCCATACTCGTTTTTCAGCATAACTCAGAAATACCTATCACAAAAGCCTATTTTTTCACTCTCTTGTACTGAGAAACTCTCTCTTACAATCCTTGATCATGCACGTTTCCTGGAGCTAACTCTCTCCCACATAATCAAACATCTCTACGTCTTTTATAATTTCATTGGAGTGAAAGGGTCTTCATGGCATGGCAGACTTCATTTCACAAGGGAAGTGTTTATTGGCTCACAAAAGGGAAGTGTTTATGATTTCCGTTAAATTTACTAAAATATTTTCCTTCTTTAAATTATGAGTTGTGGTTTAAATAATACAAATCATTTTCCTTGATTTTGAGTTCCTTTCAACATGCAAAGGATTACATGTTGATATTTCTGTTTAGCCTTTATTAACAAAAAAACTATCTTTTGGCTGTAGTATTGAGCTCCACTTGGATTTTGGTATGGCAGACTGGTTCTCATGTCTGGCAGATACAAAATCTCGAGTCTCTTGTTTCACCGCAGACCTAGGACTTAGCAGATGCAAACATGGCAGAATCAGACTCAAGGGAAGTGCACCATCAGCCATCAGGCAAGCTTACGAGCCTGGTTTGGAGTTTTAGGCTCAACAACCCATCAATACAAGTTCAACTCATCTCCATCTAATCACAAGGCAACACCTGGCACCTGGTGATTTTTGAGCATCCACAAACCCAACAAAAGAAAAGGAAAAAAAAGCCAAAGCTTCAATTAGCATTTCATATTGACGTAACAATTCAATACATGCACAAATTTAATACTGAATAAAAAAGCAGTTTCAGTGACTGGTTTGATTACGAAAAAGTGACACTAAAACCACATGGAGACTGATATAATCCAAACAACATTCTAGCCACCAAAAAAAAAACCTGAGAAAGATTTTGTAATATTGGGTTCTAAAAACTAAAAAAAGTTGAAATGATCCAAGATACAGAAAGAATGGGAGCGATATTTTTTAGAGTAGATAGATGTCCCATATAGAATTAGTCGCTTCATTCTTTGTCATCCCAAAAATCTAGTTATATTAATTTGTCATAAAACAGAAAGAATGGGAGCAATATGTAGCGAGTATCTACCTTTTGCTTAGTCGAGCGAGTTGAGGTCTTAGCTCATCAGAGAGAAAATGCAGGGTCACCGAGAAAGAACCGAGATAATCAGAGAGAGATAATGTTATTTAAACAGTTGGAAAGATTAAGGATTAATTTAACACAAATATTAAAGGTTGAGTATCAAAACACTATTTAAATCTTTATTTATTTAAACCATTCAAATAAAGAATTACAAACCAAAAATATGAAATTTTTGTTAAAATTTTAAATGAACTAGTATAGCTCTCTTTTATGAGGACAACTATGATTCAAACCCTTCTCTTTTATTGTTTTAACTATTAACTAATAATACAAAAAAGTATTGTTAGTTGATTAAATCTATACTCATTCTATTCAAACAGTGAGTAGTTTAAAAAAGTGTCGCTTTTTCAAGTTGTTATTTTTCATATGGGTCTTTGTATTCCATTGAATTGTCTAAATTATTATAAAATTGTAGAATATATGTCAAAATACATTTTCTATCAATGTTGATAGTATGTTCCATCCCATACACTTTTGATCCTTATAATTTGGGGGTGTTTTCATTTTAGTCCTTGTGTTTTAAAAAGTTTCATTTTGGTCTTTGAGTTTTTAACCCATTTTCGTTTTGATCCTTATTGTTATCTCAATGATAGAAATGAGATCTCCATGTTGTACATTCGTGTAAGAAAGAGATCATATTTTAGGTTTATGTGAATGAGGTGGCAATAAATCATGTCATTTTCGTGGTGGCGATAAAGAAGGCCATGAAGACAAAAAGAAATGAGAGTAGGATTTTATTCATAATTAGAGAGAGAATGGGAAATGAGAAATGAGAAATCTTCTAATGAGGAATAAAAATAGAGGATAAAAAAAAAAAAAAAAAAAAAAAACATAAATGCGTGGATGTTGACATAACTTTATTAAATAATTTGTCAAATGATATGTATGAAGTTTGTTAGCTACGTAACCAATTTCCTTCACTGAGGTAACGATAGGAACTAAAACAAAAAAAGGTTTAAAACTCATGGACCAAAAAGAAACTTTTCAAAACACAATGACCAAAATGAAAATACTCCCAAAATAAGAGGACCAAAAGTTTGTTTTGACCTTTTTTTCTATGGAAAAAAAAAAATCAACCTAAAAATGAAAATCATCTTAGGTGATATCAATCAATTTTTATTTTTTAATGGAACTTAGAAGAAGCCATAATCTGACTAATTTAACACACAATGTTTTGAATTCCAATGATTCAAAGTTTAAAATATATAGTTAAGGCTCATATCAATCTAATGGGTCATTCCCTACTATATCCCTTTTTTTTTTTTTTTTTTTTGGGTATGATACCTAGGGATGCAACTAGAAATTTTTCTTTGGGGGATTAAAAGATGAACAAAAAATGTGTGATCATTCAAGAATTAAAAAAAATACTAAAATTCAAAAATAAATTATTGTTATAATATATAGCTATATACATGTGTAGGTTGTAATAAATGTGAATTGACTTTAAATCAGGAAATAAGTTTTGTATTGTATTCTACATAATTAGATTGATTGATCAAAAGTTTTTGTTCTCTCAAGTGAGTCTCATTTGATTTATGATCGATCGGGAAGGCAGTCTCGGTCGATTGAAGGTGTCATAGAAAGTTTTCTTTTTTCTTGATTGATCTCCAATTGAAGGTCGATCAAGAATTTTACTATTTCGAAAGGTTGTGACTTTCTTAATTTATATTTAATGGTTCTTCTAACATGGCTTCTTGTTCTTAACTATTTGAAATGTTAGTAACTGTTAGTGAATGTCATTTTTATAGTGTATTTCCACAATTAGTACCCTATGTATATAAATTGAGACACATATTCAATTATTTACAAAATTTTGTTCATCCTTTATTTAATTTCATAGAACTCTTCAAGATTGCTACTTGTAGAGTCGTGGCTTAATTTCATAGAACTCTTCAAGTTGTTGATTGTTTATGTGTTATGAGGTAAGACCTTATTCTTAAAAATACTCCTTATGAGTGGTTAATCAATAGTTTAGGGTAAAATTTAGGTACAGTTCCCTAGGTTAGGTTCTTTAATTGAATTCAAACACATGATTACATTAATCAATAAAGCACAAACAATATTATTTTTTCCAAAAATATTTAAATTCAAATTAAAGCCTTTTAAATAGGATCAAGAAAAAAATAAAAATAAAAATTAGTGGGCCTTTTTATATAGTAAACGTGGGCGGCGTAGGCATTTGGAGTTTCCAGAAAAGAGTGATGAAAATGCAGATATGTTAAGTTAACCCAAGCGAAGCAGAAACGAAGAGAGAATTTAGGATGATCATGACGAGCCGCGTTTTGGTTGTTGTGAATCTGATCTGGTGTTTACTCATTCCATTATCATTATCAATATCAATATCAAAAGATGAGGCCTTTTCGGTGAATGGAAAGGTATTGGAGCTGGACGAATCTAACTTCGATTCCGCCATCTCTACTTTCGACTTTGTTCTCGTCGATTTCTACGCCCCATGGTGTGGCCATTGCAAGCGTCTTTCTCCCCAGGTATTTCAGACTAACAATTGTTTGGTCTTTCTAAAGCTGATTAGTATTTCAGACTAACCTTGTAAATTGGGGGTTGCTTTGCAGTTAGATGAAGCTGCCCCCATACTTGGCAGCTTGAAAGTGCCCATACTTATAGCCAAAGTAAATGCTGACAAATTTACCCGTCTTGCTCGTAAATACGAGATTGAGTATGTTTTCGTGGCTTTTTATCTCAATCATGTTGATGTTAATCATACTTCATCTATTTGTTTGAAACAATGTTAATTTTAAAAAACCAAACCTTGCTAGTTAATGATTCTCATGTATTTTTGTGATGTAGTGCATTTCCTTCCCTCAAGATCTTTATGCATGGCGTCCCTGTAGAATATAATGGACCAAGGAAAGCAGATTTACTTGTTCGTTATCTTAAAAAATTTGTTGCTCCTGATGTTTCGGTTCTTGATTCAGACTCTGCTATCACTGACTTTGTTGAAGCAGCTGGCACTTACTTTCCTATATACATAGGTTTTGGCTTGAATGAGCCATTGATATCAAAGTTAGCCATAAAGTATAAGAAAAAGGCATGGTTTTCCGTGGCCAAGGACTTCTCTGAGGACATCATGGTGTTATATGATTTTGACAAGGTTCCTGCTTTGGTATCCCTTCATCCAAGTTACGATGAGAAGAGCATTTTTTATGGCCCCTTTGAAGGCAAGTTTTTACTCAGACTCACTACCCCACTTTCCTACTAAAATCATGTTAATCTGTCTTAAATACCTCATAGGATGAGAACTTGCTTAGTGTGTATGCTCACTTTGTTCCTAGAGTGGACCATATAATGCAAAAAGTAGCTGTTGATCTGGTTAGATAGGCATGTATGCTTGTGACCGTGTTTCCATCTTGCTCATATTCAACGCCCTTGAATTATCATAGGTGGCTCACATGTGGACACTTAACCCATTTCTTCTTCTTATTATTATTTTTAATGGTAAAATACACAACTCATACACCAACAGAGATTGAATCCCTGACCTCACCCTCCACCCTTAAGGGTGTAGGAGAATCCATTTGATCTAAGGACCATTTGCTACTTAACCCATTTTTTAGGAAATTACTCTATTGAGAGACCTCAGTTTTGGATATGAAGCTACATGTTTTGACTATTGAGAACACTACATGCTTGGGTGGAAGCAACATAGGTAGTTCCTCTAAAGAGGCGGTTGGCCGACTTCCTTTGGAAGTCACAAATGGCCCTTGAAAGCAAGCCAAGCACAAATATCTCTCCAAATTCCAATTTATTAAGTAAAGCTTAAACTTAGCATATCAAATGTTAGCCGAGGTTAAACTGACTTTGAACATTATTGGGATCAACCAAGCTGACTCGAAGATCCAAATGCTCAGTGCAACTCTTCTTTAGGTTTCTTACTGTATATTTTGAACTCTCCATATTCCTTCTGTCCTGTATGGATCTCTTCTGCTTCATCAAATTAAAATCTGTTAAGTGCTTCAATTTTCATTCGTAATCAGAAGATCTATGACTGGCCATGCAAAGAAAAGGCTGTTTATACCTTCCTGTTTTCAATATGCAGAGGAGTTTTTAGAAGATTTCGTAAAACAAAACTTGTTCCCTCCAGCCATACCAATGAACCATGACACGCTGAAGGCACTGAATGATGATGAAAGGAAAATTATCCTGACAATTGTGGAGGATGATACAGAAGAGAAAGCAAAGAAAACAATCAAGTTATTGAAGGCTGCTGCATCTGCAAATCGTGACTTAGTATTTGGTTATGTTGGTGTCAAACAGTGGGAAGACTTTGCTGACACTTTTGGGGCTAACAAAAAGACAAAACTGCCAAAAATGGTCATTTGGGATGGAGATGAGGAGTACTTTTCGGTAAGTTTTTTTTTTTTTATTAATTTTGATGCTAATTTTAGTACTGCAGAATATTATATCATTGGTGCAGCTTGACATTGTTTACAATTATGTTTAACTTTTGATCATATATGTGCTTATATTGCTTAGACCAAAGAGATTGTAAATCCATTATAATTTTATTTTTCCTCCCATAAAGGTTCACAATATTTATATCACAGACCTTGGATTATCTTAGTATGCAACTACGGGTTGCTCTACATCACACAAAAGGAAAAGGAAAAAAGAAGGGGAATAATTATTTGTATGAGATAGGGAAATAGTGGGGTCTACAATGCAGTATGCAAAGGATCAAGAGGATAATGGCCAGATGGAAGAAATTATATTTTTCAAAGTGGGCTGATCGCACTTATGATGAGTACTCCTTTTAACTGTCCTATATCTTCTTGTCACTGTTCATTATGCCTAATCTTATGGCAATTGAAATATCTGTTAGTATAGATTTATGGGTTTGCTCCGCATTATACAAAAAAGGTGTGTGTGTTTGGGGGGGAGGGGGGGGGGGGGGGGAGGAGGAGAGACAGAGAAGGAAAAAAAGTACTTTTCTGAGATTTGGAGATGAAAAGACAAAGAAAAGGGAAAATGGTACTTTTCTGAGATTCGGGGATAAAAAGGTCTAGAATGCTATACAAAAAAGGATCAAGGGGAGAATGGTCAGATATAGCAAATTAGATTTGTCAAAAGGGGGCAGGTCACTGCATTTTAACTTTACTATACTTCTTTTTTACTTCAATATGACTAATCTTGTTGCCAAACAGATTATAGAAATTTTAGCAGAACTTCATCAGGGATTCTGTCAAAATGGCAGGAGATCAAACTTATCAATACTCTTTCTAACTTGTCTCCCTTTTTTTTCTAAATAACTTTTCGCTGTGCCTCTTGACTTGGCCAGCAGATTGGAGAAGTTATGGTAGGAATTAGGGCTATCCACTTGATTCGATGTAGTACAAATGTAGCATTTAGGCTTTTCTTAAGGCTTTGTTTGTTTCGTTGTAAAATATTTTCTAAAGCAAAATATTTTCAAATGCAAATGATTTTAGGAAAAAAGGTTTTTTTTCAGTGTTTGGTTGCTTGGTTGCATTCTTGGAAATGCTCCGGCAAATATTTTACAGTGTTTGGCACAACGTAAAAAAAGAAAAAAAGAAAAAAGCCACCCCAACACCACCCGAATGGACAAAAACCCACCACCACCGCCGTGACCCACCCCGCAACCAACCTCGACCCACCGCAAATCAAACCCCCCACCGGAATCAACCAAAAACCTACCCTGCAACACATCAAGACCCACTGCACAAAACCAAGATTCAAGCTCAAAATCAACCAAACCCCATCAACTTCAACCCATTGGCAACACCTAATCCCATCACCGACAACAACATAACCCAAAATCGGCAACAATCAAACCCAAACTGCAGATCTGGTAAATAAATAAAAAAACCCCAAAAACGCAGCCCATGCGCCTCGCCTCGCCGCGCTGTGCCGCTCATCGCAACTCCATTGCAACCTCTAACCACCAAGAAGAGCGAGCGCCCTTGGGGCTAAGGTAGATGATCGGAGGCCATCGCATGGGGGGCAGCAAAGCCCGCGAGAGGCGGAGATAAAACCCACTAGCTAAACCCACGGCTCATGAAAGAAACAAGGAACCACAGATGGAGGAGGCGAGGTTCTCACCGGGTAGAGATTGGACCCATGAGGGGCGGGGCCGTGTGAGAGAGATGAGCGGGAGTTGGGGGTGTTGTGCGAAAGAGAGAGCAAGAGGGGGGACGGGGGTGTGAGGCATGCATTTATGGAAAATGGTTTACGAAAAAATCAAACGTGAACCATTTTCCAAATTTTAACAAAAAATTTTCCGGTCAACGGAAAGGATTTTCAGTTTGACCACCATTTTACAATGAAAAAAACACCTACAAATTTGAAAACATTTTCCGGAAAATATTTTATCTCGAAACAAACGGAGCCTATATGTACAAATGTAGCATTTGCAAGGGTTGACAAAGATCCTGCTTAATGAGATCACAAATATTTATCAAAATATTATTGAGAGAGGAACAATAGAGTCCAAACAAATCAAGAGCCATTAGAGGTTCGGTGGACAATCAACTCCATTTGGGGTAGGTGATGGATCCCAGTGATAGTGTCATGGTTGCTAGGGAGCTAACACCAAGGAATGAAGATGGATATTTTGATTGTAGTCCAATTGTGTGCGACCTGATTGCTAGGATAGATTCAGTTAATGAGGCAGCATAGGATGTGGAAGGTATGGGAGGTTTTGGAATGAAAAATATATTAAGTTGGGTTTTAAATCGCATTCAAGGTTTTGTAATACACAGTGGTGAGGGGCTTCTTGTCATTAGTTTCCCTGTTATTGCGTGCTCTCGAAATGATCTACCACTTAGCTGCATGTGGTGTGTTTGGCAAGAAAGAAATAGCCGGATATTTGATGGTGTTGAGCTCTCGTGGAATAAGCGTAAACTTTTGTCCATGAAATCTCTTATCCATTGGATGTCTGTTTGAGCTGTTTTTCCTTTTCTACTTCTTTGGCTATCAGATCTTGTAAATTTTAGATTTATTTCTTTTATTTTTAAGTGTTCGTCATACGTCTCCCCGATACTTGTCGTATCCCATTTCTTCCTTTTAATAAAATTATCATCTACCTAGCACAGTGTCGAATCTTTTGGCTTTTTGGAAGAGAAGAGGTCTCACCAAGGATCATAACACAATATGGAATGCTATTCCAGGGTGTTTAATGTGGCTTATTTGGCGTGAGAAAAACCAGAGGGCTTTTGAAGATATTGAGAGGCATACAGTGGATTTGAAACTGATTTTTATACGAACCCTCATGGATTGGATGTCTGCTGGTTCCAGCCAAGTTTATCCTTCCATTCTCTCCTTTATTGATGTTTGCTTGTAGTCTGTTTCCTTTCTAGTATATCTCTTATGTACTAGTCTCTTTGGCATCAATAAAGTTTATTATTACTTATAAAAAAAATAAAAAAAAATTATCATCTACCCTATAGATCGATTAAATTCATTCTTCCCCTGCGATCAGCTTATTAGGTTCTTGTTGTTTGTGTTTTGCCTACGTCTTTAGAATTATTTGAACAATGGCCCCTAGTCAAAGGTAAAGGATGTACAAAAACTAGAAAACCTTTGGATTTAATTAATGAGGTTTATTGTATGAAACAAGTATAAATTGAATTGAGAGTGAAATCTAAGATTGAAGAACTCAAAATTATCATTTTTCCTTTTTCTATTGGTCTCGTTCACCCACTAGATTATTCACCTCCTCCTGCTTTACTTCCCTCTATGTACTTAGTGCACAAGAAGCAAGCACACGTCTCTTGCTTCTGTAGGGTTTGGGAGAGGTGGTTGATAAGCAACCGCACCTCCAATTTTGGAGAGGCTAATTCCCAGACTTGAACCCGTGACACATTGTTTGGGAAAAAGGCACTTGCTGTCGTACCAAGGTCCTCTACCTTCTCTTTATATGTAGCACTGCTATACTACTATTAACCTCCTGCTATTCTTCATTTCCGTTATATTTTCCTAGTTTTCTTCAGACACCCAACACTAAACCAGTTACTTTATAAAAATTCCAGCATGCTATGTCATAGAAGTCCTGGATATATTCATAGAAAAAATCATAGATGAGGTGATTTGCTGAGATCTTGTAAATCCCTTGATTTGAACAAATGTTAAGAAGAAAATCTCTCATTGAAATGCTATTTATACATGAAGGGTCCGGCTTGAATGATATTTGAAACATTATGGACTGATTAAAATGTTATATTTGTGTATGTTTAACATTCATAGGTTGATCGATTGGGTGTGTTGTATGATTACTCCTATAGAGCGTGTCATGTTTAATTCTACAAAAGCACCTAGGGCTTGTAGTTTGTAACTAAATTACAATGAAAGATAGCCTTGTGATGATGGTACCATCAAGCTTAGAATCATATATGAAAATACATTACCTATTGGTGCCATCAAGCTTAGAATCATATATGAAAATAAATTGCCTCTTGGGACATCACTCAAATTATCAGTAATACCTTTGTAATTTTTGTGATACATTGATGATGAAAGTGAAGTTTCTTTGAGAAATTCAATAGAGCTGATATTAATATTTATGTTTCCTGTTCTCGTTTCTTTGCTCTCCAATCTATTATTGGGCGACTGCCTCTCTTGTTCTAGTTACAAAAACTTTAGCAAGCCAGTTGCTTCATTTCCTTCCAACACCTGCCTCTTCTCTTACTGATAGTTATTTGTTTGTGATACTCATTTATCCAATCTATCCATATTATCTGTTCATCTTTCCTCCATAGTTTCTCAAGATCTAAAAGTTTTCTATGTCTGCATTTTCAATTAATACATTTCTCTGTACCCTCAAGCTATATTTAATGTCTTTGTGTTAATGTGAAATTATTTTTGTCAAATTTAGGGGTGTGAGCTAAGTGTGGTTGAGCTGAAGTTACAATTTTTTTCGCTCCTTATTTGACTGGTTGTTTGCAACAGGATTATGTAGTCTCTCTAATTTGCTTGATCTTCTAGATTCTTGCTTCTTCTGAGTTGCTTTGTATTCTTTCACCTAGTATACGTCTAGTGTACTTGGTTTTCTCAATAAAACTTATTACTTTTCAAAACAAAAATTTCGTCAAATTTAGGCTAACTTCACTTAATATAATGTTGTATTTTTCTTTTAGGTAAATTACACCAACCTCCCTTGAGGTTTTATAGAATGACACTCCCCCTCCCCCAAAAACGTTTCATGAAATGACACTCCCCCCCCACTTGAGGTTTGTATAAATGTAACCGCCCCCCACTTGAGGTTTGTATAAATGTAACCATTAAGATTTCACACACAGGGAATGGAGTGTCATTTTGTTCATAGTTTGGGTAAGAATCTTTTATAAAAATAGTTTGGGTAAGAATCTTTTATAAAAATTGAATTTTCCATTGGTGAAATGACTTAACTGTTGCATTTATACAACCTCAAGGGGGAGTGTTATTTATACAATCGTTTGGGGGTGAGTGTCATTTCAATAAATCTCAAGGGAGGGTAGTGTAATTTAACCCCCCCCCATCATTTACTTTTTTTTTTTTTTTGTCATATATACTTTTAACAGATTTGTTAGGCTGGTTTCTTTTGACCAGGTAGTATTAGCAGGTTGTCATATGAACATATAGCTGACCTATGTTGACTGGGTTTTAGAGTTGCATACAATGTGGTCTATATGATTAAATTGTATATAAATGCTTCATTATTAAGGAATGTATTCCTTATGCTCAAAGCAATGCACTTTTCATCATTGCTAACCTTATTGCCTATTTGTGGTGTTTTTATGTTTAAATCGTCCACCACTGATTTCTTCTTTCTTCTTTTTAAATTTTTTTGCTTAATTCTTTAAAAAAACATATTTTCTGCTATTCACACCTGTTTCAAAACAAGAAGCAGTAATGATAACTTTTTTAATGCTTGCATTATTGGAAGCTTAAGAATGTTTGTTGATATTGATTTCATTTCTTGCCCAAGATACACTCTGTTTGGGTCACTTCTAAAATCTTAAGACATGTCAGCAAGTGTTCCAGACACATTTATTGTGGGTAAAGTGTGCATATTATAGTTAAATGGATTGAACTTTTTGGTTTTAGACCGCATTTAAGATATGCAAATAAGTTGAAATCTTTTCATTACCTATGCCGTAGAATTTGCTATAACATCTCATATAACATCATTGGAATATTTTCAGCATCCTCAATGAAAAATTTCGTTACCTGTTGCCGCTTTTGACCCTAACTAGTACTAGATTTATTTATTAGGTTATTGGTTTCGAAAGTATTGATGAGGAGGATCAAGCGACTCAAATCTCACAATTCCTTGAAGGATATAGAGAAGGAAGAACGATAAAGAATAGAATCGGCGGTCCATCCTTTCTTGGCTTTATCAATTCACTAATTGGCATCAGAACAGTGTACATGCTTGTTTTTGTGGTTGCGGTCATTATGCTTATACAAACCGTCAATAAAGGAGATGATGAGCCTCTCAGGGTTGGTACTCCAGACCATGATGACACTGCTAGCAGTTCTGTCTCAGAGGCTGAAAAGAAAGAGTACAGATCTGGAGACAAGGAAGATTGAAGTCAGGCATGTGGACTTCTAACTGAAAATCTAGTCGAGGATGTTCTTGTAAACAAATCAACAGCATGCACAAAATAATTAGAGTTGAGGTTTTGTTGCACTTCCATGCTTTTGTAGAGAATCTTATTGCGAAACTTGGTCAGTTAATTTTCAGACAAATTGTCATTTATTTAATGTTATATACATTACTTAGTCTATTGATTTTGAAAGCACAACTGCACAAGCTTATTTCTCTCTATAAAATTACAGTTTCGTTCTCCTTTGTTTGTCTCAACACTGGTGAGGTTATGACTTCTGAGTACAGCTGATTACTCCATTATTATAAGTGTGGATAGGTGTGGATCTCCATGTTTTACTCAAAGACCTCCAAACTTTACACACCCATTATTAATTATCGGCAGCATATCAAATCTAGTGGAGGGCTGTTCGGGTCTGGCTGAGCAAATTGTGAAAGCATCTCATCACTTCCTCACTTCCTCGAGATTCTCAAGCCAGGTTCCATTTTCTAAGCAAATAGACTCAATTTTACTTCTGTTATGATGTTCTTCATAGCCCTAAAGAAGTACATGCTGTTTTAATCACCTTAATTCAACCACTGAACTCGAGATTTCTATTTGTTCCTCGGCTCTACCTAACTCACTATTCAATTGAGTAAGTCTTGCTTCCTCTATACCAAAGTCAATATTTAAAGGAGCAAACTGGAGTTGCCTTTGGACCTCCTCCGTGTGCTCTTTGACTTGGTACACTAGGGTAGTTGAGTGATTATTCAGTAGTCTCTCTCTCACATAAATGATAGATCCCACCACATAAATATGACTCCCACTAATTAAATTCATGGTAAGACCCACTATTCATGTGAGAGAGGGACTACGCATTTATGTGTAGTCCCGGGCTACTGAATAATTTTCCAAGGTAGTTAAATCAGAATAACTCTCTAATAAGCTTGTTATACTCTTTCTTGAGAAGCTTTAGTTTGCTTCATAATTGAAACAAGGTAGTGCCTTTACTATTGGTCCCAGATTCCATCAATAAGAGAGAAAAACTCTAGGTGATTCCCTCAAAAAACGAAGAATTTGAATAGTGGACAATGATCTAAAATACCAGCTGACAAGAAAAGGGCTTCCGAACCAGGAAAAGCATTCTTCCACTCAACAAGCTTTCTATTGGACTAGCTGTAGAAGATTCCTTCAAATCTCAAGTCAGCCTTAGGCAAATCACTAAATTCATCCAACTACTAGAGCCTCTTATTCGCTCATTTTGATATTTGATGACATTAAAATCCTCCAAGAGGAGCCATGAACTTCCTGCAAACTAGTTAGCATGAAATCTAATATCCTCCAAATTTACCAACATAAGCCACCGAGGGAACACCATTCAGAAAGGGTAAAACTTAGGTACAGTTGTTTAGGTCAAGTACATTATGTTCCTAATTGAATTTAAATATTCTTGGAAAAGATAACATGGTTTGTGTTTCATTGGTTAATGAAACCATGTGTTTGAATTTAATTAGAAAACCTAATGTACTTAACCTAAGAAACTGTACTTAAGTTTTACCCATTCAGAAATTCAGAACACTAGTAGGCAATACTAGTAGGCAGTACATTTGCATGGTTTGAAAAGGAATTCACCTTTTCAGGTAGCCCAACATTCTTTTCTAACGAATTAGCCCAAAAGTCAAGCCTTGTAGCTGACTTTGCATGGTCAAAAGTTGACCCACTCTTGAAACGAGTGATCCTCTAAAGGATCCAACTCATCCTTTAAGGTTACCACCTCCTTAACATTCAACTTAGCTAACTCATCAGCCTGGAGCTTGCAAACTTGAAAACTCTTACTCTTTGTTCTTTTCTTCCAGGTGAGTCATTTGAAAGACCACCGATAATCACCCCGTCCTCATGAGAGCTATTCTTGACCTGGATGGGTGCATGAATATCCACCTCTATGGTCTTGATTTGTTGCTTCAAAACAACACTGTGTTGGTTTGGTAGGCACTAGGCACTATGCAGAGCCAGGAACAAAGGGGAAGAGAAGACGTGTTTAAATTTTAGTAGCTGGTTGTCTGTAGGAATTGTATTTCCAGCCTAGTTTTGAACGGGTTAATTTACTTATATGTTTAAATTTCCTTTTTGAACACTTTCAATTATATTTAGAGTTATATTAAAAAAAAAAAAAGGCCAAATTATAAATTACACCCTCTAAGTTTGGTCAACATTCAATTCAATCTTCTAAGTTTTGACCGTATCAATTCAGTCATCTAACTTTCAATTGGTTTCAATTTAGTTTTTCCCTTTAACACTGTTCCGTTAACTATCTCAATTTTATTTTAATTAAAAAAAAAAAAAAAACAAGGGCAGCAGGAACACCAGTACCAGAGCATGTTTGGTTTTCAAATTACAACCAATTGCTTTTTTCTATTTGATTTTCTAGGAACAAGAAGAACCAAACATGAAGTTATGAACATCAAAACATATTGAAAATAACCAATTAACTGTCTTTACCAAACGAAATTCCCCAACATCTTATTTCATTCAATACATGGCTTAGTCACTTTCTACACCATCAAACCCAAATACAGTCCCTAATCTTCTTTCATTCAATCTGAACACTGACCCCCACAAATGGATTCACAAAAGCCATAAAAAAATTGCATCCAATTTTTTTTTTCTTTTTGATTTTCTAGGGAAACAAATAGATTCACAAAAGCCAAATTGATTCTCCATTTTTGGCATCCACAACCTCACCTAAGCCACAACTCAATCCATTCAGCCATAACTCAACACAATCGGTTGAGACCCATTTGAACAACAGCTGAAGCAGTATGCCTTTGTCGTCACTATTTCCCTTCATTCTTCCTTGCACGCGGTCACCGCATTGAGTAAGTTCCCACTCGTTAACAGTCCCTAGGGCTATCAAGAGAGAGAGAGAGAGAGAGATCGAAGAGACCGAGAAAAGAGAGTGAGAAAGTGAAGATGGATTTTTTTTTTTTTTTTGTTTTTTTTCTCAGTGAGTATTGTTGATCTGAGAAAGAGGGAATTTTAATTAATTTTCTGAAATTTTTAATTAAAGAATTTTAAAAAAAAAAAAAAATGAAACAGTTAACGGCAAACAGTAACAGAGCTATATTGAAATTCTGAATTGAAACAAATTAAAACATAGAGGACTGAATTGACACGGTCAAAATTTAGAGGACTAAATTGAAGTTTGACCAAAGTTAGAGGGTGTACTTTATAATTTGGCCTAAAAAAAAATTATATATATAGAGTTATCTTTGGTACTATGAATTCTACTCAAATTAATAGTACTAGATGTGGCATACACGGTTTTTTTTTTTTTTCATGAAACTATTTAAAAATAAATGTAGTGTAGTTTTAATCATAAGAAGCTAGGAGTGTAGTACAATTTCATGCAAAATTAGATTAAGAAAAAAAGTGTCTAGAATCTTGTAACTCCATTGGTGTTGCCTGCTCATCTTTATAAGGAGAATCATGTTCAAGTGATCAAATTTATCATTCCTAACTATTGAATTATCATAAAAATAAATAAATAAATAATTACATGCCTAGATGTTATTTTTATAGGAAAGAAGACTGAAAATGAAATAGATGTTATTTTTACAAGAAAGGAGACTGAAAATGAAGGAACGTTAAGTGACGGCGGTAGAAAACATATGTTGAAAGTTTAATAATGATAGTTTACCAAAAAAAAAACCCACATTATTAAGTATTCTTGAAAATTTCTTGGACTGTTTTAGCCTTTATTGTGCATCTATGATATTCTATTAAGTTGGTAATTTTTCTATTTGGGCACTCATCTTTTAGATCTTGTAGTCTTTGTTGTTTGGGGGATGAGGGAGACGAGAAGAGAATCGTTACCCTTTTCCCTTGTTGGATGTTTCAAAAAGGGGAAAGGGGAATGTGGCGAACCTAGAAATTTTTCCTGGGAGGAGCCAAGTTAAATAAGTGTAAAAAAATAAAAATAAAAATAAAAATAAAAAAACTTTATTTCTCTTAAAACATGCATTAATTGTGGATGATTGATTGATTTTCCCATAAATTACTCAATCTTTGAAACGTGAATATTAAATTTTAGGTTTAAATACCGTTTTGGTCTTCAACCTTTGGTCTTTATGTCAAATTGGTCTCTAACCTTTCAACTATGTCAAATTGGTCCTTACCGTTAAGTGTTGGATGAAAAATGCTGACATGGCTAACGGTTTTTTTCTAATATAAAAAATATTTGACGTGACATGTCACCTCATATTTTAATTTTAAAAAAAAAAATGATCATGGCATGGCACGTGAGTTTTTTTTTTTTTTTTTTTATCAAGTAAAAGAGTGAAAAATCCCTAACCTTCAAAATCCCTGCTCTCTCTCACTGCCCTCACCCTCCCTGCTTGCGCCGCCCCTCTTCCCTGCCTGAGAGGTCTTCTATGACACCAATTAAAACGCCTGTCCATTGGACCACAATCAAACTACCATTGTTTCATTTCCACAAGAATGTTCCTAAAAGATTAAAAGTGCCAAATTGTTAATTACTTAAGGTGAACAATCAATCGGTTCATTAGATACATTTATTTTTATTTATTATTATTATTATTTATGAATGGCAGATTTATATATATATGTTAAAAGATGAGTTCTCATTTTTATGATCAGTTTTTTTTTTTTTTCATGAATGGCAGATTTATATATATGTTAAAAGATGAGTTCTCATTTACATAAAAAATGAGTTCTAATTTCGAAGGGATTTGTTTTTGTTTTTTTTTTTTTTAAAAAAAAAAAACAATTCTAAACAACAGGTTTTGTTGAAGTTAAATTGTATTTGGGTTTTGTAGGGACTATGGGCCAAGTAACTGGCCAATTCTAAAATTTGGGTAGGTTTAAATGATCCATAATAATTTTTCTCAAAATTTTTTGAGGAGTCGAGCTAATTTATATATAAATCCATGATTTTACTAGATTTTACTAGTACTATAAAGGAGAAAAGCCAGGGGGAGCTCCCTTGCCCCCTTAGTTTCGCCCCCTGGGAATATATCCCTCCCTTCTGATGTTTTGAAAATTAAGTAAGACATGATAAGAGAGAAGAGTATTTATATAAATTGACAAATAAATACCCTTTGATGTTTTGAACATTAAGTAAGAAATGGGAAGGGAGGAGAGTGGAGTGGTCATATAAAATGACAATTATGACCCATATTTACTAATCTTAAAAAATAAATATAAATTGACATCATAAAAACATTTTAATATAAATCCATTCCCCTTAGGCCCCCCTCCCCCAGCCCCAAATTCCCCCAATTTGGGGATGCCTAAAATCTTTTTTCGTCGCTTAAAAAAGTCTCAAACGAGATTCATTAAACCTCTCATCCCTTCCCTCAACACCCCTCCATTCAAACATAGCATAAAGTAATTCCCAATGGGAGCATATACCCTACAATGGGTGAATATGCAATCCCTGCAATTTGTAAGATGTGATTCAATAAAAATAAGACATGTCAACTAAAATATCACCTAAGTGATTGAAACTTAGCTCAACAATTATAATTCACACTAATCCAAATAGATATTACATTCTCGTTGTAACCAAACCACTCCTCTCACACAAGTCAAATCTAGCCACCGCCCTCTACAGCTTCAGCAACCCTGCAGTTCGACCTTGGAAAGGATCTTGAAAATGGCCTGGAAGTTGGAGCGAGTGTGATGGATAGACACAAGGAGGACAAAGAAATCTCTTTGCAAACACAAGAAAATCCCATTTACTGAAGTTATTTGTGCCTATGTTAGCTGATACAGTTTAGTTGGACAGATTTCAAATCCAATTCAAATATTCTGTTTTTGGGTCAAAGGCCTAAGGCCATATATGATCTATCTTGCTTCTCTCAAAACAAGTCAATTCAACATGACACAATTTAAATTTAGCTACAGCTCACTGATGAGTAATGAACCCTAGCGTCTGAAAATTTCAAGCTTTTCAGCAAAATGGCCAGAATAAGAAAAATCGAGGATTCACTTTTACACACCAAGCGGAAAACCTTCTGGACCTGCAAATTTCTATACAGCCCTAAACATTTCTGGTTAGTGTAGTTTACTATATTCACCAATGAACACTATCAAAACATCTACGTCAATGAAATCAAGTACAGCACAATAGTCGTGATTTTATGACACTCACACAGACCTCCAATGTAAGAACCACAATTAGCACATGAAAATCAAAAGACAACCTTATGCTACAATGTACATGTGAGGTGGCAACAAGTTCCACTCCAGAAATAAAAACTTGTGTACGCAAGCAACCATGCCAAATAGAATCCAATCATGATGCAGCAAATTTACCACGGAAGCTTGAGGTAAAATGATCTCAGGAATGTTGGTTCAACTCCCTTGGAAGAGCTCTGGGCAGCAGCTATCCAGTTTCAAAATCATATACTAAAATTTGACTCAGCATTCTGGAAGAGATTGAGCAGAAGCAAAGGGTGAAAAACTTGCAGCTGACTCGCTGCAATGCAGAGGGTGCTGCTGACGACCAGATGAACCGACAAAGCTTATTGATGCACTGCTTGGGCTTGGAATATGGGGAGACATGAATCTTGAGGTATATGGTGAATAAGATGGGTAACCCAATGAGTGAGGTGAAATCAAATGGGAAGCATGAGATCTTTGGGATGATGCATTCCTGAGATCTACTGAGCTTCGGCTTACACTCATGGGAGGGGATTGGCGGTAGGACCTAAGAGAGTTCTGAACGTAAGGAGTGCTAGCAACAGAGTGAATACGAGAAACTGAAGGGGATCGAGATGATGCTGGCGCTATTTGTATGGCTGATGATGATGCGAACGATGATCTCATAGACGACAACACAGAAGAAGCCACAGAGGCTGGGCTGGATGAAAGCAGCGGTGTTGATTCAGAAGCTGGTGGATTGCCTGTGTTAGTTCTTGCATCACGCTTGCAAACTGGACAGAAGGTTCTCCAGGTAGTAAGCCAAGAATCCACACAGAGAGCATGAAATTCTGTCAAATTCCCAAAAACCTCATGAATACAAGATAAATAATGTCTGAGAATGCAATGAAATAAGATAAAATAAACTGTGCATAAAAAGAATAATTGAAAACATTATGCCATTCACAAAACAATATAAAAACTTGCCTTGAGTTACAAACGCTGGGCAGCACAAAATAAGATATGGTTCCATTTGGTGTAAAATACTCCCATATATTCATTTCAACAAAAGAACCTTTATCCAATACGTAGTCTTCGGCAGTGAATGAAATCTCAAACCAATAGAGCATGATAAATATTAATACTTTCATAAACTAAACTACTCACTAAACAAGAGCTGCCATGCTTATCTGGCCAAAATCATAGCTTATCTTGCCAGGAGATGAGAAGAGAAAAAGCAACGGCTCATGAAAGATGCAAGATTCTAGCCACAGCTTAATCCATTTGGATGAGCTTATTTTCATACATTTATTTTGCTTATATGTTTAGAGTGAGGTAAAAATTAGCTGCGTTAAATAAGCTAGATAAAAATAAGTTGATGTATTTGGGATTGTTGTGGCTTATTAAAAAATAGGCTCTGTAGGCATGTAGCAAAACGACCATGTGGAGATCATTGCCAATGACCAAGGCAACTGTACCACCCCATCCTACGTTGCCTTCACTGACACGAAGTGACTAATCGGCAATGCCTTCACCGACGACCGCATGAAATCTCTCTCTCTCTCTCTCTCTTGGCATCACTGCAACAAAACCCCAAACTTTCTCACCACTTCGACCTGACCTGATTCTTCTGCTCACTCATCCTGTGTTCCTCACACACCCGCACAACCTAATTGGATTTTCTTGGATGGCAATTTGGGATTTTGGTCATGGGTGATGTCTTAGGGGTTTGGTTTCAAAGGTGGGGGAGGCCATTGATGGGTAGTAGGAAATTTGGGAGAACAAGCCATGGGTGGCTGTTGCTCAATCGGTACAATACCACTCTTTACTGGCTTAATTTCATCGTTCTATTAACGGTGAACATAAGCCAGGCCTTTTCCAATCGCTTGGGCTCCCAAACAGTTAGCCTTATTCCATTTCATTTTAAACAAAATAAGCTGCAAAATAAATGGAAGCAAATGGACACTAAATGATTCTCCTTTATGAAGTGATTAGGATGAACACAACCTATGCTTAGTTTTCAGGGGCACGCCCAATCAAAATACAAATGGGGGCTATTTCAAACCAAGTAAGTCAAGAAGCATGTAACTTGCACTAAGCATGAGATGAAACATCTGACATTGCAGAGAAGCCTGGGTTATAACTAAGGCTTTGTGTGCTTATTTGGCTTAAATGGTTGCTATTTTTTTCAAAAATACTGAACAAGACTATAATTGGGAAAAAATCCTGCAGGACTATATAGCACTACACTTTAATCAAACAATAAGAGGACCAAGAGCACGAAAAAGACACCATATCGGTGCTTCCATTATTCATCACTTCCGCTCCCACTTCTACATCATAAAGAATCCATCTCTCCTTCTTCAGATGGTCATTAACAACACTACAGAAATTCCCCCATCCCCCCGCCCCGTTTCCTAACAAGCATGGACACAATACCACACATGACATGGTGATACATCAATTCTTGAAAAACTAGGACACGGCACAGTGGGGATACCGAAATTAATTAAGTAATTAATATTTATTTTTATGTATATTTTATATATTTTTGGAAATAATTTATGTTTATTTTAGGCTTACAAAATAAGTAACAACCATCAAAATATTCAAAAACATATCTAAAATTAATTTAAAAGCAATAATACATAGCAAAGGAGTACAATGATACCCATAAAAGGATGTTTAAAGTCAATTTTTCAGAAACCATATCGCTAGGCACTTAAGTGCACCTCATGCTTTCACCAACACTGCTTGCCACAATAGTCGCGACATCCATGCCAACACAACCAACGAAGCCAATTTCATCTTGATCAACCACCAAATCCAAATAAATGTCACCAAATCTTCCTTAATCACCATTGAAAACTTAACTCATCATTGGTTGCTACTTAACCATCACAAAAATGCAACATGACTGTCCACCCAAGATCCCAATTTGCATAGGGCCACTTACCCATAGTTATAATTTGACTCTCCTAATTGTCCTTCGTTTGGACCTATTGGTTTGTTGAGAAAATAACTAAAAGATTAAGAAAAAAGAGAGTTTTGAAATACATTCTTCTTTCTTATCTTTTTTTTTTTTTTTTTTTTTTTTTTTTTTTGATAACTTAGGGAACACCTTTCTAAAAATGAGTTATTTGGGCTTGCCTCTAAACAGTGCCGACCCCACTTGCCAAAACCAATTGTTGAGAAATCCAGGGGGATTCGCCATTGATGGGCTAAGCAATTTATACTCATCCCCAAGAGCATAAACACATTCCTTTGGAACCTAATATAGAAATTTCCAACGACAGTGGATTATTTTATTATTTTTCTTAATTCTAGAGGATTGATATATCATAGGCAACATGATTATTGCAATAAACTTATTCACAGCTTATTTGTAGTAAACTTTGGTCTATGACTATTTAGATATATCATAGGAAATATGGTTATTGCAATTAACTTACATCATATAAGATGATGTGTGGAAGAAAGAAGAGACATAAGATCACATTATAGCTTAGCAAATCTAAGGGCTGTATTGCAAAAGACATTATTTCACAGCTAGAAACTAAGGTTGATAATGTGGAAAAAATGGACACTCAATAGGACAATTATACGGTATCGTAAACCACCTCTGGCAGTATGAGAAAGGCAACCCTAACACTCTATCATATAGAAACAAGGTCCTCTTTTCAATTTTGCTATCTCCAACTACCCCTTTTCTGTTTAGTAGAAAAAATCTTTGAGGGAGGAGCCGTATTTATCTTCATAAAAAAATTTATTTTTTATTAATGTTTATCTTCACAAAGAATGTTAACTGTTAAGGGACATGGTCAAAAAGCTTAAAAACATGAATTATAAGGCAATACACTAAATACATAGTAACCTTAAAACCCTGAAATAGAAGGAAGCCACCACATAGGCCATGTAAATTTCAGTTGTGCAGAGCAGTATATAATTCATGGTAGGTCACATGAGTTTGCAAGTACATAGGTCTCCATATTATGCTAATAAGAAGACCATCACCATTATCTGAAGTTAAAATCACAAATGACTCCAACACAATGAACAATTGTTGGTAAGGTCCATGCGAATTAACAATCACCTACCACAAACATCACTACTTGTTCCTACTGTCAAAAAATATAATTTAAATGCTCACCCCAAGAAAAGCCATGCTACCAGATTAAATATACAGTTAATGAAGAAAATTTGCAAACTATGATCTTTGGTATGGTAAGAAAGACTTACTGTGACGACATGGCAAAATCCTAAGCTTCTCTCCAACACTATAATCTTCAAGGCATATGGCGCATGTTATTGAAGTACAATTGTCCTCTAAAACAGAAGTAAATATCAAACTTGGCATCGCTTTCACTAATCGACTGCTCATACCATGGAATTCTCGGACACGAGAAGCTCGAGGCCGCTCGCGTCTAATACGATGTCTGCGAACGAAGAAACAAGTAGCAAGCACAGCAGACATGGCAAGTAGGGAAATAAAAGAGATTGCCATGATTGACCATGCCGAGTTTTCGAAACTTGGGATAATCCATAGCTCCGTGTCAATTAAGCCAGTGTATTTTGTTAGTATTTCACCTGAAGCTTTAGAAACAAACACAGCATGTGTTTTTATACCGGCTGAATTTCCTGCCACTGCATTGTCGACATGAGTGTAAGTTAAGGATTCTCAAAATAAAATAAAAAAATATCTAGTTACCAATTAAAAGAAGAAAGCAGAAGTGTAAATCACTTAAAGAGAATTCTTCCCTTAGGGTATGTTTGGGACAAAGGGAGATGGAGGAAGAGGAGGGTAGAAGGGAAGGTTCATGAAATGTACTAATTTTTAGTATATTCCAACCATCTTCTCCTCCCCTCCCCTCTACTTTCTCTTCATTTCCCTCCATCCAAACATAGGATCATAGAAACATGGAAAATAGAAGGGCAAATTATAGCAACCTCCCTAGAGGTTTTGCGAAATGACAGTGCCTCCCTCCTATTTTCAAAAATGACACTTCAACCAAAAGGCGTCTTTCGAATTATGAGTGAAAGATTACTTTAATTGAACAATAACCAAGGGTGTGAATGTAGAAAAAGGTCATTACTTGCAACCAAGACACCACTATCTTCATTGTCGTAGACAATTGCAGCTTTGAAGCCTGCTGTCTGTGCTCTTCTAACTTTATCCTCAAAGCTACATCCTCCTCTAATAATCAGAACAAATGGGGAACTAACATTTGGAGCTTGTTCAACTTTATTAGTCAAAGTTGAGCATGCATCAAGAGGCTCTGCCATGTATAATACTCCACAATCCCCTGAACCTCTAACTGGCGGAGCTGCAAAACACACCATAAAACAAATTAAGACATCTATTATTAACATAACATAACATATCATCACTAAAAACCTTCCAAAATCTAAACTTTAAAAGTGTTAAATATTCAATAACATAATCATTTTTTTTAATCAACTAAGCCAAATAGATGAATTAAACTAACCAGAGTGAAAATTTCAACACACCCATGTCCCAATAATCAAAAAAATGAATACCCTTGTGACAACAAATAACATATGAATAATCAAAATACGAATTCCATTTTCTCAGGAACCAAACAAAACATAAGATTAGAGATAGAAAACTAACCGAAATTAGCTTCAATATCTTCGAAAGAGAGAGTGACGTTGTTCCCAATGAGCATCACATTCGCTGCCGCCATACAAAACCCAGAAAATACACAGAGCAACAATAAAACCACTGCCGAATTCATAGCTTCAAACTCCTCAGATTTCTCAAACCCTAATTCTCCTCCTCAGACAACACAAACAAACAAACTTAGAGAGAAAGTTACAGTGTTTTGCAGAAATTGATAGATACATCCGCTTCCATTTGAGAAGAAGAAGACGAAGACCAAGAAGAATAAATCTGAATCTTCTTCTTAATTCTTTGATGCTTTTAATTTGGACAATTATTATTATTATATAATATTATGCGGAAAAAGGTTTTTTTTTTTTGTTTTTTGGGTAGTAAGCAAAAGGAACTGTGTGGAGAAAATAAAAGGTGATGGAATTATATGTATTAATATATAATAGCTTTTTTTTTTCTTTTCTTTTTTTCTTTTTTTTTTTTCTTATCAAAAAAAATAATAATGTTTTTATTATAAAAATATATATATATATTATCTTCTTGTTATATAATAAAGTAGATAACCAATTCGCCATGGCCAAAAAAAAAAAAAAAAATTGAAAAGATTGGAAGTATATTAGGTATTATCTTATTTATCAAAAAAAAAATTAGGTATTATCTTCACCGCCAACAGTGCTACATTTTTTTTGCTGAAAGCCAACAGTGCTACATTACTCTATTATGTGTACATATATTTGATAAGGATGACACCGAAGAGGACATATCAAATTCTATTATTAGACACACCTGTAAAAAAAGTCATCTATTTGATAATATATTATAGAGAAATATTGTTGTTACTATCCAATAATTCGGAAAAAAAAAAAAAAAAAAAAAAGGTGGTGAGGGGGGTGGGGGTTGAGTAATTCTTAAGATTTTATGAGATTTATGAGGGCAGGAGTTCCAAATCTTTAGTTACTATTTTGAAACTATTTCAAGGGATTATGTAGGATATGAGATTACATACACTCCAGAGAATATTATAGAGTTAAAAAAACTCTGATTATCTTTGTTAAAAAGAAAAATTATCAAAAAAATATAATTACTAAGGAGTAGGGACAACATAAATGGTAATTACTCACACTATTTTTATCATGAATTAATTACAACATATAATATATAAATAAAATTAAATAACATATATGAAAAAAGTATGTTCCTAAATTTATTATTATTTTTAACATAAAAAATATCTGATGTATCATTCATAATAATATTAAGTTGACAAGTTTTTATTAATTATTATCTAAACTCACCACTTACATTACTTTATGCACATAATTTTATGGACAAGCCCATTATGCATTTGGCTTAATGATGTAACCCTTTCTCTTTATCCTCATTCCTAAAGTACGTGAGTTCGATCTTTCAATTATTCAAAATTAATGTAGTGTGTCCGTATGTATATATGAACATAATCTTATTAGTTGATATATAATAGATTGTAATAAACTAGTAACAAATTCTATCTTAATTTTATTAAAAATAAATAAATAAATAAATAAGTTAGATGGTTAAGTAGGCAAGTTGGAAGGAGGTGGAGGTGGAGGTGGAGGTGGGGGTGGGGGGGCCTACGGCGTATGTGTAATACACTTGCGGCTTCCCAACAGTGTGACAACTCCACCACTCACTTCACTTCCTACTTACCAATGTACGGTCCATCTCAATTCTCAATGCTGGACTTGCTACTTTCTTACTTCAAAAAATAGAAATAAAAATTGATACTTTCTTTTGTTGTTTTTTATTGTACACAGTTAAATCTAGTAGCAGACACGCGTGAATTTTATGATTTATCAACTTAAATTACAATAATTTGCATATTTAGTTCCCAATTACGTAGTTAGGGTGAAACCAAATACTATTTGGTTGCTTCTATATGATTTGCACATGATTTAGACCAATAAAATTTATAATTTGATCATTCAGTCAAAGTATTTGATTCTTTTTCTTCGTATAGCAAAAAAAAAATTGAAAAGTTATGCGACAATAATAGTACATCAGTCAAATCATGTAATGAGAAATTTCATTGTTCAACTGTGAATTTGTTTTTCTTTCCTTGTATACATGGGTTGCTCTAGACATTTTAGGGTTGCTCTAGACATTTTAGGATCTAAGATGACAATTAAAATAAAACAATTTTATAAATAGGTCGATTACCGGAAGCCTTAAGTTAAAAAAGTATTTTAATATATTTTTTATTCCACTTATATAGATTATAGAATCACTTTTCCTAACACACACTATACCTTAACTGTATACACACAACACAATCTTTTTTTTTTTTTTTTTTTTCAATAGATAATTGCACAATCATCAGTTAATCAAATATTATCAGTTATATACAATCAAATTAAAAAAAATATTATATTGAAAATATTTTTATTTTTTTGGCTTAATATAAAAACCAATGTACATATTATATAAACAATAAAATCTAAAGAAGTAAGTTTTTGTCTTACTCTAATTTAGAGCAAACTAACACTCAATAGATCAATCCGTGCAAGCTGTAAAGTAAATGGCAATGTGAAAAGTAGACACACCTTATTACAAGGACAAAACCATAAGCTCTATGTGAGGAATTATTTTCCTTATAAAGGTCCATTCAGAATATAGAAAACAACGAGTACTTAATGGGAACAAGGCCCATTCAGAATACAGAAGACAACGGGTACTTAGTAGGAATTTGATCAACACTGGAGTCTGTGCTGACGAGCGCAAATATAACAGGAATTGGTGCATAAGCGGCTCTCTTAGTGTTCAACGTTGAGGTTGGCTTCTCTAAAACCAACATTGATTCCCTTTGTGGCATTGGAAGATCCACTAAGAAGGGCCAGAGGCATCAAGGCTTCATTAGAGAAAAAGGAAAAGTTATCAAAGAAGAACGGGAAGTACCAAGGCTTCACCAAATCAGCGGTAACGAAGGCCGGTCAATTTTTGCTCTATGGACACTGGGCATCTTGGGTTGAACGGATAATACCCGTCTCTTTCCATAAATGGGCGTCTTTTTGAAAACGGAGAGCGGATATTCACAGCGTCCCAGGTGCATTAAATAGGGTGGTTGGGGTATTAATGATCCCTGCCGAGCACAGACCTCGAGACGCCCGTCTCGTGACAGTCCAGCCGAATTCATTGAATAAGCGAGGAGACAGCCGCTGCTGTGCCCTGTGCCAACGTCAAATCAATCTTTCAAAGGTTGTCACAAGTCATATCATCCTCAGAATGAGTGCCTAACAACTAGTGAATACCAAGTGGGGGTGAAACTCTCTATAAATAAAATGAAATTCAGAACTATCAAGGTACGTGCATGTTCAATAGAGAGCTTATACACTGTTATTTCCCTAACTAAAATACAAGGATCTAACTTGATCTTCGGAGGGTGATCGGCGAATACCGCCACCACCTCTAAAGAGCATTTTTATCTCTTTTACAGGTAAATCCTCAACCATCATTCACACGAGCCAGATATCTTCTGATGACGTTCTCAGGTCTATTATACTGTCAAAATATTACGCAATACAAGCCCTTAGATTTTTTCTTTTATCTGGATAAAAACAAATATCTCTTATATGGTTTAAGATCAAAAGAAAGAAAAAAAAAAATTAAAACAAATATGAATGAGAGTTTTTTAGAGCAAACCTGAAGGAAAGCTAAGGAGCAAAGAGAACGATTCAGTTCGGTAGGCAAGGAGAATGCCTAAAAATTCACTCTTTTTTATTTATTAAACAGGGAGTGGATGCAATGAGCAAAATGAGGTTTGAGATTAATTTTTTTGGGGTCTTTTAAATTTTATTTTATTTTTGGTTGAAGAGATGTAAAGAGATTTTTCAGCTTCTGTATGTGTGTAGGAAATTAAAGGTTCTACCCTCTAAAACTCCCACTTAAAAAGAAAACAAACAATTAGAGAGCACAACCCACGAAGGGACTTCAGTTTTTATTTTTTATGTATTTGCTAATAAACCTTTTTTTTTAATATTTGAGGTTTAATTATTTTTATTTTTTTCAAATAAAGGGCCTTGTTCGTTAAAATTTGGGGGCCTTCTTATATTTGGGGGCCTTAGGTCATTGCCTCACTTGCTTTATGTGTAAAGCCAACCTTGGAATTAGGGTTTTGTATGTGTAATCATAAGGAAATGCAAACATAATGAAAATGTTCAAGAATGCAAATCTAGACTTGTGATTCTAGGGTTTTATGCAATGACATGCAAAATCATATTCAACCTATTCCACGACATGCAAATGCCTAATTCCATGATAAGGTTCCAATATTCTATGTCATTTGGCTTGTCCATGTCTTAAAATGATTATATTAATCCTTGATTTAATCCAAATGTTCACATGTCATTGGTTTGCCCATATGATTGAATGTTTGTTTAAATCCATAATTTAATTAAAGCGTCCATATGCCATCGGTTTGTCCATATGCTTTGAATGCTTTATTTAATAAATTGTGCAATCATTTATTTATGCAAAATACTTTAATAAATTGCCATGTAAACTTTAAAAACATAAAACATGGTTCCATAAAACAATACAACGTACTTCGGATTGGTCCACCTTAATACCAAGGCCGAGCCTTGCTTTAGGGCACCATGACACGGGATTCTCTACATGTTTAAATGCCGATCATTGACACATGTTAGGGGTTCCGTGCATTGTGTTCTTTATAGAATCATGATTAAAAAAAAAAAAACTATTACCCTCGGTTATACTTACAAAGAATCTCGAGAATTCCTAGCATGTACAAACATGGATAGGGAACTCAGACGCATTCGAGGACCGAACAACCAAGGGGAATAGCCCAAAATAAAAAGGATAATCCAAGCTGCCATACGATGGACTACTGTGCCCTTGCAACTCAAGGGTAAATGAGGTCTTGATCATGGCCAAACAAACAAAACTTTGTTCTGGTGAACAATGTTAGGGTTTCAAGTGCACATTGCCATGTTTCATCAGAAACCCTAAAAGAGACAAGATAATCAAAGGGGAATAAAGGATAACAAAACCAACAGCGTCGAAATGCATGCATCAGCAATTGATGCATGTCCGACAACGTCGGGACATTTGTATCTAACTAAAACCAACATTTTGCTTGATCAAACAAATCATGAACACTTGGAGGGAGGTAACCGTCTTTAGACTGATGTCGTGGGGTGCCTAACACATTCCTCACACATAATCAAATCCCTAAATCCATTTCTTGTTCAAGACCCAGTTTAATAGCAAGATTTTGTTGAGTCGAATAAGGTCGGGGGCGGATCGTCGCAACGATTTTCCAGCATCAACACCACCTAATTTTGAAGTCTATAGATAAACTCCAAAGTAATAGTCACAAACTGTGCATGTATAAAATATAGTTGCAAACTGTGTAAACTTATGTCTTTGATCTTTCTCATCCATAAGAATAAAAGACAATCACTAAGACTCATAATTAACTGCTTTTGGATTTTTGGCCTATAAGTTGTCAATTCTAAAATACCATAAACTCCTAAACAATTACTCTTATCAAGGCACAACTCTAAACAATTACATGCTAGCATCACCAAATACCTTTCACAAGTGCATTTCGAGTCTCTTGAGGAGTTTTTGCCACCTTCTATAAATTTTCTCCATTGTGCTCCAAATTGCTATTTAGAGGGAACCAACAAGATGATTTCACATAAATCACTCACTTTCTTTTTAGAGTCCATGCCCATCTACTACTATTAGAATTTTGGCTTACCAAAATTCTCTTAATTGCTTCACGAGATTCCCAATCAAATAATTCATGTAGGAGAGGAAAATTCCATCCCCCATTATTCTCTACAAACAACTGAGCCACCACTAGCCTTCTCCTCTCATGCAGTTGATTTCTCGCATGACCTCGGCTTGAAATTTGAGAGCCACAAGATCCATGGATCCTTGCAAATATCAATATTTAAGCCATTCCCCACTTGCAAATATCAATAAAACAATACAAGTTTCACTCTAACAAAAATTGTGAATTTACTTGTAAAGAAATAGTACACCACAATAAATCCTTCCACAATAATTTTAGATTAAAAGGGAAAACTTGAGTGTGATTAAAAGGGAGAGTGTGTGACTAGGTGTCCATGCATGAGGATGAGTTGGCAAGTTCCCTTGTTGATCACTAGCCTGGAAGAATACGAGCCTCCTCAATGAGAGGTCTTTGTCTTGCTTAAGAATGAATTTTACGCAATGGACGGCAAGATGGAATAATTTTTTTGAGTGAAGATGATGATGGTGATTTGGGTTATTTTGGTTTATGCTGGATGGATACTTGGTTCTTAGTTGGTGTGTTTCTCTTGGTATATCTTAAATAGAGACATCTCTAAAAAATAAAGTGAGAAAAATGGAGGGAAGAGAAAAATTACGAAGTAGTTTAACTCTTCTTTAGGTTATGGGTCTAGGGCTGGTTGCTTACGGGCAACCAATGAAAAATAAAATATTAATAGTATACATAAAAAAAATTGTATACATAAAAGAAAATTTTCAATTAGCATACATAAAAAAATTATTCATATGACAATAAACCAACAAATCTAGATATTGACCAATAAATAACAAATTATAAAATTGTTACGTGCATAATGCGGAGTTCATATTTTATATGAGGCAAGTGGCGTGTAGGACTAGGAAGTGGGGTTATTGAGTTTGTTTCATATTTTAATGTTATTTTATTATTGCTTAGAATTGTACGTTGTCTTTTATGTTAGACTTTGCTTAATGAGTTATATTCTTTAGGAGTAGTAGTCCTAGTGATCCATCTTATTTTAGTAGTTTGGTTATCTGTGTATTCAGTTAGTGGGTAGGATTTTTAGGTGATATATCTTACTGTTACCCAAATATCAACCTAAGAGGGGGGGTGATTTAGGTTGAGGCAAACTTTTTCGATTTAAATGCGGAATTAAAAATTATCTTCAATTAGCGAAAATTGATTAAACAAATTTAAGGACACAATTCAATTGCAATATAGATATGATAGGAAATTAAGCACAAGTATATATAAGCAATTGAATAAGTAAAAGATAGAGATAGAGAAAATCAAATACAATGATTTTTATCGAGGTTTGGCTTCCCCGCCTACGTCCCCGCCTCAAGATCACTTCTCGAGGATTCCCAAATTCACTAATTTGACAATCTTCTTCCGGGTGAAGATCAAACCATTACAAATCTTCCTTACACGGTGAAGAGTAACCACCAAGTGAAAAATCCTTTTCACTCCTTAGGATTTATACCAAAACCCTTACAAATCTTCCTTACACGGTGAAAAGTAAACACCGAGTGAAAAATCCTTTTCACTCCTTAGGATTTATACCAAAACCCTAACAAAATATTCACAAGTTTCAACAAAGGATTTGTTGTACAAAATAAGGCTCTCTCAAAGAGTAGTTGTACACAATATGCTCACTCTAATAGTATATCAAGGATTTGATCAATATGACTCAAAGAGTATTTAGAAGAATTTGATTTTCAATCAAAGATTTTGAATGATATGAAAATATAAGCTTGAGAAAGGATGGATTGATGTAAAAGATATTTTCTTTTCTTTCTCTGATTTCTCTTGTATGCTCTCTTGTATTGTTTCTCTCTTCTATTCTCTTTATATATAGTTCAATCAACTGACTAAAGGAAATTTGAAATTAAAAAAAAATTTTCGTTCGAAAACAATATCATGATTTTATATAATTTTAAATAATAAAGTGTCAATGTCAGAAGGTGGCTTTAACCGACAATTGAAAATGACAATCAGCCTTTTGAATAATTGGCGTGACTTTTTAAAATTCAAATAACCTTTTCAAATAAACGGTGCCAATGTCAGAAGATGGCTTTAACCGACAATTGAAAATGGCAATCAGCCTTTTGAATAATTGTCGTGACTTTTTAAAATTCAAATAACCTTTTCAAATAAACGGTGCCAATACATGCCAACCTATATTCATTGCTTATCTGCACCAAACTTCTAGTGGCAAAAAGTCTTTTTGCTTTTTGAATTATTGGCGTGGAGCGGGTTCTCCTAAAACATTAATGTGAACACTAGACAAAGTATAGTGGAGATGCTGCAAGTCTTTGGCAGAGTTTTGATTCTCCAACGGACACAGATTTAAAAAATTAGTATTTATTTTAGATCATATATATTGTGTAGTGTAGTAAGCTTATGTGAATTTCAATCAATCAAATTGTTTTCTTTGACTTTGTTTTCTGTTTAAGAAATTTTTAGCTGTAATTGATATGTTTATCTTGCATTTTTGAATCTTAATCAATCAAGCCATTTTCTTTGACTTTGTTAAGATTTTGAAAGCTTTTCAATTTCAGAAAATTTTCACTGTAAGATATTTCTTTGTGTTCACATTGGATATTTTTAAATATCAATCAATCTAAACATTAATATTGACTTTGTCAATATTTTGAAAATTTTTCTATTTCATAAATTTTTCACCGTAAGAGATTTCTTTGTATTCACATAGCTATCTTTAAATATCAAAATATCTAGCCATTAATATTGACTTTGTCAATATTTTAAAAACTTTTCTGCTTCAAAAATTTTTTCAGCCGTAATTGATTTATTTGTATTGAATTGCAATCAAACTAGCCGTTATTTTTTAAAATCAATTTAAGTTGGTTTTAAAGTTGAGCCTTAAATATTAAATCTTAATAAACTTTACAAAACCTAACTCTTACTTCTCGTATGTCTCGAAACATTATTCTTGAGCTTAATTTCTTTGTCTTGAGACTTGATAACTTTGATCTTCAGCAACTTGTCGACTTTGCATTTGCTTGATATTTGAATTGGCCATGTTGGTCCAATTAAATTAATAGTCAACATTATGCTTTAAACATAAATCATTAGTTCATATGAAAATATCATTAATAAATAACTTAAAATCATGGTTATCATCAAAACTACATGAATGTCCTTGGATTAATTAGCCAATTAATAATTATTGAAACCTTGAGGCTAATACTTACAAGTGAAAGTAATTGTCCCTTGTTTTTAGCACAGTGGAGTTCTATTTTATTGCTTTGGAACATTAGATGGAGCAGTATAAATTTCCCTTCAATTCTCAAAAATAAAATCCTCTAAAAAATATTTGTAATCTTTAAGACTTTTGGAAGGTTAGGTTTCCTCGAAAAATATTTGTAATTTTCAAGATTTCTTCAATTAAATCCATTATTTTCTTTTAATTCTGTTGTTCAGCAATCAATTCTATTTTTTTATTCCTCCAAAAATTGTGAATGTATCAATCTCAAACAAAATTACAAATAAAACCCTAAACAAATTTTTACTAATCCAGCAACACAAAGTCACAAACACATAATCGGGTCTCAACAAAATAAAAGGCTATTGGCTACCCAAAGAGCAAAGATAAATCTCTAATCCTTAATTTCAATCTTGAAATCACCTTGTAATGAGAAGTTATTTTTTTTTAGTCAAATCGTGCTAATTATAACACACCATAACAGGGGTTACATTTTGCTTTATTATGTTTTATTTTTATGTAATTCAAGCTAAAAGCAAAATATAACCTTGATTTTGCATTAAAAAAAAAAAAATTGTACTTTGTGTTGTTTTTTTAATATTTAATAGTAAGTGGTTAACTAAAATTGGGATGGGTTTGGACAACCCAAAGCTCGAGGCCGGCCCTGTGTGGGTCCTTGATAACCCACTAGGTCTTTGGCTAAGAATGACATGGTGGGTTACTGTTAGATATTTGTTTTCTAAAGTAGGTTGTAATATAGTGGAATTGCAAGAACCAGTCGCCTGGAATAGTATCCAGTAGACTGGACTAGAAGGTCTGGAGAAGTCTGGAGTCTTTGCCCAAACACAATCAACTGGACCATCAAACTATTCGACTGGATGGCTAATCTTTTCGCCTGGATTGGTGGTCCAGTTGACTAGATGTCGTGCTTGGGAGTTTTTGCCTGAACTCAGTCACCTAGACCACTTATTTAGGGGACTGGATCACGGCAATTAGAGGCAGTTAATGACCGTTGAAGGCTGAAATGGTGCCTTTTCATGGTGACTCTTGACTAATATACACTTGCAATTAAAAGGAATTTAGTGTTCAGTCATTATATGCAGAAAACATATATATTCTAAGAAGTTCTAAAGAACAAAATTGAATTGCTATCATTTTGTTCTTGGCTTTGTTGTATCCTAGAAACTCTTTACTTGAACCCTTAGCAATCTCTGTGGAGAGGGAG
Organism: Fagus sylvatica; assembly: GCA_907173295.1. NCBI lineage: Eukaryota > Viridiplantae > Streptophyta > Magnoliopsida > Fagales > Fagaceae > Fagus > Fagus sylvatica. The sequence continues at coordinate 13,656,148 of OU015771.1, read as the reverse complement.
CAAATCTAGTCTTAAAGACAGCGATTTATCGTGCCTCAAAACCTTGGTTCTCGTTTGCATTTCCTAAAATTCCTAACAATTTTAAGACTAGATTTCTGTAATGGAAGGAGAGAAGATGGCTTACAAGATGATGAATCAAGACTTTGTGAGGTTGGATAAGTGTGATGGTTCGAACTTCATCCGTTGGCAGGACAAGATGAAGTTTCTTTTGACTGCATTGAAGATATTTTATGTTCTGGACCCCAATCTACAGCCAATTATGGATTCTACTCCTCAAGATACTGAACAATTGAAGCAACAAAGGATTAAGAGGGAGGAAGATGAACTGGTGTGCAGGGGTCACATTCTGAATACATTATCTGACCGGTTGTATGATCTGTTCACAACCATGACTTCTTCAAAGGAAATCTGGAAAGCACTAATGACTAAGTATAAAACGGAGAAGTAAGGTACAAATAAGTTCATTATTTAGAAGTATTTTGATTTCAAAATGATGGATAATGTTTCTGTTTTGGACCAAATGCATGAGTTACAAATTCTGGTTCATAAGTTGAATGATCTATCCATCAAGATTCCAGAATTGTTTCAAGTGGGAGCAATCATTGCTAAACTCCCATCATCATGGAACAATTATAGGGAGAAGCTTTTGCATATGGCAGAAGAACTTATCTTAGAACAGATTGGTACACACCTTTGAATCCAAAAAGAGAGTCGAATTCGAGAGGGTACCAATTCTGTGTCTAAAGTAAATGAAGGGATTGTTAACTATGTCCAAAATGGTGGAGTTGGAAGTAGTAAAACTTATAAGAGTTTCAAGCCTAACAAGAAAACCTTTTAGAATAATTTCAACAAAGACAAGAAAGGTATGGCCGGTTTTCAATGTGGAAAAAAAGGTCATTACATCCGAGAATGTAGATTCTTGAAGAACCAAATGAAAGAAAAGGAACTGAATACAAGTGAGGCAAATGTTGTTGATGAGATTGTGGCCAGCTAATGCAGCAGAAATTCATCCGAGTGGTGGTATGATTCTGGTGCAACGATCCATGTTTGCAATAACAAGATGTTGTTCAAGGAGTATGTGGAAGCGGGCAATGGATTAGAGGTCCTAATGGGCAATCATAATACCACTAAAGTGCTTGGAACAGGAAAAGTGGAGTTGATTTTGAATAGTGGAAAAAAACTCGTGCTCACCAATGTGTATCATGTTCCTGATATTAAGAAGAATTTGGTTTTAGCTAGTTTATTGTCTAAGAATGGTGTAAAAGCTGTCCTTGAGTTGGACAAGCTTATTTTATCTAAGTGTGGTGTGTTTGTTAGAAAGGGTTATTCTTGTAATGGCATGTACAAACTCAGTTTGATTATTAATAAGAGTGATGTTAGTTGTGCTTATATTGTGGATTCTTCTCTATTGTGGCATACTAGATAAGGACATTTAAATTTCAAGTATATGAAATATATGTCAAAACATGGGCTGATATCTTACAAACAAGATGTGCATGATAAGTGTGAAATATGCATTGAAGGCATACTAGATAAGGACATTTAAATTTCAAGTATATGAAATATATGTCAAAGCAAGGGCTGATATCTTATAAATAAGATGTGCATGATAAGTGTGAAATATGTATTGAATCTAAGATAAGAAATAAGCCATTTTCATCCACTAATAAAGATTCACAATTGTTAGAATTAGTTCATTCTGATGTATGTGAATTAAATGGTATTTTGACTAGAGGTGGAAAACGTTACTTTATCACTTTCATAGATGATTTCTCTAGGTATACTTATGTCTATCTAATGAGAAATAAAGATGAATCATTTGATATGTTTAAGAAGTATAAAACTAAGGTTGAAAATCAAAAGGATAAAAGAATTAAAATTCTTAGAAGTGATAGAGGTGGTAAATATTTTCCACAAGAGTTTACCATTTATTGTGAGGAAAATGGACTAATTCACCAAAGGTCAGCCCCTTATATAATGGCTTAACTAAAAGAAAGAATAGAATACTAGTTGACATGTTGAATGCAATGATAAAGTGCAAAACCTTTTTTGTGGGGTGAAGGAACTGCATGTCAGTGCATAATATTCTATCTAAGATTCTTCTCCATATGAGGTCGACAAATTTTTCTTTTTATTTTTTTTTCCTAGATACCGACCCCCATTTGGCGAGTGTTGTGTGTGTTCCTCTATCTCTTTTCCGTTTCGAGATACGAGTTGTGTGTGTGTGGGAACTTGTGTACGTGTGTGCGTGTGAGCACAAATTTGGAGTCGCCACCAATCATGGGAAATTTTAAGGTGTGATTGGGCACCTATGTCTAATAGATTTTACCCTATTTAGACATCTACAACTAAATGGTCTTGAACCAGAGATAGGTTCGGGGGTTTGCTTATGCGTGGGGAAGGTGTTAGGCACCCCACGACATCCGTTTAAGAAAACGGTTACCTCCTTCCTAATGTTTTCTTTATTTGCTAAGCCTAAGTTTGTTGGTTTTTATTATGTACAAATGTCCCGATTTCCGTCGTACGATATACCAAAAATGGCAAACGTAATATGACTTCGTTCGGTTTTGATTAGACTCTTTATTTCACCATCCCTTTTATCTTTGTATCTTTTAAATTTCCGGGCATTTCGGTGGTAGGATATACTTGAAATCCTAACACCTAGTGCCGGGACAAACAATTAATGTTTTTGGTGCCATATTCGGGATCTCTTTACCCTTGATTTCCAAGAGTAAAGCGGTCCGTCAAATGGCGGGGTTTTGGATGATTAATTCACACTTTGGGGAATTTTAGACCATGATCCTATGGGAGTTAGAACGTGTAGAATCCCTTACACGAAAGCACGTACCAGCCACGCCCCCGTGTAAAGGACTCATACCTTCGTTTCTAACGCCCACATTACCATGTTTACTCTTTTTAAAGTTTTCATGGCAAAGTGTATTTTAATCACATTTTTATATCAAAGCAATAAACAATCAAGCAAGTAATCAAGATGGTAAGATGGCAAAATATCCAAGCAAAATAGTCATGGCATAGTCGCAACACATGTATCATGAAGATGACAAATATGGATCGGCATGAATATAATGCTTAATGCAAAGTGCAATTTATTATAACACAAGAATTTTTAAGGAAAGGGTCAAGACCTCGTGGGGTCGGGATTCGATGCTATTGAAAGACTTACTCGGATCCCGACACCACCATAGGATTTACATGAATAAACAAAACAATCTAAAAAGAGGGTTTCAATGCCTTTTCGGGCTTACACGGAGGGTAGGTGCTATTGAAAGACTTATCCAAACCTCCGACGCCAAATAGGACTTATAATGAGTGAAAATCTATTTGAAAATGGGGTTTCAATGCCTTTTCGGGCTTACACGAAGGGTTGGTGCTATTGAAAGACTTATCCAAACCTTCGACGCCAAATAGGACTTATATGAGTGAAAATCTATTTGAAAATGGGGTTTCAATGCCTTTTCGGGCTTACACGAAGGGTTGGTGCTATTGAAAGACTTATCCAAACCTTCGACGCCAAATAGGACTTAAATGAGGAAAATCTATTTGAAAACGGGGTTTCAATGCCTTTTCGGGCTTACACGAAGGGTTGGTGCTATTGAAAGACTTATCCAAACCTTCGACGCCAAATAGGACTTAAATGAGGAAAATCTATTTGAAAATGGGTTTTTCAATTTACGGGTCCAACGCCTCATGGATTTACATGGGGTTTAGTGCTATTGAAAGACTTACCTAAAACCGCCAACACCGTTTGGTATTTTCATGCCCAAATCAAAATAATGAAAAATGGACAATATTTACAACAACGTAGTAAATAATGAAAATAACGGGGTTTAAACAAAGGATTTTCGTGGGTCCAATTCCTATGGAATTACATGGTGGATAATGCCTCTTTGAGGTCTTAAATAGTCCACCACGACCAATCGGGATTATCACGCCCATTTTTACAAGGGGAAACGGGGATAATAACAACGCAATATATTCACAAGCGCGTAAAAGTAAATAAAGCGATAAATGTATTTAAAGCATTGCGGAAAGCGATAAATAAATTTAAAGCAAATAATGGACTTAAAAACACGGGATTTTCAATGGGTCCAATGCCTATGGAATTACGTGGTGGTTAAAGCCTCTTTGAGGTCTTACATAGTCCACCACGACCAATCGGGATTATCACGCCCAAATCACAAAGGAAAAAATGGGAAAATGACAATATTCACAATATAATATTTACAACGTAGTAAATGTAAATAAAGCGATAAATGACAATTATTTAACACATGGGGATGTATTTTTCGGGTCAAATACCTCGTAGGCTAACAAGGTTGTTACGGCCTCGTTAGAGGTCTTACGCAACTGAGCCAAAGCTACTCAATATTTGCCGTACTAAAACACGAGGAAACCGGTGTATTTTTCGGGTCAAGACCTCGTGGGCTAACATGGTTGTCACGGCCTTTGTTAGAGGACTTACGCGAGCCGCCAAAGCCACTCAATATTGCCGTACTAAAACACACCGGGGGAGGGGGGTAATCACAACAAATATTCACAAGTGCGTATAAAATGTAAATAAAGCGATAAATGACTAGAAATGTAAAGAAAGCGATAAATGACTAGAAATGTAAATAAATGACAAGAAATGTAAATAAAGCAATAAATGTAAATAAAGCAATAAATGAAATGTAAATAAAGCAATAAATGTAAAAACTAGTAAAGCATAAATGAAATAAATGAACTAAAGAATGTAAGAGAAAGAGAGAGAGAGAGAGAGAGGAGTGGGAAGATGAGGAGAGGTTAGAGAGAGAAGCACCTAATAGGTGCTTCTCACTCTAAAAACCCCCCAAAATCCCTAAAGAAAAAGAAGAGAGAGAAAGAGCCTAGAGAGAGAGAGATTACCTAGAGAGGAGTCTCTCTCTCTAAAACTACCCAAAAACCCCTCCTAAAACCCCCTAAACCCCTATTTTTCTGCCTAAACTAAGCTCTAGAGAGGCCTAGTGCCCGAGCAAAAACTGTGTGCAAATGAGGGGGGGGAGGGTCGGTTTTATAGAAAACCGTGCACGCCTCGCGCAGCACCATCATGCGCGGCGCATGACGGTCCTGCGCGAGTTGTGGTACTGCCACGTGGCAGTCTTATCCTTCCACGCCAGCAGCCCCTCGAATCCTCCTCGATTTCCGTGCGCGTACCCTTTTTTATCCGATTTTCGGGGGCAGTTTTGGAGGTCTTCCGGAACTCAAAATGGGTCATGCGGCATATCGTCGGAAAGCTCTCGACGTCCTCTTTCCAACGATATAAAGTTTGCGCGAATCGGAGTTCGGACGAGGGAGTTATGGCTCCCGGAAGTCGGGGTGTCGGAGCTGTTTTTGTGCACTCTTCCGATGCGGATTCCGGTCAAACGGGGGATGCTATCGGCGAACCGAGAGTTCCACGACGTAGCCGGAGTCATTATCTTTCCAACGCACCCGGGCTCGCGGATCAACTTGTTGCGAGCAGGAAAGACTCTGCGCGCGAAGGCGGCTGTCCGGGAGAAAAAATGCGTTTTGCTCCCAGCGCGTTTTTTCTCAAATCTTGTCCCAGTTCGCGCGCATATTTGACCTAGCTCCCGATGTCGGATTTTGACGTTCTTGGTACCGTCGGAAAGCTTGCGCTGCCTATTTTTGCAAGGTTCCGGATTCGCGGGAATCCGAGCTTGGACTCGTGAGATATGGCCCCGCGAGCAGAGTCCACCGGGGTGTTTTTGGTCCGTTTGAGGGCAGTTTTCCGATCGGGATTCCGGCTGACCCCGATAAATTCTTGGCGATCCGAGAGTTCCACGTCGTGCATGGATGTGTCCTCTTTCCAATGTGCCCGGGCTCGCAGATCAACTTGTTGCGAGTCAGGAAGACTCTGTGCGCAAGCGTGGCAACGTCGGTGAGACAATCCCGGAACTTTCAGCAAAACCTTATTTTGTCGGCCTGTTTTCACGCGCGTGGTAGACGTAGCTCCCGATGTCGGATTTCCGACGATCTTGGTATCGTCGGAAAGCTTGCGTTACCTACTTTTTAACGGTACAGGCCTTGCACAGAGGCGAGTTTGGGTTCGCGAAGATATGATCCTTGCGAACGGAGGCCGTCGGAATGTTCCTTATGCCAAGGGGTCAACTTTTGACTGAGATTCCGGCTTGACCGGAGGAGCTCTTGACGATCCGAAAGTTGCGTGCGGTAGCTGAAGTGAACCTCTTGCCTAAGGGTCTTGGCTCGCGGACCAAGTTGCAGCGGGTCGGAGAGAATCTTTGCGCAAACGTTGCCTCCCAAATAGGCTGTTTTGTCAACAACACTTACCAAAAATTTGGCTAAGTGTCGGACCGTTTTTTCGCAGTTTTGGCCACAACTCTCTCGTTTCTCGTCCGTTTTCGACCCGTAAAGTACGGAATCGAAGCTCTTGATATTCTCTATACCTTGGTCAAGGGGTGGTCAGTTCGATCCAGTTTTTGGTCTGGTCAACGGTCCGGTCAAACCTTGGTCAAACTTGGTCAACCTTGGTCAAACTTGGTCAAAATTCTCCAAACTCTTGGAAATGTATCCCGGACTACATTTCAAGGGTTTCTGGGCAAGGTGGACCCTAGTCGGGCTGGAAACAGGCTCGGTCAAACCTCGGTCAAACTTCGGTCAACCCTAGTCAAACTTGGTCAAACCTTGGGAAATGTGTCTCGGACCTTCTTCTTGGGAGTATTTGATGCGGATGAGCCCTCGTCGGATCAGGCCGGCTTGGTTCGGGCTGTCTCGTTTTGCGTGCCGACACCCGAGAAAATCCCGGGGGTAAAAATGGGGTTATGACAGTTGCCCCTTCTTTGTTCGGCATTTCTTGGCACAAGGAACGTTGGACAAAGAATAAATGACTCGATTTTTGCCCGCTCGGATTTTCTCGGTCTCCGCGTACTCCTACGGCTGTCGCGTAGTTTGTCTCGGTTTGCGTGCCAGTCCTTCCGGAGTCCAAATGGGCATTCCAGGGCTTGGAGAAGATCGGTCGGGATGCGAAAAGACGATTCGGGGCTTGAAATGGTGAAACGGGGCAGTTTTGGGAACTCGCGCATGACCATCATGCGCGGCGCATGACGGTCATGCGCGAGGTCCCACTACTTCAGGCCCCGCGCGGCCTTTCCCCTTCATTTTGTCGTTTTCTTTCCCTTTTCGCTCTCTGGACCCCACTTCGCCCCTCTTCACTCTTTTGCTCATATCTTGCTATCCGGGACTCCGATTGACGCGCCGTCTTCGCCTACGCGCTCCACGAGTAAGCCCCTTTCCATCCCTACCATTTATTTCAGTTTTAAACGGTCGAAATGTGCTGATTGGGTTATTCTCTTTTTTGTGTCTTTTGGTCTTTTTCTCATGATCCAGGACTCCGATCGACGATCAGTTTTCGCCTATACGTCCCACAGGTAAGCACCTTTCCAACCCCACCCTCCTTTTCAGTTTTGAACGGTTGGATTATTTGCTTCCTTTTTTATGTCTTATGCTTCTTCCTTGTGCACTTCTGCTTTTATTTCTTTTTGTTTAACATGTCATTGTATGTTTTGGGATGCATTACATACTTAGCAAACATGTTAGTGCACAAAAATGCATTTACGCCAGGGGTCTGCGCATGTACAAATGAGCCTTTGTAGACACGCACATACATACACATGTGTTTGGAAACACATGAGATGAGAGATACGCAAAAAATTTTGAGACGCCATGTTTATTATGATGCTTGTGTATATTTTTTTTTGGGGGGGGTACTATGTCGTGCCTTTATTGCTCTCGGGTTGCGTTGCTACGCACACTCTCTTTTTTTTCTATGGGGCATATTTTTTTTATTTTTATTATTATTATTATATATTTTTTTTTGAAAATCATGGGTTGGGTCTAGGAACTGCCTTATTTAGACTTGGGACTCGAGTGAGTCCCGCAATGCAGAAGAACTTTAATTTGCCTTGGAAATTCTTTCCAAATGGTCGGGGAAAATTGGGGTTTGAAACTTGTCAAACCTCAATTGGGGATAATCAGACCTGGTTTGGAAATTCATCCAAACGATCGGGGAAAAATTGGGATTTGACACTTAGTCGAATCGCAATTGGGTAATCAGACCTGGCTTGGAAATTCATCCAAACGATCAGGGACAAATTGGGATTTGACACTTAGTCGAATCGCAATTGGGTAATCAGACCTGGCTTGGGAATCTATCCAAACGATCAGGGACAAATTGGGATTTGACACTTAGTCGAATCGCAATTGGGTAATCAGACCTGGCTTGGAAATTCATCCAAACGATCAGGGACAAATTGGGATTTGACACTTAGTCGAATCGCAATTGGGTAATCAGACCTGGCTTGGGAATCCATCCAAACGATCAGGGACAAATTGGGATTTGACACTTAGTCGAATCGCAATTGGGTAATCAGACCTGGCTTGGGAATTCATCCAAACGATCAGGGACAAATTGGGATTTGACACTTAGTCGAATCGCAATTGGGTAATCAGACCTGGCTTGGGAATCCATCCAAACGATCAGGGACAAATTGGGATTTGACACTTAGTCGAATCGCAATTGGGTAATCAGACCTGGCTTGGGAATCCATCCAAACGATCAGGGACAAATTGGGATTTGACACTTAGTCGAATCGCAATTGGGTAATCAGACCTGGCTTGGGAATCCATCCAAACGATCAGGGACAAATTGGGATTTGACACTTAGTCGAATCGCAATTGGGTAATCAGACCTGGCTTGGAAATTCATCCAAACGATCAGGGACAAATTGGGATTTGACACTTAGTCGAATCGCAATTGGGTAATCAGACCTGGCTTGGAAATTCATCCAAACGATCAGGGACAAATTGGGATTTGACACTTAGTCGAATCGCAATTGGGTAATCAGACCTGGCTTGGGAATTCATCCAAACGATCAGGGACAAATTGGGATTTGACACTTAGTCGAATCGCAATTGGGTAATCAGACCTGGCTTGGGAATTCATCCAAACGATCAGGGACAAATTGGGATTTGACACTTAGTCGAATCGCAATTGGGTAATCAGACCTGGCTTGGGAATCCATCCAAACGATCAGGGACAAATTGGGATTTGACACTTAGTCGAATCGCAATTGGGTAATCAGACCTGGCTTGGGAATTTATCCAAACGATCAGGGACAAATTGGGATTTGACACTTAGTCGAATCGCAATTGGGTAATCAGACCTGGCTTGGAAATTCATCCAAACGATCAGGGACAAATTGGTTTGTTTGATTATTCCTTCCTTTTTTCTTGTTTTGTATAATTTTGATCATTGTGTACTTCCTATGCTTTTCAAGAATGAGATGTACCTGACTTTTCTGACTCTTTGACTGTTCATTGCTCTTTTTGCAGATGTCTGATCGAGGTAGTGGGAGTGGGGGCCATCGCCGGTCCGATCGCCTTGCGAAAGGCAAGGCTGTAGCTTATGCTCCTGAGAGTTCTCCTGATACGGACGATGAGTACGATGCTATGGAGGACGTACGTACTCGTGTTGACGCATCTCTTGCCAGGGATCTGCAGGCTGAGTTTGATGCCGAGGCTGCTGGTTTAGCTCCTAGTGCGGCTCGGGCTCCTCCTCGACCTGGAGTCGTCATTGGTCGTAGTGCCGGGCCTTCTGAGACGACTCGTCCTTCTCCACAGCCTAGTGTCACTACTGGTTCCAGCGATGCTCCTCCTGCCGCACCTCGTCGTGCCCATACCAGGTCGACGGGTATTCTCCCTTCGAGATTGAAGAGGCAGAGGAGTGAGGGGATTCCTGATTCTGCGGGCACCATTCCCGAGGATTACGTTGCGCCGGGATTTAGATATCCTCCCCATGGTGGCATTCGACCGCGTTACCCTGTTGCTGTTGAGATATCCGATACGCCCCTTCTGACGAACCTCCTTGCTCATCCGTCTTCTCTGGTCCGTCGCTTGTCAGGTACCTTCATACTTTCATATGTTTCTTTTGTTCTTGACCTTTGCAAATCTCTGCATTGACATTCTTCTTTCGGATTTTGTGCAGGAGCCTCCCTATAGCGCTGGCCGAGGTGGGTGGTCCGAGTTTAGCAGACTCCTTGGCGGTTTCCCGTCCGGAGTATAAGGAGTTTTTGATAGAGGCTGGGCTTCGGTCCTTTCCTTAGCATCCCCTACGTGTCAGTGTACCACCCGGCAGTGTGGTGTTTCATAGAGAGATTCTTTCCATCACACCGGGACCTTCCATCTCAGTACCTGCGAGATGGCGGTGCTTCCTGTAGATTGGAGCGCTATCCTGGGCATCCGTTTTGGAGGGAGAGCTCCCCCTAGCGAGCCTATAGATGGCTTTGAGGCTAGAGAGATTTTGGGTCTTGCTGATCGCGATGCTACAGAGGGTACCCGGCGTCCTTCTGTGAGGATTCGGTATCTGGCGGATGTCTTGAGGAGAGATAGGGAGGAGCCTCCTACTGAGCTACGATATCGCCAGTGGGCAGCCTACTTTATCTTTCAGCTGCTTTCTCGGGAACGACCGGTCCATTGTTCCCACGCCCATTGTCGGTATGTTCCGGGACATCGACACTCTGAGGGAGTATGACTGGGGTGCCTTGACATATGGATTCTACATCCGGGGTCTGCGCCGTTATTCTCGTCGGGAGTCGATCAGCTTTCTTGGCTTCTGGCAGTTTACCGTCTTCTGGGCCTTTGAGCACTTCCCCACTTTTGCTCCCAGTCGACTTCCGTTGGCTTCTGACCCGGATTTCCCTCTTGCCAGGCGTTGGGATACCTCTAGGATTGAGAGGATGACTACTTGCACCCTCCTTGAGCTTCGCATGACAGTTGATTGCCTCAGGGATGCTGATATCATCTTCCAGCCTTACTCTGCAGCTTTGTCTCAGCGACCTGAGGTTTTTAGGGCTGTAGCGTTGTCTCGTCTGAGGCTGTGGATCCGGACCACTCGGTCTTGGGAGCTTCTGCTGGGTGAGCGGACGGTACGACAGTTGGGCGATGAGGCCGTTGTCCCTGTAGACCCCTCCCCCTTGATGACTATTGAGGACTACATTCCGCGAGCTCCGAGTGATCCCTACATAGCAGGGGTGAGTGCATACCCGAGTTTGGTCCGAGAGGGTGTGCCATACCAGGAGTGGTTTGAGCAAGTTTCTCTGGGGTCCCTGATGTCTCTTCACGAGGTTGAGGGTGGCCGTGTCATGGGTGGAGTGGCCATGGACAGTCATCACATTCGGTCTTCTGGGCAGATCGAGAGACTTGAGGGTGAGATACTGCGTCTCCAGCTTGAGCTGTCGGTCAGCGCGGATCGTCATACGGCTGATATGGACCGAGTACAGGGAGAGATGGCCAGTATGCAGACGGAGGCGACACGGCGAGAGGGGGAGATGGTGCAGATGCAGAGGGATTTGGCCCAGAGCCGGAGGGACTTAGGTTCTCGAGATGCGGCGCTGGCTGCTCAGGCGGCGTATCCGGAGATTAGAGGACCAGCTTCATGGCATGGGCATTACTCCTGTTACCGGAGCTGACTTATCTGGTCCTGGTCAGCCTTCTTCTTCGCCACCTCGTGATCCTGTTTCTCGAGACTGGTTCTTTGACGACCCTTCTCCTCCATGATGTATATTTTTCCTCTCTTTTTTTCTTGGGGCCTTGTATTCCGGCCAATCATTTTGTATTTATATGGGATGTACAGACATTGGCTATTGTATATATGACATTTGTGGTTTTTATGGATGGTTTTGGTTTTCTTTTATGGTTATGTGTTTCTGGCTATGTGTATGGATGTATGTTTATGGATGTGTTTGGGTATGTGTTTGGGTTATGTGTATGGATACCGGGTCTCGATCCTCCGCGAGGCCTGGTTCAATAAATATCGGGGCTTACCTCTCCTTGGGGCCCGTTTCCATCATCATTGGGACTTACTCGCTTCTCGAGGCCCATTTCATCATCATTGGGACTTACTCCTTCACGAGGCCCATTTCAGAATGACTCTCCGACGAATTTTTCCACGAGGCCCATTTTTCTTACTCCTTCACGAGGCCCATTTCAAAATGGGCCCAAAAATTTGCCCCAGTATGCAATGTCAAACAAATTTTTCTAGCTTCTTGAAGATAGAAAAATTTTGCCCCAGTGTAGGGCAATGTAGGTCGATGCAGAGTTCTGGATTTCTTTCTCCGCTTTCCTTGTGTCGGGCTGCGATGGCTCGCAGAGAGTCAGTCTATTTTCCTTTCGAAATTTTTCAAAACCCTTTTGAAAAATTTTGCCCAGTATGGAATATCAGTGTACCACGGGGTTCGCCTGCGTGGCATTCCCGAGTCATCTTTGCACTTCCCGGTTTCTGAGTTGAGCCAGGGTTTCAGGGCCGGTTCTCGACTGTCGAGCCTAGTTCTCGGTTCCCGGGCCATCCTGCTGGCGGGTGGTCGGTCCTGATTAAATCGTATCAAATGCTTCCGTTTGAGGCCAGCTTTGGTCCCACTTTTGACCTCCGGACCGGTTCTAGGGTTTCGGGTCGGTTTCTGTTCGTTGACTCGAAATCTTCGATCACCGGACCGCCCAGGACTTTCCCCTAGGTGATTCCTTGCGAAATGGCCCTTATATAGTGCAAAACGGACCTCTGGGAGTGAGCGAACAGGTTCGAATTCGCGAGACATGGGAGAAAGAGCCGTTGGGATTCCCAACGGGACTCGCGCATGACCGTCATGCGCGGCGCATGATGGTGATGCGCGAGTTCTTGGCTTTTTAAACTCCAGCTCTCCTTCGAGCCAGCAACCATTTTTTGAGTTTT
>OU015771.1:13594786-13643270 GCA_907173295.1 Fagus sylvatica | reverse complement strand
GAGAACTCTTTAGGATTGACACATGTATGGCTTGTCAACGAAGAGATGGGCTTTCGCACTACCAAAATTTGACGAGCCTTTCGGCGTTCGGTTCTATTTTGAAAGTTTTTGAGAACCGATGTCAGTTAATGCGAAGGTCATACTCTTGGTTGGACATGACGAGACTCTACACGACCTTATAGAGTTTGGGAACTCTTGGGGTTTACAGACGTACTAACGAAAAGATAGACTCTTGCATTATCAAAATCCGACGAGCCTTTCGGCGCGCGGTTCCATTTTTTGGAGGGAACCGACGTCGATAAATGCAAGGGTCGTACTTTTGGTTAAGGGTGACACGACTCTATACACAATGGTTACAATCGTACCAACGAAAAGATAGGCTATCACATCCAAAATTTGACGAGCCTTTCGGCGTTCGGTTCCATTTTGAAAATTTTTGGAAACCGATGTCGGTTGATGTGAGGGTCGTACTTTTGGTTGGGGATGACTTGACTCTATACACAATGGGTACATACGTATCAACGAAAAGGTAGACTATCACATCCAAAATTTTGACGAGCCTTTCGGCGTTCGGTCCCATTTTTTTTTTAAAAATTTTGAGGGACCAACGTCGGTTGATGTGATAATCGTACTTTTGGTTGGATGACAAGACTATGTACATGACGGGTATGATCGTACTAACGAAAAGCTAGACTCTCACATTACTGAAAATTCGACGAGCCTTTCGGCGTTCGGTTCCATTTTGAAAATTTTTGGAGGGAACCGATGTCGGTTAATGCGAGGGTCGTACTTTTGGTTGAGGACGACATGACTCTATACACGATGTATCAACGAAAAGTTAGACTCTCACATTACTGAAAATTCGACGAGCCTTTCGGCGTTCGGTTCCATTTTTGAAAGATTTTTGGGAACCGATGTCGGTTAATGTGAGGGTCGTACTTTTGGTTGGATACGACAAGACATTACTGTATCAACGAAAAGTTAGACTCTCACATTACTGAAATTCGACGAGCCTTTCGGCGTTCGGTTCCATTTTTGAAAATTTTTGGAGGGAACCGATGTCGGTTAATGTGAGGGTCGTACTTTTGGTTGGGGTACGACAAGACTATGTACACGCGTATCAACGAAAAGATAGACTCTCACATTACTGAAATTCGACGAGCCTTTCGGCGTTCGGTTCCATTTTTGAAAATTTTTGGAGGGAACCGATGTCGGTTAATGTGAGGGTCGTACTTTGGTTGGATACGACAAGACTATGTACACGTTCAACGAAAAGATAGACTCTCACATTACTGAAATTCGACGAGCCTTTCGGCGTTCGGTTCCATTTTTGAAAGATTTTTGGGAACCGATGTCGGTTAATGTGAGGGTCGTACTTTTGGTTGGATACGACACGACTCTATACATCCCATGTAGAGTTTGGAACTCTTTGGGTTTGAGTGGTTTGCAACGGGTATGGACAACGTGGTTATCCTATCCCTTTATCAAACAATGACATGCAAACAAAGGTTTAGATAGATAGAACCTGAGTCGGCTCCAATTATTTTATCACCACCTGGAAAATAGCACAACGCTTTTCCCTTGACTCATTTTGAAAAGACACATCCTATTTTTGGGTATCCTATCTTAGGTTGGATGTTCACTCGGTTGGCTTTTACCAGAGCCCTCACAGGTAGTTTTTCTATGCTATAGCTTACTATATGCAACATGGTATGACACAGCTTGGAATTCTGTTTCCTAAAGGGGCCGATGATCATGCCCGTTTCGTCCTCCCGAAGGAAGTCGAAAGGGTATTGGATCACCGGGGAAGCACTTGCACGCCCCCCTCGATCTCCACGGGTGTGGAAGGGAGAAGGGTGGATTCTCGTGTTCCATGTCCTAGATATAAAAGGGTTCGTGGTGGAGCCTGTACTAGCCCAGCCCCACCTGAGTCCGGGTTCGACCCAAAAGTCCAATGAGTGTATATGTCATGATTTTGAAAGTAAAAAGGGAAAAGACTTTTTTGTACAAAGCACAATATATAATATGTGTTGCAAAAATAAATCTTATCCTATGTTCGCAGTTTATATACAAGAATATAGACATGCTAAAATCAAAACACTATACAAGATGAAATAAAGAATAAATCAAATAAGAATACCAACAAATATATACACATGCTTAGCAAAGAAAACACCGAAAGACTATAGGCTTAAACCCTCTAAGTCCCCAGTGGAGTCGCCAAGCTGTCGACACCGGCGGAAAATTTCTTCTTTTAAAAAGTATTCTTTTTATTTTCCTAGATACCGACCCCCATTTGGCGAGTGTTGTGTGTGTTCCTCTATCTCTTTTCCGTTTCGAGATACGAGTTGTGTGTGTGTGGGAACTTGTGTACGTGTGTGCGTGTGAGCACAAATTTGGAGTCGCCACCAATCATGGGAAATTTTAAGGTGTGATTGGGCACCTATGTCTAATAGATTTTACCCTATTTAGACATCTACAACTAAATGGTCTTGAACCAGAGATAGGTTCGGGGGTTTGCTTATGCGTGGGGAAGGTGTTAGGCACCCCACGACATCCGTTTAAGAAAACGGTTACCTCCTTCCTAATGTTTTCTTTATTTGCTAAGCCTAAGTTTGTTGGTTTTTATTATGTACAAATGTCCCGATTTCCGTCGTACGATATACCAAAAATGGCAAACGTAATATGACTTCGTTCGGTTTTGATTAGACTCTTTATTTCACCATCCCTTTTATCTTTGTATCTTTTAAATTTCCGGGCATTTCGGTGGTAGGATATACTTGAAATCCTAACACCTAGTGCCGGGACAAACAATTAATGTTTTTGGTGCCATATTCGGGATCTCTTTACCCTTGATTTCCAAGAGTAAAGCGGTCCGTCAAATGGCGGGGTTTTGGATGATTAATTCACACTTTGGGGAATTTTAGACCATGATCCTATGGGAGTTAGAACGTGTAGAATCCCTTACACGAAAGCACGTACCAGCCACGCCCCCGTGTAAAGGACTCATACCTTCGTTTCTAACGCCCACATTACCATGTTTACTCTTTTTAAAGTTTTCATGGCAAAGTGTATTTTAATCACATTTTTATATCAAAGCAATAAACAATCAAGCAAGTATCAAGATGGTAAGATGGCAAAATATCCAAGCAAAATAGTCATGGCATAGTCGCAACACATGTATCATGAAGATGACAAATATGGATCGGCATGAATATAATGCTTAATGCAAAGTGCAATTTATTATAACACAAGAGTTTTTAAGGAAAGGGTCAAAACCTCGTGGGGTCGGGATTCGATGCTATTGAAAGACTTACTCGGATCCCGACACCACCATAGGATTTACATGAATAAACAAAACAATCTAAAAAGAGGGTTTTCAATGCCTTTTCGGGCTTACACGGAGGGTAGGTGCTATTGAAAGACTTATCCAAACCTTCGACGCCAAATAGGACTTAATATGAGAAAATCTATTTGAAAATGGGGTTTCAATGCCTTTTCGGGCTTACACGAAGGGTTGGTGCTATTGAAAGACTTATCCAAACCTTCGACGCCAAATAGGACTTATATGAGTGAAAATCTATTTGAAAAATGGGGTTTCAATGCCTTTTCGGGCTTACACGAAGGGTTGGTGCTATTGAAAGACTTATCCAAACCTTCGACGCCAAATAGGACTTAAATGAGGAAAATCTATTTGAAAACGGGGTTTCAATGCCTTTTCGGGCTTACACGAAGGGTTGGTGCTATTGAAAGACTTATCCAAACCTTCGACGCCAAATAGGACTTAAATGAGTGAAAATCTATTTGAAAATGGGTTTTGCAATTTACGGGTCCAACGCCTCATGGATTTACATGGGGTTTAGTGCTATTGAAAGACTTACCTAAAACCACCAATACCGTTTGGTATTTTCATGCCCAAATCAAAATAATGAAAAATGGACAATATTTACAACAACGTAGTAAATAATGAAAATAACGGGGTTTAAACAAAGGATTTTCGTGGGTCCAATTCCTATGGAATTACATGGTGGATAATGCCTCTTTGAGGTCTTACATAGTCCACCACGACCAATCGGGATTATCACGCCCATTTTTATGGGAAACGGGGATAATAACAACGCAATATATTCACAAGCGCGTAAAAGTAAATAAAGCGATAAATGTATTTAAAGCATTGCGGAAAGCGATAAATAAATTTAAAGCAAATAATGGACTTAAAAACACGGGATTTTCATGGGTCCAATGCCTATGGAATTACATGGTGGTTAAAGCCTCTTTGAGGTCTTACATAGTCCACCACGACCAATCGGGATTATCACGCCCAAATCACAAAGGAAGAAAAATGGGAAAATGACAATATTCACAATATAATATTTACAACGTAGTAAATGTAAATAAAGCGATAAATGACGTTATTTAACACATGGGGATGTATTTTTCGGGTCAAATACCTCGTAGGCTAACAAGGTTGTTACGGCCTCGTTAGAGGACTTACGCAACTGAGCCAAAGCTACTCAATATTTGCCGTACTAAAACACGAGGAAACCGGTGTATTTTTCGGGTCAAGACCTCGTGGGCTAACATGGTTGTCAACGGCCTTTGTTAGAGGACTTACGCGAGCCGCCAAAGCCACTCAATATTGCCGTACTAAAACACACCGGGGGAGGGGGGGATAATCACAACAAATATTCACAAGTGCGTATAAAATGTAAATAAAGCGATAAATGACTAGAAATGTAAAGAAAGCGATAAATGACTAGAAATGTAAAGAAAGCAATAAATGACAAGGAAATGTAAATAAAGCAATAAATGACAAGGAAATGTAAATAAAGCAATAAATGGACAAATAAGAAACTAGTAAAGCATAAATGAAATAAATGAACTAAAGAATGTAAGAGAAAGAGAGAGAGAGAGAGAGAGAGGAGTGGGAAGATGAGGGGAGGTTAGAGAGAGAAGCACCTAATAGGTGCTTCTCACTCTAAAAACCCCCCAAAATCCCTAAAGAAAGAAGAGAGAGAAAGAGCTTAGAGAGAGAGAGAGATTACCTAGAGAGGAGTCTCTCTCTCTAAAACTACCCAAAAACCCCTTCCTAAAACCCCCTAAACCCCTATTTTCTGCCTAAACTAAGCTCAAAGAAGGCCTAGTGCCCGAGCAAAAACTGTGCTGCAAATGAGGGGGGGAGGGTCGGTTTTATAGAAAACCGTGCACGCCTCGCGCAGCACCATCATGCGCGGCGCATGACGGTCCTGCGCGAGTTGTGGTACTGCCACGTGGCAGTCTTATCCTTCCACGCCAGCAGCCCCTCGAATCCTCCTCGATTTCCGTGCGCGTACCCTTTTTTATCCGATTTTCGGGGGCAGTTTTGGAGGTCTTCCGGAACTCAAAATGGGTCATGCGGCATATCGTCGGAAAGCTCTCGACGTCCTCTTTCCAACGATATAAAGTTTGCGCGAATCGGAGTTCGGACGAGGGAGTTATGGCTCCCGGAAGTCGGGGTGTCGGAGCTGTTTTTGTGCACTCTTCCGATGCGAAGATTCCGGTCAAACGGGGGATGCTATCGGCGAACCGAGAGTTCCACGACGTAGCCGGAGTCATTATCTTTCCAACGCACCCGGGCTCGCGGATCAACTTGTTGCGAGCAGGAAAGACTCTGCGCGCGAAGGCGGCTGTCCGGGAGAAAAAATGCGTTTTGCTCCCAGCGCGTTTTTTCTCAAATCTTGTCCCAGTTCGCGCGCATATTTGACCTAGCTCCCGATGTCGGATTTTGACGTTCTTGGTACCGTCGGAAAGCTTGCGCTGCCTATTTTTGCAAGGTTCCGGATTCGCGGGAATCCGAGCTTGGACTCGTGAGATATGGCCCCGCGAGCAGAGTCCACCGGGGTGTTTTTGGTCCGTTTGAGGGCAGTTTTCCGATCGGGATTCCGGCTGACCCCGATAAATTCTTGGCGATCCGAGAGTTCCACGTCGTGCATGGATGTGTCCTCTTTCCAATGTGCCCGGGCTCGCAGATCAACTTGTTGCGAGTCAGGAAGACTCTGTGCGCAAGCGTGGCAACGTCGGTGAGACAATCCCGGAACTTTCAGCAAAACCTTATTTTGTCGGCCTGTTTTCACGCGCGTGGTAGACGTAGCTCCCGATGTCGGATTCCGACGATCTTGGTATCGTCGGAAAGCTTGCGTTACCTACTTTTTAACGGTACAGGCCTTGCACAGAGGCGAGTTTGGGTTCGCGAGATATGATCCTGCGAACGGAGGCCGTCGGAATGTTCCTTATGCCAAGGGGTCAACTTTTGGACTGAGATTCCGGCTTGACCGGAGGAGCTCTTCGACGATCCGAAAGTTGCGTGTGGTAGCTGAAGTGAACCTCTTGCCTAAGGGTCTTGGCTCGCGGACCAAGTTGCAGCGGGTCGGAGAGAATCTTTGCGCAAACGTTGCCTCCCAAATAGGCTGTTTTGTCAACAATACTTACCAAAAATTTGGCTAAGTATCGGACCGTTTTTTCGCAGTTTTGGCCACAACTCTCTCGTTTCTCGTCCGTTTTCGACCCGTAAAGTACGGAATCGAAGCTCTTGATATTCTCTATACCTTGGTCAAGGGGTGGTCAGTTCGATCCAGTTTTTGGTCTGGTCAACGGTCCGGTCAAACCTTGGTCAAACTTGGTCAACCTTGGTCAAACTTGGTCATTTGGTCAAATTCTCCAAACTCTTGGGAAATGTATCCCGGAATACATTTTGAGGGTTTCTGGGCAAGGCGGACCCTAGTCGGGCTGGGAACAGCTCGGTCAAACCTCGGTCAAACTTCGGTCAACCCTAGTCAAACTTGGTCAACCCTAGTCAAACTTGGTCAAACCTTGGGAAATGTGTCTCGGACCTTCTTCTTGGGAGTATTTGATGCGGCGAGCCCTCGTCGGATCAGACCGGCTTGGTCCGGGCTGTCTCGCTTTGCGCGCCGACACCCGGAAAAATCCCGGGGGTAAAAATGGGGTTATGACAGAGTTATGGAATGGTAGGAAGCCTAATTTGAGTTATCTTAAAGTGTGGGGGTGTATAGCCTACTTTAGAGTTCAAGATCCTAAAAGAACCAAGCTTGGACCTAGAGCTATCAAGAGTGTATTTGTTGATTATGCAGTGAATTCTAAGGCTTATAGATTGTTGGATTTAAGTTCCAATACTATAGTAGAATCAAGGGATGTGGAATTCATTGAGAACAAGTTTATAAATGATTCTCAAATAGAACTAAAACAAACACAAGAATCTGACTCATTGGTTAATGATTTTCTTAGTAGAAACAAGAGAATAGAACCAAGTTCACTAAGTGAACAAAGGAGGAGTCAAAGGGTAAGAAAAGAAAAGGATTTTGGTCCTGATTTCATTTCATATCAAGTGAATGTTTACCTTGTAAAAGGAAACAGAGAAAAGGTCCTTAGTAAGCTTCCTTTTGTAGAAAATGTGGAAGAAGATCCAAATACTTATAGTGAAGCTATGGTTTCAAAAGATGTAATTTTTTGGAGAGAAGCTGTTAATAATGAGATGGACTCAATATTGTCTAACAATACTTGGGTTCTAGTGGATCTTCCTCTAGGTTCTAATACCATTGGTTGTAAATGGGTTTTTAGAAGAAAATATAGGACTGATGGAACCATTCAAACCTTCAAAGTTAGGTTAGTGGCTAAAGGATTTAGGCAAAGGGAGGGAATAGATTACTTTGATACCTATGCACCGGTTGCTAGGATCACATCTATTCGTGTGCTAATAGCACTTGCATCCATTTATAAGCTAGTGATACATCAAATGGATGTAAAGACAGCTTTCCTAAATGGAGATTTAGACGAGGAGGTCTATATGGATCAATTAGAAGGCTTTGTGCTTCCTGGAAATGAAAAGAAAGTCTGTAAGTTAGTTAAGTCATTGTATGGCTTAAAACAAGCACCAAAACAATGGCATGAAAAGTTTGATACTGTTATTCTAGCTAATAGTTTTAAACACAATGAAGTTGATAAGTGTGTCTACTCTAAGTTTACTGTTGAGTATGGAGTCATTGTGTGCCTGTATGTGGATGATATGCTTATCTTTAGAACAAATATGCTAGGTGTATGTGAAACTAAGAAGTATTTAGCTTCGGTGTTTAAGATGAAAGATCTTAATGAAGCAGATACTATTTTAGGTATCAAGGTTAAGAGGCATAGTGAGGGTTATGCACTTTGTCAGAGTCATTACATTGAGAAGGTGCTTCATAAATATAAGCATCTTAATGTTAAAGAAGTAAACACACCGTTTGATTTCAATTATAAGTTAGTTGAGAACAATGGAAGGGCAATTGCACAGCTTGAGTTTGCTAGTGCAATAGGAAGCATGATGTATGTCATGCATTGTACAAGACTAGATATAGCCTTCGCAGTAAACAGACTTTCAAGATATACTAGTAACCCTAATGCAGAGCATTGGAAAGCCATTGCAAGAGTCCTTGTTTATTTAAAGAAAACCAAAGATTTATGACTCTATTATTCTGGATATCCAGCTGTGTTAGAAGGATATTCAGATGCTAATTAGGTAACTAGTGTGGGTGACAATAAGTCAACATCTGATTGGATATTCACTCTTGGTGGGGGTGCAATATCGTGGGCATCTAAAAAGCAATTGTATATCTCTCATTCGACTATGGAATCTGAGTTTATTGCTTTGGCTTCGGCGGGTAAAGAAGTAGAATGACTGAGGAACATGTTATATGATATAGAGTTGTGGCTACAACCGATGTCAGCCATATCTATTTACTGTGATAGCCAAGCCACGATGTCAAAAGCATATAGTAAAATCTATAATAGAAAGTCTAGACATATTAGTCTAAGACATGAGTACATAAGACAGTTAATAGAAGATGATGTAATTTCTATTGTCTATGTAAAGTCAAGTGGAAATCTTGCTGACCTGTTTACCAAAAGTTTATCTCGAGATATGGTAAGGGTAACTTCCATAGGAATGGGATTAAAACCTTTCTAAAAGAATCACCAACAGTGGGAACCCAATCTTGAGTAGATTTACTTGAAAAGGTTTAAAGGGTAATAATAAGCTGTTGATTCGTGATTAGTAAGAGCACTAAAACCTTGTGTCCCATTTAGGATGGAATAATGCAGTCTGTTACATTAGGAGGATGAGTTTTTACTCTTAATGAAGTTCAAATCAAGTGATGTCTGTGTAACAGGGACATAAAGAAGGAACTTCACCTTTGTGAACATATGAGTGGTGCCGCTTATAAACAAGAGTTAAGGTTTTCTCTTGTAAATGTTCACTAAGCCAGGTAGAGCACAAGGCCATTTAAGTGCTAAACTATAGGAGAACTTCTAATGTTAAAGATCATTGCTGTGTGTGTTATTTCCGGTTTTAAGGAAAATAGTTTTGGTTTAAGCAAATGAGCCACTAATAACTCTCTTGAAACTTTGAAGTAATTACACTAAGAGAGGGTTTAAGTTGAAAGACACCTTCTTTGATGCATAAGCTTTGTGTGTGATATAAACTGAACAAAATATATTACAATCTAGTGGGGGATTGTTAGATATTTGTTATCTAAAGTAGGTTGTAATATAGTGGAATTGCAAGAACCAGTCGCCTGGAATAGTATCCAGTAGACTGGACTAGAAGGTCTGGAGAAGTCTGGAGTCTCTACTTAAACACAGTCGACTAGACCACCAAACCAGTCGACTGGATGGCTGAACTAGTCGCTTGGATTGGTGGTCTAGTCGACTAGATGTCGTGCTTGGGAGTTTCTGCCTGAACTCGGTTGCCTGGACCACTTATTCAGGCGACTGGATCACGGCAGTTAGAGGCAGTTAATGACCATTAAAGACTGAAATGATGCCTTTTCATAGTGACTCTTGACTGATATACACTTGCAATTAAAAGGAATTTAGTGTTCAGTCATTATATGCAGAAAACATATATGTTCTAAGAAGTTCTAAAGAACAAAATTGAATTGCTATCATTTTGTTCTTGGCTTTGTTGTATCCTGGAGACTATTTGCTTAAACCCTTAGCAATCTCTATGGAAATGGGGCAAATTTAGTCTTAAAGACAGCGATTTATTGTGCCTTAAAGCCTTGGTTCTCCTTTGCATTCCCTAAAATTCCTAACAGTTACTTTAAGCAATATGGTTTATTTTTCGAAAAGGTACAAGTTGTTTTAACTACTAGAACATATATGTTTAATCTCAAATTGAGCATTAAGTGTCGATTGAACTAGAATGAGGAGAGAGACCCATTTTCCTAAGACCAACTCAGTTATTGAGGGTTTTGACCAATAATATTATACTATGCACAACCTCTACAAGGGCAGAGAAGGCTCTTGGTGACATGCCAAACTTCATGCACAACTAATTTCTGGAACTACTGTACATGCTGAAACACACGTTTTGACCCTCCAAACCTTAAACTTTTAGGTTTGTCCATGAAAACTCATGAGCTTGGACCATGAGCTGAACATTTGAAATGATGTTGCTCCTTGACAAGTCATGGGCACATGATATGAAAAACTGTAAATTTCTAGGGATTCTTTGAATTTCAACCATTGCTTCTTCAATCTTTGGCCGAATGGAGAAAGCATTCATGGTCTTCTTTCCAAAATGGTGAAGATGGCTTGATAATGACAAAAGGAGAGCGAAGGCTTTAGGTTTGAGTGGAAAAGGGTGGACTTTCGTTCTTTTCCTTTCAAGCCTCCATGTGCCCTATCTTACTCCATCTAATAACTTTTTGTCTTATAATGAGAAAAGCATGGAGGAATTGTCCCTCAAAGAAACCATGCCATTTATCATTTTTTGTCATTTAGTAGCATGGGACTTAGAGAGTTGGGTTGTTTTTTGAATGAAATGCAATGCTGTGTCTGTTAAGGAATATTGTTTAGAATCCCACATTGTTTAGACGTGTTTTACTATTGTTTATTGTTATTCTATAAATAGAACCTCACACACAATATTGTAATACACTTAGTGAATATAATAAAGATGTAGCCTATTAGGCTTCATCCTATGGACGTAGGCTCACATAGCCGAACCACGTGAAACCCTAACCTTCATCACTCTCTCAATCTCTTCAATCTTTCTTTTATACTTTCTCCATGATTGTTTAGATTATGTTTAGATTTTGGTTCTCTACATGGTATCAGAGCCCTAAAGTTCTCACAAGCCATCTCGATCATTTCAATTCCGCATCTCATAAATCCTCTCCATTTCCACGACTAAAAAAAAAAAAATTCATCCAAAATAATCTCCTCCCACACAACCACAGCCACTTCTCAAATCTACCTTTTCCAGTCACTGGTTCAACCAACCACTGCCATTAAATAATAGATCGTCCATCGATCTACATATCTCTGCAAAAATCAAGCTGACCTGAGCATCCACATGCCTCCACGAGCAGCATAAAGTTTCAAAATCTCCTCCATGCACCGCCACAACACCAAGTCTCAGATCTTCAGCAACTAGGCGTCGATTCACAAAAGTGACACCACCAATCTATTGATCGGATGTTGATCTGTTCATGGGCACAAGAATCAAAGCCATCGGCCTTGAGACATGCTTACATGCCCCAATCAAATTTTTGGTGCTTCGATCCATGCACCTCCAGTAGCAGCATGCATCGGATGATGCTGCCTTTACCACGTGTCATTGAACAAGTGGAGCCAAGTCATCTGGATGATGTCAGCCCTACCCGCCCTTCTTGATCTGTTCTGCAATTCCAGCCCACAGTTCGCCCACTTGCCTGATCCGATCCTTTTTTAATTTAAAAAAAAAAAATTCAAATTTCAAAATTCCAAAAAATAAAAATAAAATAAAAAGGCAGACACTAGTTGTGACCAATGAGAAAAAAAAAGGAAAAAAGAAAAAACATTGATGGGATAATTTCTTTTATTTTATCTTCATAAGCCGAGATTGAGCCAAGCCATCGAGCCACAGAGATGAAATCTCGAGCCAAATCAACTCTAAAGATCAGAGCCTCTAAGCCACTAAGTCATAATCTGAGCCATTGAGCCATAACCCGACTAAGCCAAGCCGAGATTTAAGCTTTCTTTGTTACCAAATTCAAAGGTTTTATTAAAATTACATCTTGAGTTTAAGGGGGAATATTAGAAATGTTGTTTAGAATCCCACATTGTTTAGATATATTTTATTATTGTTTATTGTTGTCTTATAAATAAGACCTCATACATAATATTGTAATATACTTAGTGAATATAATAAAGATGTAGCCTATTAGTTTCATCATGTGGACATAGGTTTACATAACCGAACCTTGTGAAACCCTAGCCTCCATCACTCTCAATCTCTTCAATCTCTCTTTTATACTTTCTCCATTATTGTTTAGATTATGTTTAGATTTAGGTTCTCTACAATGTCCATCAAAACTGAGGCTTTCAAGAGATACACATGGACTTTTATGACTTTGTAAATTAGTAACCTAAACATAATATTTTACTAATTTAAGGCGTGGTTCTTCAATAAACATGTGTGGGCCTTATGATTTAATGGCCCAAAGAACTTGACTAGCTTGTAATTGGGTTTTTTCTTTTTCTTTTTCTTTTTTTCCTACAAGACTTCTTTTGTGTAAATATGAGCTCTTATCGGGGAAGGCCATCATGAGGGGACAATAGAAAAAATCCATGCCATGAGCCTTGAATCCCTTGATCCATCGAGGAGAGAAATGTTGGCTCAAGCCCAACCCGTTAGTCAAGAGAGATATGGGCCATGAGCCCATCGAATGACAAAATATGGGCCATGAGCCGAATACATGAAGTAGAAAAATATGTGGGCCGTGAGTCCACTATGTATAATAAATATTGGTCATATGCCCAACCCCTTAGGCATGAGGAATTTTGGGCAAAAACTCTATCCATGCGGTTAGATGGAATTTGAGTCGTCTCAATGAAATTTCACCATATGCCATGAACAAAAAAATAGACCTCAAGAGATAAGTCTTTTTTTTTTTTGGAGAAGCAGTAGAAGAACACCATGCTCCAAAATTCAAATATCCACCTTAAAAAGTAAGAGAACTACTAGATTTTTTTTGGGTCCTTACAACATAACTACAAAGGTTGTTTAATTAGATGTCAATGATATATCTAGTTAGACCATTTTGTATACATACTTAGTGTTAATAAAAAAGATGATATATCTTCCGTTAAATTATCTTTCTTTTTTTGATCATTGTGTTATTCAATGTGTTTAGCCCTCCCATTCCAAACTGCTTCCCCCTTATCTCTTTGTGTGTGTCCATTTAATACATAAACTTTTGCATTATTGCAAACAGACCCATTATGTCTATTCTCCATCTTCTTCTTTGTTTTGCATCAAATCATTAAATATAAAGACTAAAAAACGAAAAGAAAAGGGTAACTTTTAGTGCAATTTCTTTTACCGATTTGATGAAAAAAAAGAAAAGAAAAGAAGACAAATAATGGACAAAATGGGTCTATTTGAAATAATGTCAAAGTTTATGTACTAAATTGGCACAAAAATGTTAACGAGTCTTATTGCAATAACATAAAATTTTAGGGAGTTTTAGTACATTTTTAAGAAGAATTAAAAGAAAAAAGTTTCATTTGCATCGATACTCATTGGTATCAAGAAATATGTTTATGGTGGGAATAACATAGGTTCATATATATATATATATATATATATATATATATATATAAGTGGTATTCAATAAGCATAAAGACGTACATAGAAAAGCAATTATTCAATCTCTTGTAAGTAATTCATTGGCATGCTTATTATAACATAACAAAGACAAATTTTTGATACTTCTCAGAAGTAATACTTTTCTCTCATATAAGTAGTTGATTTCATCAAGTATGAAACTGTCTTGAGGGAAAAAGATTATAGCTTGAAATTAATGAATAATTACTCATTCTTTGTTATGTGAAAATAGATCATTCATAGCAGAAAGAGAGCAATAATAAGGCCATATGCAATTATATATCTTGTGTTATGTTACCTCCCTCTCTCTTGGAATAAAAATGGGTTTAGAGTATATGGTAAGTAGCAAGTCGGAAGTAGTTGAAAGGAGCATGAGGCCGTGGTGCATTTTATTTTATTTTTTTCAAAATCAAAAGAAGAAAAGAAAAAAGAAAATATATTTTATTCTACTAACGTTACTTTAGTTGGGTGGCAAAGAAAATAGAAAGTTTGGATAACCTATTCATGCTCTCTTTCACGTTACGCAACCGGCATCTATGATCTATGCTTATCATACGATTGGGTCCTATATGTTTCGCACTTTTCCGTTTATAAGTTGTATTTTATCGGTTGGCGTGGGTGGGTGAGTTGCTTTTGAGTTTTATAATTTATAGTCATGACTCATGAGGAGAGTAATAATGATTAAATTGGTAATCATATAAAAATGTGGCCGAATTTTCTTTTTAAGATGGAGCATTAAGATTCCGTTCTATTAAACTGCATCATTGCGTTAGCAATTAAGCGCTTGGTTTTTTATTTGTTATATGAAGTAGAGTTTTCACTGGTAAAATTTTAGTTATAAAAGTTTTGTGATAGTTAAAAGTTTTTAAGTTGTTATATCTACTTGGTAAATTGATAAAGAGTTTGTTGAGATGAGAAATCATAAAAGATTACAAGTGTCTTTTATTTTCTTGCTTAAATTCAATTAATGACCATAATTATTATTATTATTTGGTTCATTCTCTCTCTCAAAATGAAAAGATATCACGTGTCATTTTAAAAAATAAGCATGCACATTTTATAAAGAATGCACTAAAAAAAAGTTTTTCAACTTCAAGGGGCAGAGTTTCTTTAGCAAAATTGCCAAATGGGTGAAGAGCCTTAAGTTTCTTTGTGCAATGAGACGCATAGAGTAAACTTGTAAAGTTTATTTCTTTTCTTTTTTCCTTACAACAAGTTGGTGTGGAGAATTTAAAGTAAGTTCTTCCCATGAGAATAACCTAGCGTGTTTGGTACATGAGTATCAGTAAGTGTTTTCTAAACTTATATTTAAGTGTCTTGAGAAATTACTCTCTAATATTCTAGTAGTTTTGAGAACCAAAAGTTTGTTTAACAAGTATTTTTCACATACTTTTCAATAATGTTATTATTATTTACAATCAACAACAGAACTCTCAACAATCACAGATCCTTTATAAATTCAACACAATTCACGGATTATCACAAACCCAGATTCTTCACACTCATTCAATCAAGCAGACACAAAATTGATGAGGTGGAGGTTGCCAAGGCCTTGATTAGAAATGTGGATTTCAGTATCAATAGCACATTATATGGATTTGAGTTCAAAAATAGAATAAAAAAACCAAACAAAATTACATATGGATTTTTCGGATTTGAGTAAAGAAAACTACATTACAGAACATCAACCAAACATGCTCGGATTTGCATTAGTTGTGCAAAAAGATAACGAGGTATAAGAATTTATTTGTATTTTTAGGTGTAATTTTATATTTTGTATTATCTTCCTGTATTTTAATTAGAAATTTGTTACTCAACCTTTTCAGCAATGATAACATGCCTGTAGGCAGAAGGTAAAGCAAACAAGGTGACTCAGGCTTCCCCCAAATAGTAGACCATGCCTTTAGAGGGTCCATAAAATTCCGACACACCATAGCTATAGAGATTTTGTTGTCCATTTCTATGCTCGTCATAGGACTTCAGAATTTTCCTGCCCAGAGTGAGGGGGTCAATGGTCTCTGCACCCACCCTTATGGGGCTGATTGGAAGTTACGTTGGCCGATTTCACACTAAATTCTTCTCGTTGAGTTAGGACTTAGGAGCCTAGAATATTTAGCCTATGTTTGGTCTAGTTTATTTGCCAATTAATTTTTTATATCGGTTTTAAGGTACAACTTTTTAAAACCTCAATACCTCATTTTTGTTTTTCTAGTACAACCGTTTTTTCCACTTATTTGTTAAAAAAAATTAAACAAATAAAAATAAATTATATTGAACACACACTCAGAAGTTTTCAAACCGTTTGTGGCTCATGATCAATTAGCTCTGCCGCCAAATGGACTGGAAAATCCAGATCAGGTCTTTGCCTTGAGTTAAAATCGGGTTTGAAGAAATCCAAGTATTTTACCAAATCCTAGTGGATAGATCATTTCTAGTTTTATGGCATAGGCCTTTACAAAGAAGGATTTTATGGGGCCTGCATGCTTGTGTTCTTGACATATTTCTTTTTATAGAGGATCATCCACTATATGAAAAATCTTCTATTCCACTCTATACTCCACCAACTAAAATATAACACATGTCAGATTGTGTTTGATTTGTTTCCATTTTAAATCTTGGTTATTTTTTAAGGAAATAAAAAAAACACGTGGTGAGTTATAATTGGTAGAATATAAAATGGAATACAAAAAGTGAGATATAAGATTTGTATTCATCATCCACTGCTTCTCTTTATCTTTTGTATTTATGTAACATCTTTTCAATATATTACACATAAAAATGTATGGACAGAGTTTACCTCCAACTCGGTTTGGAGAAATTCTCCTTCAACCCACTGCATGGCAAGCAATTAGATCATCCACATGTGTATTTTAAAATATTACATAACTCATTAAAAATGTCATGTGACTAAAAGTACATGTGGATGATCTATTTACTTGCCACGTAGTGGATTGAAGAAGGATCATTCCAAACCGAATTGGAAGTAAACTATTTCCAAAATGCATTAGTCCAATCCTAGCTTGGAATATATACCGTCAAACACACATTTTGGTATGATGGTATTAGAGCCATTATCAAGGGAGATTTTGAATCTACTTTCTCTCTCAAACCCAATTTATTACCCATCATTCTCTAACTTTTTTTCATGACTTTAAGTTCTTCAATCTTCTTCTTTCTTGGACTTTCCTATAAAAATTATAGCGAACCATGCATTACACATTTAGTAACCTATCAAACACACCGACACACGAACTAGACAGCTAATGATGTTCGGCATCCAATTCTCAGAAGTGTGTAAGTTGAACTAATCATGAGTCTGTGTTTAAGATAGGGAAAAGTAAAACACTATCATGAAGTTGGGAAAAAGGGGGACTATTGATACAAAATTGACATTATTATTGTTTTATTTCTAAATTTAGTTATTCAAAACTATTCGAACACCTAACTATTTTTCATTTCCTGACTCCTAAGTATGTATAGTCCTTCGTCTTACTTACACAAAGAGAAATTCCTTCGAAGTGACCTTAAAATAAGGCCTAAGAGTTTTGAACCAAGACCTCATGGATCTTTCTAAAGATTCATACACCTTTTTAAAGCCAAGGGACGACAATATAGATGAATGAACACCCATGGCTGCTTAAAGGCTGGAACTTTGTGCGTACAATGCTCTTTATTTTTTAACATAATGTCCCAGGACTAAAGAGGGGAGGATTTCAAGGGACTAACGGTTGTCAAGCACTCTCTTATAAGCCTAAAGGAACAAAAATGTAGAGGCATGCGTGTAAAACTAATACAAAGATCAAGACATCTCTTCTTGTACATCATTTGTTCGCGCTGTATATGGGAATTCTGATTTCTCTATTCTTTTCTTTTGAAAGGGTAAGAACATCTTCTTCTTGGAAAGTCTTTTTTTTTTTTTTTTTGAGCTATGGACGCGACTAGTTCACACCATCCCGAGCCCTATGAGGATATATGCCACCTTTAATAAATTATGTTATTTAGTATATATATAATGAAAATAAAAATAAAACTCCTTAATAATAAATTCCTTTAAAATATATAACTAACTTTTACAACTGTATGATTAAATTTAATATGGAAATGTAAAATTTGACACTTAAAGAAGTGTTCTTAAATTTTAGCTCTTATACAAATACTCCCAAAATTTAGTGAATGATTGTTGTATTTTTTTTTTTTTATATGACTTTGAATGTCTGGATCAGCTTGTGCGCATTTCAACTAATCCCAAAGGGACACGTAACACCCTACGATAAGCGCAAGACTTTGT
Source organism: Fagus sylvatica (assembly GCA_907173295.1). NCBI lineage: Eukaryota > Viridiplantae > Streptophyta > Magnoliopsida > Fagales > Fagaceae > Fagus > Fagus sylvatica. Next base: position 13,625,301 of record OU015771.1, on the reverse strand, counting down.
CTTGGATAGGTGGACTTAAGGAGATTCGAATTATTAAGTATTTAAGAATACACCCAAGACTGGGCTAGTTGAATTACACTGCTAAGTTCATTTATCAATTAATCCTAATGCCAAAGGGCAAGTAAAGTTGTTGTAAACTCCGCCTAGTCCCTACGGACTAACTTTGCATGGCCAACAATTATTAACCAGTTTTGACTTTATTTATTTTTAAATTCACTTTAAAATATAAGTTATGATAGGAAAGAGAACAGATGTTGTACAATCTAAATAATGTAGATAAATGAAGGGCTTGGCCAAACGTATTTATTTAAGAGGACCTCTTGTTCATGATAACTCCCCTGCTTTTATCACTCCCACTACTAAGAATTGACAAAAAGAAGATGCCCACCATAGCTTTCATCATATGCAACACACAAAGAAAACAAAATAAAAAGAAGGGCAACACTATCATCACAAATAAAGAGAATTGAATATATATACAAGGGTCTTAATGAAAGTAATTGAATATCATTATAAAAAAAAAAAAAAAGAAGAAGATAGTAATTGAATATATAAGGACATGTCTAAGGAGACCCTTAAAATGCGAAACATGAATTTAAGGGCACAACCATCCGCCCTACAAATTAAAAATGGTGGGCCATTCATCACGCTTCGGACTCAAGATTGTCTAATTCAATTATTGACGATTGTTCAATGCTCTTTACCATTATAATCGTGGATGATTAGGATCCTCTCATTTTTCATGGTTAGGATTTATTTAATCCTCTCATTTTTCATTGTTAAGATTTATTTAAAATAAATCTATGACTGATGTGCCATCTCATTTAAAAACAATATTTAATGAAAATGAAAAGGGTATCGATACTGAGATAGGCTGAGGATTGATACAAAACACCGAATTTTTTTGAATTATTTCAAAACAAACAGATGATGATGTAGAGAAATACAGATGTTAATTGAGTTTTAAACTGGAAAGGATAACCATACAGAATTTGAATTGAAACCAAACTTCTTTGTTAAAGATAACAACTCTTCTCAGTTCTCATTACGCTACATCCTCCACTCCAAACTTTGGATACCTGATCCTAATGTATTAAAATATTTGTGTTGTAATCAATCTGTTATACACAGATTATTTACTTATTTGTTATTTCATAACTCTCACATAAACATACGGATGAGTTTTAAAATAATTTCTATATAAAATATATGTAACTAATTTAACAAGGCAACCCAATTTTAATTGTTTTTTTGCTTTGAATCAATAAGAAAACTATGCAACAAGCCAAAGGGGGCTATTCAAAATTTCAGATGTTGGTTTTGCATCTTTTCCTGTGGGCTGTCGTAGACTCGCAGTCCCAGTCTTAAGAACATCTTTATACTTTTTCTTGACTTCAAAAAAAGGGTGAATAGAAACTGAAAGTCAAACAAAGAACCGATGGAAACTGGCCGCCCCCGACGATGGCTTCCATTTGAGTTTATTTGACTTTGAAATGGAGAGGAGCCCAATCCTCCTTTTCTCTAGGAACTTTATAGAAGAAGTTTCTTTGTATAAAGAGTTAGTGTTAGAATACAGGCAATTTTTTTTTTTTTTTTTAATCTTTATATTTTTGAGGTGTTTTCATTTTGATCCCTATATTTAATATTTAATATTTAATTCTTAATTTTTTAAATATATATTATATTTTATGAGAATTTTTAATTAAAAAAATAAGTAAATAAAAAGGATAAGAACTCAAATAAACATATATACAACCATCAAGAACTAAAATGAAACATTATGAAACTTAAGATCCAAAATTAAAATACCGTTAAAATATAAGAACCTAAAATATATTTTTGTCAAATATAAAAGTTGATGATAACATCAGCAATATGAGTTAAACTTTTTAGGATGTGTGAGATACCCCTAAATAAAAAGAAGCACCCTCTAGATAAAAAGCGTATCTAAAATAGTTTTAGGATTATTTATTTATTTTATATTTTGGGTTGTTAGGAAAAGTTAAATTCCTTCTCAAAGGAGGAACCGTTGAGTCAAACACAAACCTAAAAACAAAAAGGAATGTAAAGTGTCACAGGGCTAGAGTGCTTTTTTTTTGGTCACCAATCTATTTTAGAGAGGTGTTATTTCCTGAATGTGAAAATATCATTAACCTCTTTTTATTTAATTTATAATTTATTTTGTTTAAATATAATTTTTTAAAGTCTCACTTTCTTTAGTTACAAATAATCAAATATACTTTAACAGTTTAACCGACTTTAAAAAAGTCAATAAAACCAAATAAGCCAGTGCCATCCAAACAATAAAAAATGTTTTTTTTTTTTTTTTTTAAAATGATGAAAAATTTGTGTATACAAATATATTTAGATTAGTAAAATATGTTGGAGAGAGCATATGGTTGATCAACAACCTCTGACACCGTTTAACATATTAATTAAAAAAAAAAAAAACAAAAACTTTGGTATACACACGTATGAAGTGCGTCATCCTTGGAAAAATAAATGAAATATGAGATATGGATATCATAAAAATAAAATGGAAAAGTCAAATTAATAGTTTTGCTGTCTGTTCCAGACTTCCAGTACTGTGGTCCTACATTTTTCTCCCACATGGGTTTAAGTGAATTTCACTCCTGTTGTCTCATACATCACATGAAAAACAGCAGATATCATATATTATATAGAGATTTTGACAACACAGAAAGCAAAATAAGATTAACAAAATGCAAATCATTCACTAAACAAAGCAGTCTAACACTGCTTCCAAGTAATATATATTGACATGTTATTACAATAACTAAAATATTTTTTTGAGACAAACTTGTCTTCACGGTACCAAATACCAAGAAGGGAAAAAACAAAAACAGGGAAATAGAAGAACACAAACCCGACAGGAGAGATCACTGAAAAGATACCAATTTGTTCATCGGGAACGGTGATGATGAATCAGATCATATCCGGGTCTGCTTGACCTTGGAAGGTAGATTATGGACTCTGAGATTGCACAAGTTCTCTTGCATGAACTGTAAAGACTAACAAACCCAAAACGATCACTTAAACTCCTTGACACCTTAGCACCATTCCAAATGCTATTATTTGATTCTTGATCATCCTTGGAGCACTCAACCAATGCGGCAAAAAATGGATCCCTTTGAAAACTACTCTGCTTGCAATTTTTCTTCCCAGTTACAACATTTTCCAAGTTGCATTTCTTTGAGGTTGGAGTGGTTGTGCTTGTTGGTGGCAAAGGAAGAAGCTTGGATGAGGATTCCTTCTTGGATAATTGTTTCTTGGGAATTCCTGGTAATTGTTCCCAAGAAAATGGAACACCTGAATATGTAAGGGGAGTGGCAGGACTAAGTGGGGAATCATCAGCAAAATTGGAAGATCTAAAGGAAGAAGAAGATGGTGAAAGTGATGATGAGGAGGAGAAGGAAGGAGTCCCGTGAGAAGATAGGTATTTTGTGCTTGGAAATAAGGTGTCACATTCTCTAGAGACAACTTGGGCACGGCTACTAAGAGTTGCTGGGGAATCCATTATTTTGTTGAGAAGAAAGAAGACTTAATTTGCTCTGTTGATCTTCTTTGCTTCTATATATAGAGAAATGTTAATTGTTACCCCTATGCGGCATAAATTTTGGACATTGGAGGTAAAAATATAATTAACTAATGAAACCACCCCATGTCATTGATGATAAGGCAGAGGTTAGGGACAAGGGAAAGACAGCAACACCCCGTTGTCTTAATGGTTTTTAAGGTCTTTTGACATTTATGACGTTTTGGTTCAAAATTCTTAACACATCGTAGGGTTATCATAAGGATTATTCTCGGTAATTTAATTACCTGATGAAGTGGAACAAGAAATCTAAATCACAACCAAGAAATAGTCAAAAGCTCAAAAATCTCCACGATATTTAAAAAAAAAAAAAAAAAAAAAAAAAAAAAAAAAGTGAACCATTGGGGACAAAACGGGAAACTGATACTTGTAGAAATGATGAAGTCCTGTCGTATTAGGCTTCTATTTTATGGAGCGGTTGGGGAATCATATTACATTACATGGGCTACCCGGGTATGGGACAACCAAACCCGGTCCAAATCAAATGAATTTTTAGTTTTATTTTTTATGAAATCAAATCAAATGAATTTATTGATTGATAGATGTGTCTCCTTTAAATTCATATCTTTCCCAATTAGAAAAGGAGCCATGGTCATGGAAACGTCAAGCTTAAATACTAAATTGTATCATAGGTTGTAAAAATTCTTTGAAGCATGCATGTATGTCTTTGAATTATTATTTAATTAGCTGTGAATTTGTACATATAGATGTCTTATATAGTTATATTACCTTCATGATCCACTACAGATGGTTGGCTCTTCCCTTAGGCGACTTAGGCGATTGCTTAAGGCCTTAAATTAGAGAGTGTCTCCTCTGTTAATCAATCAAATATACTATAAGATGGTGTAGGCTATTTTTTTTTTTTTTTATGGTAAAAAAATAAAATAAAAAATTCGGGGTGAGATAGTATTAAGTCTTCACCTCGAAGTAATCATATTTGATTTCAATTAGATTTGAAAATTCATTTTCTGGTGTAATTTTGTGTCATAACATAAAAAATTCTCTCAATTGAGACATTACAAAACCAAGCACACCCTTTTGGACTTCAAAATTAGATTATTTAATTGACTCAGAATTAGAGTTAAACTTTGAGCAGTTAAACCATATAATATTTAGTTTATTCAAACAAAACATTTTAAAAGAAGTTTTACACATAGATGAGAATACTTCAATTAATGTTCTAAATTCTATTAAATGGTTAGATTATTTTCCAAATGTATGTATCGAATATTACTAATTATACCTATTACAATTGCTTCTACAAAAACAAGGTTTTTAAAATTAAAATTGATAAAATTATATTTAAGATCGGCTATGTCACAAAAAAAAATGTGGATTAGTCATATTATCAACTGAAATAGAAATATTAGCGAAACTTGAACATAAAACCTTAATTAGTAATTTGGGTAAATTACACTCCTCTCCCTCAAGATTTGGCGGAATGACAATAACCCCTAAAAGTGAATTGAGAAAATAATCATATCCCTGAGGTTTGAAATATAACTGTCATTAGTCATTTTATTACTAACCTTAAATATTTCATTTTTAAAAAAAGATTCTCAATTTTTAATTATATATATATATATATATATATATATATATATATATAATATATATATATATATATTTAATATATTATGAAATATATATATAGTAATCAATTTTTTATTTATTTAATTTTTATATATATATTTTTTCTTTTTCATCTTTCCAGCAACCTTTTACAACAAAAAAAATAAAAATTCTCCTTTTCTCTCACAACCCATTTAAAAAACAGATCTTGAAAAAACAAATATTGAGTAAAGAATATTTCATTAGTCAACTCCTAAAAGCAACAAATATTGGATCACTGAGTCAGCTCTCATTAGCCAACACATTCAAAATGGGTTTTCAGAATTATTCACAACTTCTCATATTTCATCTCTGGATGGAATTTGCCTTCCTCTCTGGGCTCCTAGAATTTCGGATGCTGAGGCATTGGTTCTCCTTGCTCCTATTTCTGCTAGTGAAGTGAAAAATAGTCTTTGGTCCCTTAAGCCTTTTAAGGCCCCGGGACCGGATGGACTACACCCGAGGTTTTTCTAACAGTGTTGGCCCCAAGTTGGGGATTCAGTAGTCAAGGAAGTCTGTCAAATTTTTTCTAGTGGTAAAATGCCTGAATACTTGAACAAAACCTTGATATCCTTAATTCCTAAGTGCATTGGCCCTGAAACTCTTAGTCAATTTAGACCCATTAGCCTTTGCAATACCGTTTATAAGGTTGTCACTAAGATCATTGTGAATAGGATTAGACCTCTTCTTAGTAACCTTGTCTCTCCCTTCCAAGCGGCTTTCATACCAGGAAGAAGGGGTGTGGATAATGTTATTATTGCCCAAGAGCTCATACATTCTCTTCATAAGAAGAAAGGTAGGAAAGGCCAATTTATCCTTAAGGTTGATCTTGAAAAAGCCTATGATAGGCTTGAATGGAGCTTCATACGTGAGGTTCTCTTGTTCTTTAACTTCCCTTCTAGGTTAGTTGACCTCATTCTTGAATGTGTCTCTTCATCCTCTATTTCCATTCTTTTTAATGGTGGGCAGCTGGAGGTTTTTAAACCCTCTAGGGGTGGTGATCCGCTATCTCCCTATTTATTTATCCTCTACATGGAATATCTTAGCCTTAAGATCTCTGATGCTTGCATTGATAAGAGTTGGAAACCTATTAAAGCCTCTAGGAGTGGACCTACATTCTCTCATCTTTTTTTTGCAGATGATCTTTTGCTTTGTGCTGAAACCTTTGCTAGTTGTTGCCGCACAATAGCTAGAGTCCTTGCTGATTTCTGCTCTCATTCTGGGCAAAAGATCAACTTAGCTAAGTCTAAAGCCTTTTTCTCCCCTAATGTCACACCCCACATGCGTCACCATCTTTGTTATTTTGCAGATGATCTTTTGCTCTGTCAACATTGAAGCGAGATGAGGAGGAAGCAACATTCTCATTCTCAGGAGGCATATGATGAAGTTGCACGGTGGTGCTCAGAGGGTGCTGCCCAAGTGAGCATTATTCTTCAGGGAAAGAAGAAATATAGGTGAGTGCCTAGAACTGGGAAGTGTATTGTAGGTGGAGATTGGGAATTGAGGAATTTGGTTGTGGGACTAGATGCATTTTCCAATCAAGATTGAGACCATTTTGTTTCATTAATGATTAAGCCTTGTAATATCAGAATTTTCAATAATCTGACTGTCTATTTTTATAATCATGTTTTCTCTTGGTCTGATAAAGTAGAAACTCTTGTGTTGTTGAAATTTGGTTTTATGATTGTTGTTTGTTAGGTTAGGGACTATCAAGGTTTGTCTTGACAAGGGTTTGCTGTTTTCAGATAATATGGATCCTCGTTTCTGGGGTCAAGACACGTTTTGGTTCATTTGTACTGGAGGGTAGCAACCCATGAGATGCTGTATTAGGAGTGGATGATACTCTTGGGACAGTGGCTTGTGAGTTTATGGACTAAAAGCCTAGAACGGGTGGAGAAAATCCACAAGGTATTTTGTCATTCATAATAAGGTTGTGATGAGAGAATCTGTAGTGTGTTTGACCACGGATTGTGCAAAAATCTGCAGATTCACTAGGTTCCTTAGAGGGTTCATTCTTGAAGTCCAGTCAAGAGTAGGTTTCAAACCTTGTTACTTGTTCTTATATTACTCCCAACTTTCTAGGCATTAGTTCCCTTGAGAAATCTAAGCTTCTTTAGGACCCCATTTATGCTGAGAAAGAAAGGTTTATTAGGGCTTTGCACTTGTGTTAATTCAATAAGTCTTATATTATATATACTATTATAATTCAGTGTCTATTAACAACTCTTCTATTCCTATGTGCCTAATTAGCTGAATGCAAAATGCTGCTTTACCTAGTATGTATTAGTGCTCTGAGCTTGATTAAACTCAAAAAAAGAAGAAGAAGAAAGAAAATAGGAATGAAGCTTTCTGATTTGGATCAACTTGGGTCTTCATGTAATAATAAATTTAATGTTTAATAGATATGAAAATTTCCTATGGAGTTACTGGAAAAAAATGCACTGGAGAAAATGAAGTATGGTTGGTTCCCCAGGCATAATTTTGCTACATAAGATGAGCTTGTCAACATCTTATAGATGGAAAAAAAATTCTTGGATCCATGGAGCACCACCCTCCTCTGATTGGGCTCCTCTGGAGTACTCCTCCAAACCTAGGAACCTTGTTTACTGGGAGCAATTGGAGGCTTATTGATGAAAAAGACTCCTTATGGGCTAAAACCTTGTTAGCCAAGTATTGTCCCAATGGTCCTTTGGAGTTTAAAGAGAGAGTATGTAAGAGTGGTTCTAGCAATTGGAAAGGGTTGAAAATGGGTAATGAGGTTTTCTCAAAAGGGATTCGTTGGGTTGTTAGTAATGGGCACTCGGTTTCTTTTTGGCATGATATTTGGGTTGGTAATAGAGCTCTCAGGGAGGTGATCCATGGTCCTATTCCTCCTTTTGAGGAGTCTTTCTGTGTGGTTGATGTCATTGAAGGGGCGGGGGTTTGGGATTTTTCAAAAATTTCATTTACTCTACCTAAGGACATTTGTGATTCTATTAGGGTGGTTAGTGTGTGCCCTGTTAGCAATCAGGAGGATTACCTTGCTTGGGATTCTTCAGATGGAGGTTTTAATCTTGGTGAGGCTTATCATTTAGCCTGCAAACCTTCCAATGTGATTAATGGAAACTCTTCTTGGTTATGGAAAGTTAAGACTAGTCCTAGGATTGTGTTCTTTCTCTGGCAATGTTACCATAATAGTATTCCTGTGCGAGACTCTCTTGTTTCCCGTGGTTTAAATATTGCTTCTTCTTGTCCTAGATGCTTGGGGGCCAATGAGACTTTGATTCATTGTCTTCGTGATTGCCCTGATTCAGTGGCCTTTTGGCAAGCAATAAAAGTTCCTTTCTTCATGTGTTAATGCTTTCTCTTTTGCTTGTTCTGATTGGTTGTTTACTAATTTCTCATTCTTCTACACTTCATACTAATAGCATACCTTGGCAAACAGTCTTTGCCTTTGGAATTTAGACTCTTTGGCTCCGCAAAAATCAAATCATTTTCAAAGCTGGTTCAGTCCTTCCTGATCTAGCTGTGTGTGCTATTTCTCATGCATCTGAATTTTTTTACCTCATGGATGTTAAAACAAATGCAAAAAACCGAATTCCTATCTCGGTTCAATGGGTTCCTCCTCTTGTTAATTGGGCAAAGCTTAACATTGATGGGTCGGTATTGGGTGATCCGGGGTTAGCTGGGGGAGGGGGTGTGCTTCGGGACTCTTTGGGGAACTGGATTGGGGGTTTTTCTAGGTCCATTGGTATTACTTCTTGTGTTCAGGCTGAATTAAGGGCTCTCAAAGATGGCTTATTATTAGCTTTAGATTTGGAGATCTTTAAACTAGAAATTGAGATGGATTCTTCTGTAGCTGTTGAGTCCCTAAAATCCACTTCTATGCCTAATGTCTTTTTGAGATCTATTGTGGATGATTGCAGGTTCCTGCTGGAGAGATTTGAGGCTACTACTATCAAGCATATCTATAGGGAAACAAATGGATGTGCTGATGCTCTTGCTAAAACTGGCTGTGTCCAGCATGTTAATATTTCTTTTTATCCAAGTGCTCCTGCGCATGTACTGGAAGCCTTGGCTTTTGATAATTCTATTGCTACTCGTATCCGTTTCGTTAATCTTTAATCTACTTTTCAGTTTACCAAAAAAAAGAAAAGAAAAAAAGTTACATGGGGTTAACTATTTTAAAAGAACATTTTCTTTAAAATATAATATTTTGTTAAGGATAGTAACAGAATGACTAATAATAGTTATATTTTAAAGCTCAAGGATTAGATTGTTTTTTCGGTTCACTTTTGGGGATTATTATTATTTTGCCGAACCTCGAGGGAAGGGAGTGTATTTACCCTAGTAATTCTTTATTAAAAAAAAAAATTAATTTTTATTTAAATTTATCAAAATTAAATAAATTCTTTAATTAAATTTTAAAAATTTAAGCAAATGATATAATATATATTATATATATATATGCTTTACTTAAAATTTCAGCCTTAGGCCAAAAAGTACATTGAAATGGCCCTAGCAAAACAGCAAGTGTATAGACTAAATGTAAGTACGTTTTGATTCTTAAGCCCCGCCAGTACAAACATCTCAATTTTACCATCAAGAAATCTAATGCCATTCATTAGGATTGTAAAACTATAGTAAATATAGTTTATGTTCTATTTGTATTCCTAAAATTTAAAGTTTTATTTTTATTTGTTAAAATTTAAAATATTCCTCAATATTTCATCATTTTGCCTACTTTCGTTAAGTTGTTTGTCGGGTAATCTAACGGAATGCTAATTTTGGAGACTACAATATGATATGTATTATTTAGGGTAAATTACACTGACATCTCATTCTTTTAGGAAAATTAAACTCGCTACACCCTATTTTGGAGAAATGACAATCCGGTTCCAAATTTGCAAAATAATTGTGGATGTATATATCAATCAGGGGCGAAACTATGTACAAGCTTAGAAATATAAATTTTTACCTCTATATATCTAAAATTTTCAAAAATATATAGATGCCCCAAAAATCTTTATATTTATTATATTATCTTCTTAAATTGATTAAGATTTTATATTTGTTATTACTTTAGCCTCTCATTCTTGAAATTCTAATTCCTTGACAGTTATACTTACCCATTTGTATGCACATTTAATATCTTGGAAGTAATGATGCCGCCAACAATTTTGGAGGCAAATCTATGCGTTCTGATGAAGGCTGTACAGTATGTTAATTAAAGTTGATAATGCACACTTCACTTATATCCGAGAGGTGGTTGGATAATTGGGCATTTTGGAAGAATCAGCTCGAGAACCCTAATTCCTGAGGCTGTAGTTTGCTGCTCCGAGCTCCAAATCACACAAACTTAGTTCCATTGGAAGTAGAATGATGCAAGGTTTCCAAAGACACTAAGATTGCTCAAAATCGACACCGGAAAGGGTTCCAACAATGGTCAGAGTGGTCAAAAAGTGGCAAATAACGATCAAAACTATTGACACTTTTTATGGATGAGAGTTGCATTCAATGCATGCGAGAGCAAGAAAGAATTCTGCCACTTTTTACCATCCAAAAGAAAGTGAAAAAGGTACACAAATTTTCTAACACAGAAGATTGTCGTAAATTCTAAGCTGCAATAGAGAGAGAATCGTCATAAAATGTTCCTATATTTTGTCAACTAAATATGTTATATATGATTATCCTTTCAGGCTTTCAGTGAATAGTCAATCAGTCAAGCTAATTAGTATCTCAATTTCTTGAATGACCATGGAAAAAAGAAACGGGAAAAAAATTGGTGGAATAGAATCCGGCCCCACCGCGATAGGACTACGGTACCCTACTGTAGTATGAAAATAATTGCACAAAGATGTCATATTCAGCAAATATATACTAAATATATATTTTTTGCATAATATATATGCTAAATATTAAATAATCAAAAGTTGCTATCTTACACATCTGAGTTACAAGCATGTAAACCAGCTTGCCAAATGATTTCCGCCCATTGTGCAATTTTCAAAAACTTTCTTTAAACTGAAATAGGTATGTTTGGAAGTTTGGAGGGAAGAGAGTAGAGGACAAGTGAAAGGAGAAGAGAGGGGAGGAGAAGGAAGAGAATGGTTATTTCTTTCTCTTGTTTAGTTGTTTTAAAAATTAGGTAGGAGAGAGAGGAATAAATATCTCTCACCTTTGTTTGGATTTTGAATAATCATATAAATTGACCATTATGATCCTCATTTGCTAATTTAAAAGAAATAAATAAAAATTGACATCATAAGGATAAAATCAAGAATTTAAATTAAGTGAAACCACTTCCCTTTCTTCCCTCTACTCCCCCTAGTCTCCCTTCATCCAAACACAAGAAATGCGTTAGAGGAAAGCATGCAAATCATTATTAAATAAGCCAATCAAGCTCATGGTTGTGACACTGGATTACTGAAGTAAGAGTAGGACCAAATTATAGTTGATGTGTTACCATCATTTTAGTGGAATGTAATATCACTTCCTCGTGTGGTTATTCCAATTTTCTGATTTAATGATAGTTGATTCCTTATTTTAGGATGTAATTATCATATCAACTCTTCCTCCCCTAATCCTTTATCCCAAAAAATGACTGCTTTGGACCTTGGTAGCATTTTTGGGTAGTGTTTTTAGCGCGGCTTGTAGCTTTTCCTCGCACCAACGAAAAACCAAATTAGTAATTTCATCATTGATTAATTTTTATAGTTAAACGAGCTGAATAACCCAGTAAGCAATGATATGAATGGCAGCAATTTAGCTACGCGGGTGGTAGAGGTGCATGTTTATGTATAGCTTTGCATTTTATTACCAAATTCAAAATGTTATTTCGGTATTGATCCATATCTGTACTTAACATGCAACAAAGGACTACGGTCGATCTCTTGCTTTGTGAAATTTGCCTTGTCCCATAACAAACACAAAAGGAAGGGTTATTTCATGTTTAACTTAATTTTTTGATAAAAATGTTTAACTGATTTAAGTAGCTAAAGATAAACGGGTGCAGCTTTAAGACCAATTATCTCCTTTAATTGACTGTACAGCTAGTTCATTTTCTGTGCTGACATTGTATTATGTAAAAAAAATTGTTGAACTCTAAATAAGTTGAATATCAATGAAAGCAATAAAAAGACAGTAGAGCAATATCCTCACACCTGGACCTTTAGTGGTTGCAAGCTAACTAGGCAGCTCGAGATAATGACACTACTTTCTTTGGGTTGTGACTTGTGAGGCTGGAGGTTGTGGTTGTGGTTGGTAAAGATGCCTTTTTTTTGGACCATTATGGAGGAGTATATGTTAGCTACACCGGGTCCAAATTAAGTTTTTATTATTATCCAGTACTTTGAATATTACATGTCTAATAGTTTTGTGTTTAGTAAGACCTCGTGCTTTGATTATCAAAAAGACAAAAAGAAAATAAGCCCTCGTGCTTCTTAAATAAATTAATAAGTATTTTTATTCAGAAAAAAACAAATTAATAAGTATTTAGTATCAAGCACTCAACCGTCAAGGGAGTGATAGGGAGTGATATGATCATTTATCGGTTCAACAGTTAGATCATTGGTTAAAACTTTAGATTAAGAATTAATTTATTTTTAATATATAAAATAAATTAAAGAATACATAAAATTGAAGATAAATTAAAAAAAAAAAAAAATGATACGATATTCAATTTAAACATAAGGCTAAATTACAAATTACACCCTCTAAATTTGGTTAAAATACAATTTAGTCCTCTAAGTTTTGATCATTTCAATTTAGTCATCTAAGTTTGGTTAAAGTTCAATTCGGTATTCTATGTTTTGACCATTTCAATTTAGTTCTAAGTTTGATTTCATTTCAATTAAGTCCTCTAACTTTTTATTTTTTTTACAATTTTTTTTTTTATAAATAATTTTTATTAGTTTTTGCTTTTAAGTTTTTTAAATAAAAACAAACTTAGAGGACTAAATTGAAATGAAAACAAACTTAGAAAATTAAATTGAAACGATCAAAACTTGGAGAACTAAATTGAAACAGAACCAAACTTAGAGAACTACATTGAAACAATCAAAATTTAGAAGATTAAATTGAAGTTTGACCAAACTTAGAGAGTGTAATTTGTAATTTGGCCCCAAAGATTGAAATTAATAGAATGTTATTGTTTAGAAAATTTAATAAAATATAAGATTTAATGTTTGTTTTCTTTATATATAAAAATGACTACAAATATGATACTTGAATTTAACTTTTGATTACTTATTTCAAGTTAAGCAAAAGACTTAAAAGCCCATAAATAGAAATACAGAATTGAAGATAAGTGATTATTTGATCAAGATAACTTAACAATAAAAAAACCTGACGGGTCGAATAATCATGTTATTTAGTGTTTTTCTAAAATACCACCTACTTTTCAAGGGTTAATTGTTTTTTGTTTTTTTCAAATCCAATATTTATTTCATATCGAACCGAAATTTTGTACAATTCACCAATTTGACGATCCAGCCGTCGGTTCAATACAGTTTTAATAACTATGATCTGTGAAGGGTTTAGGCATTAAATATTGGTTAAAATTAAATTAATCAAATTAAGCATGATCAATGGACAGTAAGATGGAGTTAATGCACAATAGCAGCTATCAACACCCAAGAAATGTAGATTGCAGCATTTTTACAAATTAAAGTAGCAGCCTTCTTCCAAATTGTCTAAAAGCGTAATTATCAGGGAATGTATTCAAGGTTATTAATTACTTTATCGATTTGCAGGCACCTTCAATGTGCACATTAGCTAAATTGTATATGGATAAAAATTTGTCCTTTCTTTTTTTGAAAATCTCAAATATATAACTTTTTGCCTACGTCTCTTCATATTGTAATTTCAAGATAAAATGAAGAATAATATTGATGAAGTTGACACATGACCTTCATGATGGAACTTGTAATGCTTCGCAAACTTCTTTTTTTTTGATAAACCAATTTTTTCTTAGGTGCTAAAGCGCCCAGTCTTCGGGTCATATGACTTTTTGCCGTACGTCTCTTCGATACTGTAGCATCCTGTCACCGCAGATAAAATGAAGAATAATATTGATGAAGTTGACACATGACCTTCATGATGGAACTTGTAATGCTTCGCAAACTTCTTCCACCTTGCATAAGCATTTCCGTACATTGAGTCTTCATAAGGATTATCGCAACAAAAGTGGTGTCAAAGCACTTAATTACCAAAAAGAAAAGTTGTGTCAAAGACTCAAACCTCATTAACCTAGCCGGTAATGATATTTTGGATGTAGCCCTGATGAGATTCATTAACAAGGTGTTTTCATCATTGATTAATCTCTGTACACTGTAGCTAATGTCTCCAGTTTTACCACCATTTACCTTTTTACCATCATTGATTATTCATGAAGGTGAAAATCATAATAATATGGGAACCACAATTTGTGACCAGTTTTACAACCTATGTATCTTTATCCTCACATTGTGTGAATGCACGTGCACCGTAAATATAAGTAATTTTCAATACTTTCAGGACCATTTATTGGTTATTTCGAGTTATATTGATTAGCCTATGATGATTTATATGAATTTACAGGAGGTACGTACAAAACTACACATATATATATATATATATATATATATATATGTATATATTTTGTTTCTTTTGGTCCAACCGTCCAAGACTAAAAGACATTTACTTGACTGGTAAATAGGGTTGTACTATATCTCAATGAAAAGTTTCATTCGTGGGCAACGTTGTATCTCATTTATGATTTATTGCTATGAAAAAGTCTCAATTATTTCTTTTATGTGTTCTTTAAAAAAAAAAAAAATTTCTTTTATGCATGGGTTAGGTTCAAATACTTAGTGCTCATTGTTTCTTAATATCATACACCTTATTAACTTTTCGGGTTATACATTATATCAACCTTTTGTCAAACTTACGAATGGCTATGTGGCTTAGTAATACTGTCCAGTGAAACAAAACAAAACAAAACAAACTCATCTAACATAGGTGCATGTGAGGCATTTATAAGAGCAACTCCATCAATTTCTTTACTCTTTTATTCACATATGCAGAAAAAAAAAGCCACTCTCTACTTACTTTTTCACATACACACTCTAACAGACTCTCTATTCTTTCTCTACTTTATTTAAATATATTTAATTTATTTTTCTAGTCCATTTAAATAATATATTTTTTATTCTTTCTTTTTCATTTATATATTCTTTTGTTGTAGAGAGAGGAAATGAAATCATTTTTTAATGTGGGTAAAGAGCTATAGTAACTCTCCACAACTGGAGAGCTATTGTAGTATTTAAAACATGTGAAGAGTTTGAACAAAGTTGTTGGAGCAACAAAATCATACTTTGACTCTTTACATGTGAAAAAGAGAGTGGAATAGAGAACTTATTGGAGATGCTCTAAGTAACATACATATAATCCGTCCTTGAGATCACAGTATTTGGTGTCATAATATTTGACAACCATCCAAACCAAATTCAAATGACTTCCCTCAATTTGTTGTTAGGACTTGTGTTTCTATATTAGAATCTAAATGATTCAAAATTTTATAGTTGTAATTTGAGAAGGTGCATATATATATATATATATATATACACACTATTGATTTATTTTATTTTTAAATGAAGGGCCATGACCCCTTCCTGTCCCTTGCGAGTTCCATCTCTGATCAAATAATGTGATGCAAAACTAAAGTTTAAAGTGGGTTGGATTTATTGAAATCTCAAGTTAAAAAATGTTTAATATTTTATTCGAGAGTGTTCAAAGTAAACAATTTAACAAAATATTACATAGGGAGGTAAAATGCTTATTATGAATATTTAAGAGGGGTAATTGTTACATTCAAAACTAAAGGAGGTAAATTGCAACCGACCTATACTTAAGGGAAAAAAAGTGCAATTTACCCAAGATTTTGTCACTTATAAATTTTATTTTCTTATTATACTCGAGAACTCTCTTTCAACAAAGGAATTTGAATTAAAGGGGCCTACTGTACATATGAAGTGGTTTGCATCCCACAAATTATTTCTGAAAATGAAAACCCACAATTCATTTTCAAACTTTTTAATGGCTTCCCGTTTTCAAAATTTTCTTTTATGAGGTATTGAAAACTTGAAAAACCTTACGAGCTGGCAAGGACATCGACGCCCATCATCTACGAACTACGAACCTAATTAATTTGCGTGAATCTCTTTAAGCATGGGTTTTCCACTAACTTTTTAATTTATTTTATTTTATGTACAACATTTTAAATCGTACATTTTTCAAGTATAAGTATATTTTAAATCAACAAAAAACAATATAAAAAATAAACCAGTACCAAATAAACACTCAGTAATAAATGCAATGATATTTTATTGACAAAACCTTAATTGAGTTCTACATATTTTGTAGATTTACCATGTCCTATATAAAAAAAATTGTAACCAAATGGATTTTTAAAGAGTTGTACATAAGTAAGCTAAAAAAACAAAAAGTAAAGATGATAAAACACACCAAATTAGTCAAATCTTGTAATCCTGTTATAAATTATTGATTTTTGTAATTAAGCTACTAATTAACGATTTGTCTCTTTTAAAATCATTAATTAAGGGTGTTTTGATCGATCAATTTTCTTTTTAAAACTTTGTATTTTAATATTTTATGTATAGTATAAATTGAATATATTTTTTTGAAAGATTACCATTTGTTAACAAAAACCCAGAAAAACAATCCATTTTTGTTTTCAGAAAAATCAGGAAAGACACAAAAACGCATTTGATAAGATATTTTCTCTACAACAAATTCTGGAAAGTACCTTTTTTTCTTGAAATGTCAAATTTAATTTTCCTTTTTTGAAGAATTGATGGCACATCTTTTATGAAAATGACTTAAAAAAAGGCGGAATTTTTAAGTTTCTTGTATGAAATTTATTTCAATCTTACCTTTGGAGATCCAAGACTAAACCGGAAATTATTAAATAATCCCAGACTACAAGGTCAGCTCAAGGCCAATAGATATACACCATATGATTAAACGAGATGGCAATAAACTTTACATGCCACATCATATCTGCTGAGAAACTCATCTTAACACCGTCTAATTTAAAATCTTTGGGGTCACATACATTAATCTTATGATAAGTACTATTCCCCACAAAAAATTTAAAATTTTTGCTACCGTTCACGTTGTGGCTTAAGTATTGCGCATCATCGGTGGTCAATACTGCTAGATGCACCGCAAAACTAGTGGGAAGTCCTCGGTAATTTCTAACCTTCCTTTGGCTCAAGCTTGACTTTAGTTTGGACGAGGAAAGAGTGGCTGAGTAAAATCTAATAAGATGCAAGTAGAAGTTTCATTCTTTACTGCTGGACGGAATGTGATCCAAATGTTTGCCAAAATTGTTGAAGTTTCGTATATTTGATGCTGATATTTCACTGATATTGTTGTCAAGTGTAACTATAGAAGTTTGCATGGTGTAAGGTAAAATGGTTCTTTGGGTTTGAAGCATTGCCTTGATTTACAATTTTTGCTACCTCTGTATCAGTTGCTAGCATGGATGGGTTTCCTATATTCTATATATGGCTTTTGTTTTTGACAACTGTAATAACCATTGGATTGCATAGGTAATGCTAGTCACAAAAAATCATCGAGTAGGAATTTTTTCCAAGGAGCATATCAAAGCACTGAGGAAAAAGGAACTCTGCAATGATTATTATTATGGGCCAAATAAGCACCTGCATTGCATGGTCATGAGAGTTGGAGCCTTCCAAGGATCATCGGTTTCTCAAGGGAGAGAGTAAAGAAACACCAATCTCTTTTGCCATGGCTTGGTTCAAGATGTACATACCATTAGTTCATCTTTCTAGTTTACTTGTTGAAGGTCTTTTTATATGTAATACATTGTGAAAAGAGAATCTCTTCATATGGAGACTTGTAAGAAATTCGCCAACATTTACACATGTTAATATGGTCAAAAGTGCATTGTTATTGTATGAGCAATGTCATGGAGGATGTAAATATTGTTAATTTCATAATTGATTTTTCATTTTTCATTTTTTATATATATAAAGTTGCTTATAAATTATATTTATAAGATTTCAGTTGTCATAATTATAGCTATTACCTTACCTAAAAAGGATTTAGTTGCAATAATATTTAGAGATTTGAATTGTTGTCATAATTATACAAAAAAAAAATGGAATTTATCAAAGACTAAAAACATCAATGTTGTAATAACCTTTTGGAACTGTAGTGTTTGGTGATTCAAAAGTTTTATCACCCACAATTGCATAGGACAACTATTTATATAAAACATGATAAAATTTTCTTTGTAACAATACATGAATCTCAAAAAACAATATTTGCATTTCTAAACCAGATCTAAAAAAAAAATATGGTTCCAAGCTTGCCCACAAAGATCAAACAGGCAAAAAAGTTGCACAGGAAAATACAAAATTTGATTCCATGTATTGGGAATGCCGAAAAGACACCATTGAGTACAATCTTGAATGCTTGAAGAGTGCTTCCCTGCTCTTCCTCCATGAATAGAGATGGATGACCATCTATCTTATATTTTGATAAATTAGTAATATTAAAGAAAGTAACAAGAGATTTCATTTTCTTCATGACATCTGCTTTTATGACATCTACAATAATATTCTTCTTTGGGTAACTGATGCTTGAAGTTTAATTGAGTGGTTGAGTAGCTTTTTTACAATGCCACTTAAATCCCATTGAACTCTCTTATTCACTAAGGATGAACTTCATTCCCTTTGTGGTATTAAATGATCCTGTTATAAGACATCCAAATATTACAAACAATAATAGAGATGAAAACATTATTCTATATACTAGAATTTATTGTGATTCTTTTTCTTCAATTTCTATAATTCCTTATTCCCCATTTCCAATCCATGTTAAAATCTAGATAACATCATTAGGAAAACAATGCAATCTTGAAGAAGTTAATTTATTGGATTTATCTACAGAACATTTCACAAATAGAGACATTTACTCACCTCATACATTTCAGCAATCTTTCAACAGCAGCAGTCAGAGAAATGTGTATTTTATATCAATTGTGATGCCATAGCTAGGATTTGTATAAAAAAAGGTTCATACTAATTAGATGGAGTTTTTCCCCCTATTTCGAATTAGTTGTTTGCCAAAAGCAGCACAACACCACCATATCTGGTACTGCTATGCTATGTAGTACTACATACCAATTTGTAAATGCAATGAATAAGAGATTTGTTTTGAGGGTTCATTGACCAGTGACATGATCACACCAATTAATCTATCAACAACAACTCTCATTGATCTCCAATGCAGCCATGGTACAACTGGGGTACACTCTTATGCACAATCCACACCGTACTCTCCTTCAAATTCCTCGACTCGGATATACGTTGATTGTTATCTCAAGACGACATTGAAGAGGAATGATCTGAAAGAGATGATGTATTTTGAAACTAAATTTGGCTGAGAGCCAGCAAATGGACCAAGTAAACCACAATAACTTGTGTTTTTCGACTTTCTACTTTCTACGGTAGTAGAGAAATAATCCTTTGGACGTGAATGTCACCCAAACGTATGCCGAAAGATTTTAAATTTTGAATTAACAACGACCCCAGCCCAAAAAATAAAAAAGAGAAGAAAGAATTAGTAATTAGTATTGGACTCTACGTCTACAACATAAATTACATTTGCGTACACAATAATTATGGGGGTGTCTACGCTGGTAGTCTGCATCTTGTACTTAATGCATATTCCATTTTCTCTATTCAAATTTTTCATTAAGGTAACGTTGACATATTTGATAGCTCTAGTAATTAATTTCGAACCTCATAATTACCTGAACTGAAAGCCATTTTGATTCTCATTTGTACAGGATCTTTGTGGCTCGTTATGGAGGATTGTTTCTTGAATAGTCAATAATCACTGACATGATTACAGGAATATGATTAATGCAATTTCTTACTTTGCAGATTTTAACTCCAACGCAATGTCTCAATGTTATTGCTCCTATATAAATGCAATCCAAATTCCAAGTTAGCTCGACTTAGATACACACGAACCACATCCCAATTTAGAGAAGTGCGAATAGGTTCATGCAAAACAACAATCTTTTATTCATAAACTTTGGATACATTTTTTTTTTTTTTTTTTCCTGGAATTGAAGAAAGAGACAATAGAACGAAAACAACAATAGAACCAACCTTTCAACTTTGAAAAGGAACCTACCCCCCATACATAGTTCCATCCTTGAACGTCTTATAATTATTATAAATAAATATAAAGGTAATGTTTGTGATTGGTTCATATGAAAATAAAATTAATTTTGTGAATGGTAAATATTATTTCAAACTACAGACACTATACATCACTTAAGTGTGAACATCAACATTCATAAATATTCATAATTTATGAGTATATATTCATACTTAGGTGGTATGTAAAATTTGTGTGCATGTGAACTTATTGCATTCATAACAATAAATTGATGCAATCGGGAGGGACGTTGCATTGCTAACTTTAAAAGCTTGATTGGGAAAGAGTGAAAAAAGAAATAAAAGTTGATTTAACATCCTTAAACCCGAGAGGTATTTATGTGGCGTGCCTGTTTGGATATTTTGCCCACTAGGACGAAGCTGTTTGACAGAGGCATCCTCTCCTTCTTTTCTTGTCAATGGTGTGAAGAAGATCCTGAAACCACATCTCATGTTCTTTGGCAATGTGATTTTGCCCAAAGAGTTTGGAGTGCCTGCCCAGTTCCAATTCCTCACGACTGTCACCCTTCTCTGTCTTTTCATGATTTTATCTCCACTTGTGTTCATTGTCTACCTGAGTCTAATTTGGAGATTATCTTCACCACGGCATGGGAGCTTTGGAATGCAAGAAATAGATTGTTTTGGGACTCCAAATTTTCTACAGTAGATGATATATGGAAAAGGGCTGCAGAGATGGTATCAGACTTTATGGAGATTGGTCTGCATGATCATGATCCGGGTGTCCCTGGTTCCTTTTCTGAATTTAGCCGATGGAGACCTCCTGAAGTGGCCACCTATAAAATGAATATTGGTATTTGCACAAAGTCAAACTCTATGCAAGCTGGTGTGGGGTTCCTAATCCGAGATGCTCAAGGCTATGTGGTGGCAGCAATGCAACAACAAATAGCTAGGTGTGAGGATAAGCTTCAACTACAAGCTCTTGTGGTGCTCACAGCTGTCCAGTTTGCTTTTGATGTGGGTCTTCGGCATTTGGAGATTGAGCTGACTTTTTCAAATCTTTTATCCTTGTTGAATTCTGATGATAGCTGTTTGGCTCCCATTGGTACCTTAGTTGATGATATTTTAAGTGTTAAACAGCTTTTTCATTTTTGTCAATTTTCCTTTACTAAAATTCTGTGTAACAAGGCTGCTTTGGCCTTAGCTTCAGAGGCTTTGTCCTCATCCTTTACTCAGGTGTGGTTGGAAGATTGCCCACCCTGTATTGTTACTCTTGTTCAGTCTGATCTTGGTGATTAATAAACTACCGTTTCTATCAAAAAAACCCGAGAGATATGGTAAGGTCCAAACCCAAAATCCAAACTTTCAAATGTGGACCATAACAATCGGGTTCGATTCTATTGCTAGTTACTCAAGTTACCCATCAGAATCCTGTATTTTCCATTGAGAGAACTCTTGTATTCTTATTACATATGTGATGCGTGCACGTGATCTGGGGAGTCAAAGTGGACGACGAAAGGAGAATTGTGGCCACTGTTGACTGGTAGAAAGATACACGAGCACGTGATCAGACCCTTGTTTTTACCTCTCATGTGAGGTTGGGTCCCACTGCCTTTGCGTGTGTTAAAAACTTGTCTAATACTTCAGGATTTTACGCATTACGTCTTGGTTTGGTTTCCATCTCTGTCTATCTAGTGGGACTAGAAAAATTAAAAAAAAAAATTGTTCTAATGACTTGTTTGGTTTAGTTCATTCATTTATTTATTTACAGGTTACTTCTGTTTTATGATAATTTTTTTTTTAATCAATTTAAGACATATTTGATTCTATTTTCTAGACGAGATTCGAACTCAAATCTTTATTCGATAAATATATATATCATTATTTTCAACTTTATTTTATAAAATAAACCAAATAAACTGATGAAAATATCAAAATAATCTATCCATTGTACTTTTATTTTGTATTTTGGTTTAAATACCGTTTTGGTCCTCAACTTTTGGCCTTTGTGTCAAATTGGTCCCTAACCTTTCAACTGTGTCAAATTAGTCCTCAATCTTTCAAACTTGTGTCAAAATGGTCCTTGCTGTTATGTATTGGATAGGAAATGCTAACGTGGCTAACGGTTTATTTTTAATTTTAAAAATGTCTGACGTGGCGTGCCAACTCAAATTTTAACAAATAAAAAATACCAACTCAAATTAAAAAATAAAAATATTCAGAATATCAGATGGCACGTGAGTTTCTTTTTTTCTTTCTTCCATCTTAATTTCTAAGGAAACCCGATACTCCAATTCAAAATTTCAAATCTCTAACCCCCATGCAAAATCCCCTACCTCTTCACTGTGATTTTACAGTCTTGGGAAAATTCTGTGCAAGCTCGTAGGAGGATACTCCAGAAGATTGTAGTGAAGCGTGAGTAATAGCGTGTACCAACAGTCCCTTGTCTTTAAACTTAATGTTCAAAGCACCTTCCAGGGAATCAAAGTCGACACCTTCCAAGAATCAAAGTCAGTACAAAGGCACTCATGGTCACATGATCTATATTAGACTTCAAGGTATAACATCATATCAATCAAATGATTTCCTAGTTTGAGGAGAAGCAGGAATACCTGAGGTTTCAAATCTCTGTATTGCAAGAGTTTGCACAGAATTTTCCATGGAAAAGAGAGTGTAAAATGATAGTGAAGGGGTAGGGGATTTTGCAAGGGGGTTAGGGATTTGAAGTTTTGAATGGAGTATCAGGTTCCCTTAGAAATTGAGATGGAAGAAAGATAAAAAGAAACTCACGTGAGTTTGATATTCAGAATTTTTTATTTTATTTTATTTTGTTATAAGTTGGCATTTTTTTATTATTAAAATTTGAGTTGACATACCACGTCAGACATTTTTAAAATTAAAAATAAAACCGTTAACCATGTCAGCATTTTCCATCCAACGCTTAACGGTAAGGACTATTTTGACACATGGTTGAAAGGTTGAGGACCAATTTGACACAGTTGAAAGATTAGATATCAATTTGACCTAAAAGCTAAAGGTTAAGGATCAAAACGGTATTTAAACCTTGTATTTTTAGGCTCTATTGGAAGAGAGAGAGAGTGTGCTTATAGAGGGAAGAAAGAGTCCAAAGAAAAGAGAGATGAACATAAACCAAAGAAGCGAGATAGAGGAATAGAAATGAGAACTCACCAATATAAGGGACGAGAGAGTTGTGAGAGACATATGCTTGTTTTTCCGAAAATATAGGCTGAAACAAGATCTGAAAAACTAGTTAAAATTTTGTTGAGTTTTTTGTTGACTTAAGTTAGTTTTCCTTTTACCTTAATTTCTAATGTTATCAAACACAAGAGAACATATATAAAAAATAAAATAAAATAAAATAAAAAATAAAAGAATTCCGACCAAACAAACTTAGCCTTAAAATTATTTGCAAGAGCAATTAAAATATATATATATATATTTGCAATATTTGCAAGATAAGTACGGGACTTGGATTAAGACGGTGATGTGAACTTTCTTATTCTCTTGCAGTCACGTGCCAAGAAATCAACTAATCCAAGGTAAAGATTGATTTGATTTAGATTTTGCCATTTTGATAGGTCCGTTTTGCTTTTCAAATGTTTTTTTGGGTTCTCGTGACTTCTACTTTTTGCGTCGAGTTGTGCTCGTGATTTCCTAAGTACTGTGATGAAATATGCTGGACATTTCGTCCGTAGAAACAGAAACCGTAGTGGAATAATTATCCTTAAAAATAGTTATTAACTTATTTATGGATAAAATTTAAGTACAGTTCTTTAGGTTAAGTACATTAGATTTCTAATTGAATTTAAATATATTAAATTTAAATATTCTTGGAAAAGATAACATTGTTTGTGTTTCATTGGTTAATGCAATCATGTGTTTGAATTCAATTAAAGAATTTAATGTACTTGACCTAAGGAACTGTACCTAAATTTTATCCTTTATTTATTAGGTTGAGTTTTCCATATAATAAATAATTAGTCACAAACCCATGTTATGCACAAAAAATTACTTAAAATGAAATCTAAAGACTTATTGGTCTAAATATGATTTTTGTCTTTTATATTTTGTCTAAACATGAAAATTGATAATTATTAAAAGACATTTATTATTATTGTGTTTATATATAAAATATATTATAGTATTAGGCATTTATTATGATTGTGTTTATATATATGGAACAATATATTATTTCTATTAAAGAAAATATAATGTGTCAAGATTCTAATGAGATATTTAATTATAGAATAAAATTTAAATTCAATTAAAAAATATATATTAAAATAATGAAGTGTAAAATTGTGAAATCAACTTATGTGGTACAATATTATAACGTCAACCAAAAGTAAAAAAAAAAATTTCAGTTTTACATTATAGTATAGATTATTCTTTAAAATGATAAAGAAGTGTAATAATTATTCTTTAATCACCTATCTCTTATTTTTAAAAAAAAAATATTAAAACCCCATAGAGAGTTTAAAACGCGATACAATCAATTAAACTCAAGTAAATGATAAAGAAGTGTAATAATTATTCATGTTGTTTGATTGTTGTGTGGATTTATTCCCTATAATTTGACGATAAGTTTGGATTCATGTAAGAATTCCTCATTTTTACTTCATATGAATTTTTTGCCCGAGTTTCCATACATTGTTTGCTCCTTGATAGTTATAATATTAATTAGGTCTAATTGTTTTTTGTGTGTTTCGAGATTTATTTTATAAACTCGTTCAAGAATATCAAGCAATATAGATTGTTAGCCTTAAGGTTTCAATAATTATTAATTGGTTAATTAATCCAAGGACATTCATGTAGTTTTGATGATAACCATGATTTTAAGTTGTTCATTAATGATATTTTCATATGAACTAATGATTTATGTTTTAAAGCTTAATTTTGACTATTGATTTAATTGGACCAAGATGGCCAATTCAAATATCAAGCAAATGCAAAGTTGATAAGTTGCAAATTCATTGAAGATGAAAGTCATCAAGACTCAAGACAAAGAAATCAAGCTCAAAGACAATGATCCGAGACATATGAGAAGTAAGAGTTAGGTTTTGTAAAGTTTATTAAGATTTGATCTTTAAGGCTCAACTTTAAAACCAACTTCAATTGAAAAATCTCTTAAAGTTTTCAAAGACAAACTTGATTGGTTGAAATTCAAATATAAGACAACCATATCAATTGAAAAATCTCTTAAAGTTTTCAAAGACAAACTTGATTGGTTGAAATTCAAATATAAGACAACCATATCAATTGAAAAATCTCTTAAAGTCTTCAAAGACAAACTTGATTGGTTGAAATTCAAATATAAGACAACCATATCAATTGAAAAATCTCTTAAAGTCTTCAAAGACAAACTTGATTGGTTGAAATTCAAATATAAGACAACAATATCAATTGAAAAATCTCTTAAAGTCTTCAAAGACAAACTTGATTGATTGAAATTATGCTTGATTGAAATTCACATGCAAGACAACCATATCAATTATGGTTGAAAAATCTTAAGAAGAAAAGTTTTCAAAGAAAGCAACTTGATTGAAATTCACATGCAAGACAACCATATCAATTATGGTTGAAAAATCTTAAGAAGAAAAGTTTTCAAAGAAAGCAAATTGATTGATTGAAAATCAAGAAGAATGCAAGACAACATGATGGCTATAAATACTACCCTTTCTTCATTTCTAAACATCAAGCATACAAGAGAAATCAAAGATAGAAAAGATAACATCTTATACATCAATCCATCCTTCTCAAGCTTATATTTTCATATCATTCAAAATCCTTGATTGAAAATTTCTCTAAACACTTTTTGAGCCATATTGATCAAATCCTTGATATACTATTAGAGTGAGCATATTGTGTACAATTACTCTTTGAGAGAGCCTTATCTTGTACAACAAATACTTTGTTGAAACCATTGAGTGTTTTTGTTAGGGTTTTGGTATAAATCCTAAGTAGTGAAAAGGATTTTTCACTGGGTGGTTACTCTTCACCTTGTAAGGAAGATTTGTGGGTCTTGGTATAAATCCTAAGAGTGAAAAGGATTTTTCACTCGGTGGTTACTCTTCACCGTGTAAAGAAGATTTGTAACGGTTTTGATCTTCACCCGAAAGAAGATTGTCAAATTAGTGAATTTGGGAATCCTCGAGAAGTGATCTTGAGGCGGGGACGTAGGCGGGGAAGCCGAACCTCGATAACAATCACTGTGTTTGATTTTCTCTATCTCTATCTCTTACTTATTCAATTGCTTATATATGCTTGTGTTTGATTTTCTATCATATCTTATTGCAATTGAATTGTGTTCTTAAATTTGTTTTTGCTAATTGAAAATAGTTTTTAATTCCGCATTTAAATCGAAAAAGTTTGCCTCAACCTAAATCACCCCCCCTCTTAGGTTGATATTTGGGTAACAATTGGTATCAGAGCCAAGGCTCTACATATAGATTTAACAATCTTAGAGTTAAGATCATGGCAAACACATTTAGACCTCAAATGGTTGAAGGTCAATCTACAAATAGACCACCCTTGTTCAATAGTAGTGATTATAGTTATTGGAAAACTAGAATGACTACGTACATTAAAGGTCAAGATTATCTCATATGGAAAATCATTGTAAATGGTCCTCATGTTCCTACTAAAATAGTAGAAGAACAAGAAATACCCAAACAAGAAACTGAATGGGATGAAAATGATGTCAAACTCATTGAATTAAATTATAAAGCTATGAATTGTTTATATTGTGCGTTTGACTCAAAGGAATTTGATGAAATTTCAAGTTGTAATTCAGCTAAAGAAATTTGGGAAAGACTTGAAGCTACATATGAA
Source organism: Fagus sylvatica (assembly GCA_907173295.1). Taxonomy (NCBI): domain Eukaryota; kingdom Viridiplantae; phylum Streptophyta; class Magnoliopsida; order Fagales; family Fagaceae; genus Fagus; species Fagus sylvatica. Next base: position 13,598,025 of record OU015771.1, on the reverse strand, counting down.
GAAGCAAGTCAAGAATCAAAGATGAGCATGCTTGTTCATGATCACAAATTGCCTCAAATAGAGAAAGATGAATGTACAAGCATTAGCCCTCAAACATCCAACGATGAAGAAGATTCTACCGAAGCTTTTTGCTTAATGGCATATGAAGATGAGGTAACTTCTAAACTTAATTCTTTAGAAGATGAATCTTATAGCTATGATGAATTACAAAATGCTTTTGAAGAATTGGTTGAAGAATTTGAGAAGAATGTTTTGAAAAATAAAGTTTTTAAAAAGAAAGTCACATCTCTTTCAAACGAATTAGATGATTTCAAAAGCAAAAATGAAATTTTAGAAAAACAAATTATTTCTTTAAATGATAAAAATCTATCTTTAGAAAAAGAAATAATTAAGTTGAAAATTGAATCACAAAACTTCATTGAGAAAATGAAAGCAAAAGATGTGGAAACATCATCACAAATAGCTTATGATTCAAATCTCTTAGTAAATGAAAATAAAGAATTAAAACTCAAAGTTGAAAACTTAAACAAAATTTTGACTAACTTTACAAATGGAAAGAAAAATTTGGATAATTTGTTAGGTAGTCAAAGATGTGTTTTTGACAAAGCGGGTATTGGATATAACCCGAAAATAAAAGAAAAACACTATCAAAAATTTTTCATTAATGAAAACTTCTTGAAATCTCCCATATGTAAACATTGTGGAAAATTAGGGCATAATATTCATACATGTCCCATGAAAAATATGATTTGGGTAGTCAAAGGAACTACTCCTCCAAAAGCTAACCCTAGTGGACCCAAGAAAATTTGGGTACCAAAGAAGGTTATTTGAAGTTGTTTTGTAGGTATGCTTGATATCCAAATCTACCAAGGATAAGTGGTTTCTTGACAGTGGATGTTCAAGGCATATGACAGGTGACAAAAACAAGTTCACTTCTCTTACTCTAAAAGATGGAGGAAATGTCAAATTCGGTGATAACTCAAAAGGAAAGATCATCGGTATAGGTAATATTGGTAAAACACATTCTCTTGTTATTGAAGATGTTCTCTTGGTTGATGGTTTGAAACATAACTTGCTAAGTATTAGCCAATTGTGTGATAAAGGCTATAATGTAATATTTCAAATCAATCATGTGCATTATAGTAAATGAAATTGATAATCAAGTTTCTATTTGTGGCATTTAGAAATGAAAATGTCTACACTATTGATTCTTGATAATATGACTTCAAAAGAATCAATTTGCCTTGCTGCCATAAATGAAAATAGTTGGTTGTGGCATAGAAGATTAGGACATGCCAATATGGAATTACTCTCAAAATTGTCTAAACTTGATTTAGTAAAAGGCTTGCCGGTTACTAAATTTGTTAAAGATAAAATATGTGATGCATGTCAACTAGGTAAACAAACTAAAGTCATCTTTTAAGAAAAAGAAAGTTATTTCTACTTCAAGACCTCTAGAATTATTGCATATGGATTTATTTGGTCCTATTAGAACCGCTAGCTTAAGTGGCAAATTGTATGCATTTGTAATTGTTGATGATTACTCTCGCTATACATGGGTATTATTTCTTGCTCACAAAAATGAAGCTCATAAAGCATTTGTTAAACATTGTAGAAGAATTCAAAATGAAAAAGGTTATACAATTAACAATGTTAGAAGTGATAGAGGTAGAGAATTTGATAATCAAGATATTGAACTATATTGTGATCAAAATGGTTTTGGACACAATTTCTCGGCACCTCGTACTCCTCAACAAAATGGAGTAGTAGAACGTAAAAATAGATCACTTCAAGAAATGTCTAGAACTATGCTTAATGAACATAATTTACCTCAATACTTTTGGGCAGAAGCTGTTAACACCGCTTGCTATGTTATAAATAGAACCATCATTAGAAACACTTTAAATAAAACTCCTTATGAACTATGGAATAATCGAAAACCTAACATTGGATATTTCAAAGTTTTTGGATGTAAGTGCTTTGTATTGAATGATAGAGATAATCTTGGTAAATTCGATGCTAAATCCGATGAAGGTATATTCCTTGGTTATTCTACAAATAGTAAAGCATATAGAGTGTTCAATAAACGAACTATGGTTGTTGATGAATCTATGCATGTTGTTTTTGATGAAACTAATCCATTCCATATAAAAAATAATTGTGATGATGAGCCAATTTCTCTTGAAAATAAAGCTAGTTCATCTAACCAAGTTGATTTAAGTGAAAAAGTCAAAGATCAAGTAGATGAACCAAAAGATGAAGAAAAAGCGCTTCCTCCAACCAACAATGAAGAATTACCAAAAAGTTGGAACGTAGTCCATAGTCATCCTAAAGAATTGATCATTGGTGAAGTTGAACGTGGAGTAAGCACAAGATCAAAACTCAAGGACATCTGCAACAACATGGCGTTTCTCTCACAAATTGAACCAAAGAACATAAATGAAGCTATTGAAGATGAATCATGGATCTTGGCAATGCAAGAAGAGCTAAACCAATTTGAAAGAAACAAGGTATGGACTCTTGCACCTAGACCCAAGGACCACTCCGTCATTGGTACAAAATGGGTATTCCGAAACAAAAAGGATGAAGAAGGTATAATAGTAAGGAACAAAGCAAGGTTAGTCGCTCAAGGTTATAATCAAGAGGAAGGTATTGATTATGGAGAGACTTATGCTCCAGTTGCTAGATTAGAAGCTATACGCATGTTACTTGCTTTTGCATGTTTTAAAAATTTTAAATTATTTCAAATGGATGTCAAAAGTGCATTTTTAAATGGTTTTATTGCCGAAGAAGTTTATGTAGAACAACCTCCTGGATTTGAAAATCATGAATTTCCAAACCACGTTTTTAAATTATCAAAAGCTTTATATGGTTTAAAACAAGCTCCAAGAGCTTGGTATGAACGACTAAGTGGTTTCCTTATTGAAAAGGGTTTTACACGTGGAAAACTTGACACAACATTATTTCTAATGTTTGATGGAAAAGACATGCTTATTGTGCAAATCTATGTTGATGATATTATATTTGGTTCTACTAATGAAAACTTGTGCAAAGAATTCTCTAAGACTATGCAGGATGAATTCGAAATGAGTATGATGGGTGAGCTAAAATTCTTTCTCGGACTTCAAATAAAGCAAACCGAAGATGGGATATTCTTAAATCAATCCAAATATGTCATAGACTTACTAAAAAGATTTGGATTGACAAATGCTAAAGCATATGGAACTCCCATGAGTCCT
>OU015771.1:13553832-13594686 GCA_907173295.1 Fagus sylvatica | reverse complement strand
TTATTGAGCCTTTATTCATGGGCTTGTAAAGATCTCATGAGTTGATTAGTGATCATTGACTCCAAGTCTTTTGACTCCTTAATTGCCATAACAATATAGTCAAACTTAGAAACTAATGACTGTAGGATTTTTTTCTACCACACGGGCATCATCCATGTTCTCACCATATCTTTTAAATTGATTCACAATAGTCAACACCCTTGAAAAATAATCTGAAACTGATTCAGATTCTTTCATGTGTAAGCTTTCAAACTCGCCTCTCAAAGTTTGAAGGCGAACTTTCTTCACTTTATGAACTCCCTTTAGAGAGTTTTGAAGAATCTCCCATGCTTGCTTAGATGATGTTGCATCTGCAACTTTCTCGAACATTGCTTCATCTAAGCCTTGATAAAACAACGTAAGAGCTTATTCATCTTTCTTTCGAGCCTTTTGCAAGACCTTTTGATTTGGAGTCAAAGACGTTTCATCTTGTGACTCCTCGTAACCTTTTTCCACTATCTCCCATGCATGTTGGGATCCAAGTAATGCCTTCATTTGGATACTCCAATTATCAAAATTTTGTTTGGTAAGTCAGGAAAATTGAAAAGACACCATCCCGTTGTCAGTCGCCATTCTCACCACAAACCGATTGACTCTAATACCACTTTGTTGGAAATTTGGTGGGCCCTTACACTTACACTCACACTTACAAGGACTCACACCACTCACAATGGAAGAAAGTCACTCTTAAAACACAAAGGGGAAGAGAGTGGAAATGGAAGAGGAGAGAACTTATTGTATTGTATTTTTCTTCTACACTCTCGCTTACAACTTGAGCAATGCTTAGCTTTATATAGCCTTCAAGCATTCTCATAAATTTCCTTATCTTTATTACATAACATCATAAACTCCGTCATGCATTCACTTCATAAGCTTCCATATTCATAACTATTCACATAACTCCTCACATGCATTCATTCAATTGCTATCTAACACAAAACCTTGTGTCATTTTTAAAACAACTTTAACTTCTAACATCCCCACCCCCCCGAGAGAATTGATGCAGACACCAAGATTAGTGCTAATTTGAATCTCAAATTTGAAATTTCATTGATGTAATTTTATCTTTATTGAGGTTTTATGAGATTATGTTTTAATTTTGAATTATTTTCTTGAAATCCTATTTAAAAGGGCTCCAGTAAATATAGAATGTAGCTTTTGATAATGAAAATTTGAATTGGAATTTTTCCTTGGGTGTTGATTCCTAGCAGCTTAGGTGTTGATTCCTAAATTTTTCTGCTTGGTGCTGATTCCAAGCAAACCTAAGGAATGAAGGTAACGGAGGTTCAACATGCCCCTTGTGCTTGGTACCAAAGCACACTTAATCATGTAAAGCATGAAGGCCCATACACACTGCTTGATACCCTTTTTGGACTTGGATGTTTTTATTAACAAAGTGGTTGAAAATCCAATATAATCTCACGTTGGCCCTAGAAGCAACGTTTGTCAAGACCCCAAAAGCCTTATGAATCGTAGTTGGGTTGTCCTCAACCTTGTAGTCCATCTCAAGCCTTTGCCCGTCAATCCTATTGCCCAAGATTACTTTAAAAATTACTCAGGAAGAATGGACACCTCACCCACATTTAGGAAGTGAAAGGCCTTCATATCCCAGAATCGTTCTCCTAGATCACTTACCATGAGCAAGTCGTTTGCTTGTGAGAAGGTCGGCATCCCGGGTGATGGCATCAAGGAAATAACAAAAACCAGCTGCACGTATCTTTGGACCCAACTTAAGGATTGATACCATCCCACCAAGTAAACAATGCATGGCTTGTTATATGCATGTTTCATGGAAGGATACAATAACGTATAAAACATGCAACTTCAAGTTTGTTATCTCATGAGGCATTTCATACATAAGGAATTTCATTGAGATCATTAAGCTCATGAACATGGTATCACACCAATGAATGACAAATTTCACTCAAGGTCTTTGAAAGACTACAAGTTAACACATGGGGTGGGGGGCTCATTTGTAAATATATATATATATATTATAGGTGTTTTTAAAATGTTTTTTTAAATATTATGTCACAAAAATTAGAGTTAATCCCCCCCCCCCCCCAAAAAAAGAATTAAAATCACATAAATTTCTTAACTTACTAAAAAAAAAAAAAAAAATCACTACTTCAAAGGTTTTTAAATATTTTTTCACAGCTTTTTTGAAACTCCTAAAGTAAATTGATATGAAAATATTGTGTATGAAATTTGGTTTAAAAACCCCACATTAATACATAGCTCCTCCCTAGCTTTTATAATTTTGCTCCTCCCTCTCATCTCAAAAATATCAAGAAAATATCAACTTATCTATAAATTTAAGAATATTTTTTTTATTATTCTTATGTCATACATAACTCATTAAATTAAAACATATTTAAGATATATGTTCCTATAAATAGATAAGTAAATCTCTTTAATAGAAGTCTTCTTTATTTTTATTTTATTTTTTGCATTTGGAGAATTAGCAATATAGACCTATTTTTTTTTTTTTTTAGAATAAAGGAAAATTACGAATTTTGTGGAGAATTAGCAACATAGACATGATAAGTTATTTTTTGGATTTAATTTAAATTTTTTATATATCTTCTTGGCTCCCCCATAAAAAAAAAAAATAATAATAATAAAATAAATAAATAAATAAAATTATAGCTCTGCGACTGACTCCACCCCCAATTAGAAAATCCTTGCTACGCCCCTACCATGTACATCATAAATTCCAAGCATGACATTTCAGATATGACTTGTTACCATAACATGACATAGAGGCAACTTGTTAAAGTTTCATATCATCGCAAGATTTTCACACATTCCGCATGCCAACCAAGATATAACATGACATCAATCCTCATAAAAAAGCATTGCACATTTACATGAAAAAAATGGCAAGTTTTAGCATCAATAGAGGCATATATCTTCATGACAAGCAAGCCATGACAATGCATTAATCTCAAACTGACATGCACAACATTGCAAGATTAATCATTAGGAGGGACTTGTGTATACATTGGGTCACATGATCAAGGAATTAAAAAAAAAAAAAAAAAATGTGCAATGTGGCTCATGATAAGGTCATCGTGTTGTTTTACTAGGGCTGTGTGCAATGGGCATTCCCTTGTCACCAAGAATAATTCCCGAACTTTAAAACTTTTCAAGACCTTTAAAACTTTCCTCTTGAAAAGAATCAATTTTTTGTGAAGGGCTCATGCCCAAATTCGCAAGGGATTATAAGTTTTCTTCGTTGATACATTTTATCAAACATGTGATGTGTAAATAAAGAGGAACAGGATTTTCAAAGCAATCCACTATGGAATCCGATCCATTGTATTTGTATACAAGTTCACTCGAGTCTCGAGATAAGCAAAACTACGAAGAATAGATCATAAACAACAAGAACCATGGAAAGGTTGATGAAAACACAAGAAAAGTAAAACAAGAACTCCAAGAAAGACTGTGGCCGAAACCATTGTTCGAAAAATCTGGAATTTTTTTCTCAAGAAAGAAAAGAAAATTTGTCTTACCCCATTCATTGCTTGGAAAGATCTATGGTTGCTCCTCATTCATGGGTATTGGGTGGAATCACATACGTCTTCACTTTCTTTTTCCACTCATTATTTGTAGTGGGATCAATGAGAGTATCCGGTTGAGTTTGTGAAGAGGATGAACCCATGTTGGAGTTTAAAAGAGAGATGAGTTGAAAGTCAAGGAAATTGTTGACGAAACGAAGAGATTAAATAAAGGAGAGAAAATAATTTTTGGCTATACAAAGCTAGGCGTTCCAGGAAGAGACGTTTTTAAGCAAAAACTCTTCCCTCCCTTGGCCGACCATCCTCAAATGGTGGTGGTCAGTGGGGTGGAGGGTGGATTGTTCGCTTTATTAAACAAATAATTTTTTATTTTTTTATTTCTGTTTTTAAGGATGAAGAACTTAGATCTAAAAAAAAAGCCAAGAAACTTCTGATACTCAAAACATTTAAATACTAGTTTTAAAAACACAATACTAAAAACCCTGACCAAACACGCTCTAACGTTTGGTTGTTTTGTAAATTAAAATGGCTCAAAAGTCCCAATAGGTTTTAAGTAGGGCTGTAATAGAGATTCACTCGTAAAAATGTCATGTCATCCTTAATTCAATTTTAACCAATTAAAACATGATTTTTTTAATATGCGGATTAATTTTGGATTTTGGATTTTTGGAAATTACCATTTTATCCTTTCTTCACTAAAGTATATATATATATATATATATATATATATATATATATATATAAGGGTTAAATTGATGGTTGCATAACTCCCCTCGAGAGGCACAACTAAAAACCCTAGCGAAGGAATGAGATTCCTGGCCTAGGTGTCCTCAAAACCTCAGTTCGATTATCTTTAGGGCCTAGGATGACAGGCGAGTAATAGATGCGGTTGAAGTTTTAATATTGTTGATAAAACTAATGGTTCTATCAATTTCCTCTTCTCCCTTTTAGAGCTTCTCATTTAACAGCTTTCATTGAAGATTTAAGAAGAGGTGTTGTCCAAATTTTCACAAAGAACACTCGAAGAATAGCAAGAACACGAAGAACGCTTGGAGAAAGCTAAGAAACAAAACTTCATTGCATGCAACTATAATTTCCTTCCTTTTTAAAGTTTTGTCAAAGAACATGGTTTGGGATGATAATATGGGTTGAATTAGATTAAGCATGCTATTATTGAAAATATGTGAAATATTATTTCAAAACCTTAAAGGTTAGATCCTAATTTTCGAATTATAACATGATTTTTATGTTTTTCTTGAGATGCTTTGTGATGCCCCAAATTCTGATAAGTGTTCTGATAAATGTATGTGTGCTGAGTCCCATATTGGGCATATATTGAGTCGAACTGGGCTTTATTAACAATTGTAAAGAGCCCTAATTGTAACTTGACTAGTCCTTTTGGGGTATAAACGCAGATGTGGCTAGCACTTTTCTTAGGTTGTTAAAAATGGTATCAGAGTCAACCCAGTAACTCGGTGTGAGTTTGGACATAATGGGCCCTAACGAGGACATTAGGGATTTAAGTAAAGAGATTGTGATGCTCTAAATTCTAATAAGTGTGTATATACTGAGTCCCACATTGGACATATACTGGGTCGAACTGGATTTTATTAACAATTGCAATGACCCCCAATTGTAACTTGACTAATCCTTTTGGGGTATAAACACATAAGTGGTTAACGCTTTCCTTGGGTTGTTTTATGCTAGGATGCTTGGATGCTTAGATTACATGATAAGAATAAATAACCATTATATTCTAGAAGACCAACTACGGTTGAACCAGGTGGGTGTCTAACACCTTCTCACCTTGTAACTTAGCCCCTGAGCTTAGATTGATATTGGTACATTAGGCCTTTCATATGTAATTTTCATTTTTTAGAATATAATTAGGATCAAAACCATGTATTTTTTCTTAGATTGTCTCTTGGATCAATATCATGTAATTTTTCGTTTTTATTAAAAAAAAAAAATGTAAATTACTTATACATATCAATAAAAAGGGGGAGTTCAAATGAAATTGTTAGTAATGTTAGAAACGATTTAGACTTGGCTGTTTCTACATCATAAAGACTCACTATTTCTACGTATTAAAAGTTTTGTCCTTTTTAATGAATGCATTGTACACATAACCGATTTAGCAATGCTATATATATATGTGTGCACTCTTTGTAAGACAATATAGATCATTACATGCAGTAAAAGATATATCATAAATTATACATTGTGTGGATGACCACTTAAAGAAGTATTATTTTCTTTATTTCATAACACGTTATCAGCACGAGACTCTAGCCAAATTATAAAAGGATTTTGTCCTTACTTTATCAATCACATCAAAAGGTTATTTGTGTAACACTTCAATTCACTGTAAGTTATTTTCTAATGAATTTTGTTTATCTAATTTATTTGTTATCACATTGATTCAAGCATAATACCTTAATATTTAGTTTATAATCCACTAATATTTAGTTTAATGGATTAAAAGTCCTATGAGTTTCATGTTTAACATATGTTATTTGGTAATCGGTTAAATATTAAGCAATTCCATTACATTTAATTATTCTAATCCTGTCAAAGTTGGATACAAATGATAAAAGATAAAAGATATGACTATATATGCATATAATTATATTAATTACATGTCTATTAACCTTGGATACAAATGAAATAAATAAATAAAAGGGGAATGTATACATATATTTTATATCATATTTCATATAGTCAATTTTTATTCCTATTGCAAGTTTACATTTGAATAATTTAGATTGAATATATTATTTCTTATCAAAACATTGCATGTTATAAATACTTACTTACTTAATTGTTAATATTGTTACATCTTCCATATAGATAATGTCGAACCTTACAAAACTTGAATTCGTTGCCCTTGATATTTCGGGCAAGAATTACTTATCATGGATCCTTGATGCTGAGATCCACTTGGAGGCAATGAACCTTGGAGATACTATAAAAGATGGCAACCAAGTATCCCCACAAAATCGCGCAAAAGCAATAATTTTTATTTGCCATCATCTCCATGAGGAATTAAAAATTGAGTACCTTACAGTAAAAAATCCTCTGATTCTATGGAATAACTTAAAGGAGAGATACGAGCACCCAAAAACCGTAATCCTCCCTAAAGCTCGTTATGATTGGATGCACCTAAGGTTGCAAGATTTTAAAAGTGTGAGTGAATATAATTCTGCACTTTTTAAAATCAGCTTACAATTACTATAAAAGATGGCAACCAAGTATCCCCACAAAATCGCGCAAAAGCAATGATTTTTATTTGCCATCATCTCCATGAGGAATTAAAAATTGAGTACCTTACAGTAAAAAATCCTCTGATTCTATGGAATAACTTAAAGGAGAGATACGAGCACCCAAAAAACCGTAATCCTCCCTAAAGCTCGTTATGATTGGATGCACCTAAGGTTGCAAGATTTTAAAAGTGTGAGTAAATATAATTCTGCACTTTTTAAAATCAGCTTACAATTAAAATTATGTGGGGAAAAGATCACTGATGAAGACATGTTAGGAAAAACGTACACTACATTTCATGCCTCGAATGTGCTCCTGCAGCAGCAATATCAAGAGCGTAAGTTCACAAAATATTTTGAACTCATATGTTGTCCTCTAGTAGCTGAACAAAATAATGAGCTTTTGATGAAAAATCACCAGTCTCGCCCGATCAATTCAACACCATTCCTTAAAGTGAATAGAACCTCATTTGATAATAATAGAGGATATAATGGTTGTGGGCGTGCACATGGTAGGAAACGAGGTGGACGTACTCAAAATACTTCAAGAAAGAATACCACACTTTACCACCGAAAGGGGAATTACAATGATACAAAACAACATAGAAATGGACACGGTTTACAAAATAAACCCCCAAAAACCCATGAAGAAAAATGTCTTAGGTGTGGTATGAAAGGGCATTAGCAACGTACATGTTGTATGCCTAAACATTTAGTAGACCTATACCAAGCCTCTATAAAAGAAAAAGGGAAAGGAATTGAAATGAATTTCGCTCATCACAGTGATCCAGAATATCACAAGGGTTATTCTGATATCCCAAATAAAATGGACATTACCCACCTAGATGTCTCTGATTTCTTTGAGGATGCTAACGGAAAAATTGATCATTTGATTGGTGATGAAAATGTTCATACCAATTAGCATATTTCTTTTCCAACATACTATCGCTTTGTTTTAGTATGTTATCTTGTTATGCTTTATTTTACTCTTAAAGTAATAAAGTTTAATTTATATTTTTCATATATGTAGAGGCATGAGTCTTTTTGCTGGATTTAATTCCAAGATGATGGGCGAAGACTTTTGTCTAGCAGACAATGCAACTACACACACAATCCTTAAAAATAAAAAATATTTCAACAATTATCCTTAAGTAAAGCTTATGTCAATACCATATCAGGTTCTTCGAACCTAATTGAAGGTTCCGGAAGAGCAAATATCATGTTACCAAAGAGAAAAAAACTTTTATATTGACGATGTTTTGTACTCTTCTAAATCTAGAAGGAATTTACTCAGCTTTAAGGATATACGTTATAATGGTTATCATATTGAAACCAACAATAAAAGCAGTGAAGAATATCTTTATATTACTTCAATGGCTTTGGGCCAGAAACTCATATTAGAAAAACTGCTTATTTTCTCTTTTGGGTTATATTATACCACTATGAGAACAATTGAAACAAATGTTATAGTGCACCAGAAGTACTCTGACCCAAATATATTTATGCTTTGGCATAATCGTCTTGGGCATCCGGGATCAATAATGATGCGTCAAATCATTGAGAATTCACATGGGCATCCCTTAAAGAACCAGAAGATTCTTTTCACCAAGTGACTATCCTTGTAGTGCCTATTCTCAAGGTAAACTAATCATCAGACCATCTCTTTTAAAGATTGTTGTTGAATCCCCATCTTTCTTAAAAAGAATACAAGGTGATATTTGTGGACTTATACACCCACCATGTGGGCCATTCAGGTATTTTATGGTTTGAATAGATGCATCAACTAACTGGTCACATGTTTCTCTACTTTTTACTAGGAATGTTGCATTTGCTAGACTCCTTGCTCAAATAATTAGGTTACGGGCATAATTTCTTGACTACCCAATTAAGAAAATCCGTCTAGATAATGCAGGAGAGTTTACATCTCAAGCATTTGATAACTATTGCATATCAATCGGGATTGATGTTGAATATCCTGTTGCTCATACCCATACTCAAAATGGTTTAGCTGAATCATTTATTAAAAGACTTCAAATGATTGCTCGTCCTTTACTTATGAAAACAAAACTACCTATTTCTGCTTGGGGACATGCCATATTACATGCTGCATCATTAGTTCACATTAAACCAACTGCTTACCATAAATACTCACCATTACAACTTGTTTTTGGTCAACAACCAAATATTTTTCACTTTCGCATTTTTGGTTGTGCTGTATATGTTCCTATTTCACCCCCACAACGCACTAAAATGGGCCCCCAACGTAGACTTGGAATTTATGTTGGTTTTGATTCTCCGTCAATCATTAGATATCTTGAACCCCTAACTGGTGACATTTTTAAGGCATGTTTTGATGATTGTCACTTCAATGAAACAATCTTCCCACCATTAGGGGGAGAAAAGTCATTGCCTGAAGTACGACAAGAAATCACTTGAACTGTTTTAACATTATCCCATCTTGATCCTTGTACAAATCAAAGTGAACTGGAAGTTTAGAGAATTATTCATTTGCAAGGTATTGCAAATCAATTACCGGATGTATTCACTGACAGTAAGAAAATAGTGAAATCTCACATCCCAGCTGCTAACAATCCAGCACGGATTGAAGTCCCTGAAGGACAATTAATTAATATAGCAACAAATGAATCTAAGACACGCCTAAAGCGTGAAAGATCTGTTGGTGTTAAAGACAAAATTCCCTGGAAGAGGAAAACACAAGAAAAACAAGTTGCAGCCCCTGAAGAGGCTATACCCATGAAACAGGTAACGAACATAATTAATCTATCCAAAAATTGTGCACACAAATCTCCTGAAAATGAACCTCCTGAAAAGGGAACTCCTGAAGAGTTATCCCCAGAAGAGGAGCAGGTACCTGAAAATGATGAGATCTCAATACATTATGTAAGTACAGGAGAAATATGGGATAGAAATAAAATTGTTGTCGACAACATATTTTCATTTAAAGTTGCTCTTGACATTACCAGAAGTAATGATAATGAAATTGAACCATAAACTGTCGAACAATGTCAATGTAGAAATGATTGGCCAAAGTGGAAAGAAGCAATTCAGGCAGAACTAAACTCACTATTAAAACGTGAAGTATTTGGACCTATAGTCCAAACACCTGAAGGTGTAATGCCTGTTGGATATAAGTGGGTATTTGTACGAAAGCGTAATGAGAAAAATGAAATCATAAGGTACAAAGCGCGACTTGTGGTACAAGGTTTCTCGCAGAGACCTGGCATTGATTATAAAGAAACATATTTTCCTGTAATGGATGCAATTACATTTAGATTTTTGACTTGGTAGTTGCAAAAAATTTAGATATGCGCTTAATGGATGTTGTTACAGCATATCTGTATGGGTCATTGGATAATGATATATACATGAAAATCCCTGAAGGATATAAAATGCTTGAAGCATATAATTCAAAATCCCAAAATATGTATTCTATCAAGCTACAAAGATCTTTATATGGCTTAAAGCAATCCAGTCGCATGTGGTACAATCGACTCAGTGAATATTTATTAAAAGAAGGATTTGAGAATAATCCTATTTATCCATGCGTTTTTATTAAAAAATTAGAATCCAGATTTGTTATTGTCGCGGTGTATGTTGACGATTTAAATCTTGTGGGAACTCCTGAAGAGCTCACAAAAACCACTGATTACTTAAAGAATGAGTTTGAGATGAAGGATCTCGGTAAAACAAAATTTTGTCTTGGCTTACAAATTGAACACCTTCCACATAGTATTCTTATTCATCAGTCAACATACACAGAGAAAGTCTTGAAGCACTTTCACATGGATAAAGCTCATCCTTTGAGCACTCCAATGGTTTTTCGATCACTTAATGTCAAGAAAGATCATTTTCGCCCTTAAGAAGTTGGCGAAGAAACTCTTGGTCCTGAAGTACCATACCTCAGTGTAATCGGTGCTTTGATGTACCTTGCAAATTGCACACGCCCTAACATAGCTTTTTCGGTCAATTTACTGGCAAGGTATAGTTTTGCACCAACTTTGAGATATTGGAATGGGGTCAAGCATGTATTGCGTTACCTCCGTGGAATGACTGACATGGGATTATTTTATCCAAATAAATCAAATCCACAATTAGTTGGATATGCGGATGCTGGTTATCTTTCTGATCCACACAAAGGCCGATCACAAACAGAGTATTTGTTTACTTGTGGCAACACTGCTATTTTATGGAGATCTGTTAAGCAAACTATATCTTCCACCTCCTCAAATCATTCAGAGATTATCACAATTCATAAAGTAAGTCGTGAATGTGTTTGGCTAATATCGGTAATTCAACATATTCGAGAAAAGTGTGGATTATCCTCAATCAAAGATAACCCAACAATACTATATGAAGACAATGCTGCTTGTATCACTCAAATCAGAGGAGGCTATATTAAAGGTGATAGAACCAAGCATATTTCACCAAAATTCTTTTATACACATGAGCTCTAGAAGAGCGGTGACATTGATGTTAAGCAGATACGATCAAGTGAAAATTTGGCAGATATATTCACTAAGTCATTACCGACTACAACATTAAAGAAGATAGTTCACAGCATTGGCATGCATCGACTTAAAGATCTTCTAATTTTGGACAATTGAAACTCTATGCATTCATGAGGGGGAGTAAAATTTTCTGAAGGATATATGCTGATTGTACTCTTTTTCCTTTGCTAAGGTTTTTTCCCACAGGATTTTCCTTTGTAAAGTTTTAATGAGGCAATCCTAAGGCACTAAAAAAGACACAAGAATACTGTACTATTTTTCTTTTGCCATTAGTTTTTTTCTTATTGGGTTTTTACGTGGCAAGGTTTTAATGAGGCATATTCTTAGTAAGTGATCACAAGGGGGAGTGTTAGAAACGATTTAGACTTGGTTGTTTCTACGTCATAAAGACTCACTATTTCTACGTATTAAAAGTTTTGTCATTTTTAATGAATGCATTGTACACAACCGATTTAGCAATGCTATATATATGTGTGCACTCTTTGTAAGACAATATAGATCATTACATGCAGTAAAAGATATATCATAAATTATACATTGTGTGAATGGTTACTTAAAGAAGTATTATTTTCTTTATTTCATAACAAGTAAAGGTTTTTCTTATTTTTCTCTTTTTGATAAAAATAAGTGGAGACTCCATAAGAAAGTCAAAACCCTTAATCTAGTAGGTAAGACATCATTAGTTAGGTCCTTGCATTCAGACCCATTAGACCCATTACCTGCCGTTCGTGGCTCTCATAGTAATCATGTATTTATATAATAGTATGAAATTAATATGAAAAGAACAAACAAATTTCAACTATTTTTTTTATGTATTATTTAAAATCAAATGTGTATTTTTTTTTTCTTTTTTTAACTAAAGTCTACTTTTAGCCGGCAGTGTTTTCATTTTGGCTTCCTAATTTTAAAAGTTTTCATTTTGGCCCTTTAAGCTTGTTTAATTTTTAAATGAGTCATTTTGTCAAAATCCGTTAGCTCATATTCGTTAAATGCAACGTATCAACCAGCTCAACATCTTTTATTATTATTTAATTCAATTTCATCATTTTTTAATAAACAAAACAAAGAAATTAAATTTCTGAAAAAAAAATTATTAATAATAAAATGAAATTAAAAAAATTTAAAAAAACTAATCATCTCTCTCTCTCTCTCTCTCTCTCTCTCTCTCTATATATATATATATATATATATATATATATATATATATATATATATATATATATATATATCTCATATTGATGCAGTGTGGAAACAATGATGAGAAGACATTGATTGATTTAGGGGCGGAGCCAGAAAAAAAAAATTTAGGGTGGGCTAATTGCAAAAAAAAAAAAAACTTCTTGACTAGGCTAATTGCTTAATTTAAGGTTTTTTTTTATTTATTTATTTTTTATTTTTTTATATATATAGGTAAAAAAAAAAAAAAACAACAAAACAACAAAACCTTGGCTGGGCTATAGCCCAGCCTACCCATAACGTGGCTACACCACTGAATGGAGCCCGACAAAACCCACAAGTTGGATCTACTGCAGAAAAGAAAAATGAAACAAAAATTATTGGTCTTGCATTTCCAGAATGAATTGCAAGTTGTTTGGAAGTATCTATGGTGATGGTGGCTGAGTTAAAGTTTGTCCAAGTCAACTCAATCCGACAAGCATGAGTCTCGTTGGGATTCAGAATATTCATCCAATAATTCTCTCCCATTCCTCTTTGCTTGTATCGAAAAATAATAAATTGTTTAATTATTTAATTTATGCATAATTGAATGTTAAGCAAGATGAGAGTATACATATAATTATATAAGGATATTTTAGCAAATTTGATTAGGATATAATTCCATTCTGTCATGAAATCATACTATACTAAATTATGGAATACAAGTTTAAGGTTCTATTCTAGTGTCATCACCTAACAGATGTATAGGAATACTTACCATTATAGCTTCTTGTATTCCTTATAATACTTATTTATATTCTCAAGTAATCATCATTACAATATACCAAACATTCCCTAAAAGTATTATATGTAAACATCACTCTAATATCTAGCCTCCTTGATTATCCTGTTGTTGTCTAGAAAAGTTGTTGCTAGAGAGTTCTATCTTTGAGTCTTTTTCACAAATGATAAAATAAGAGGGATTTTACAATACCCATATGGGTATAGTACCTAACAGGTTACCAAATTAGCACATTTAATGGTATCATCATCACATTTAATAATACCAATATCACATATAATGGTAACTATCATCACATTAATTAGTTAGTATCCTAATTTTACCTCACAATTGATGGTACCATCATCACATGATGTTATTTATCATCACATTGGTTAGCATCTGATGGTAACAACATCACATTTGATGGTATTAATATCACATATGATAGTATCCTATTATCACATTGATTAGTATCCTAATTTTTTTTTTATTGAAATTGTTATATTAAAATTTGGGATAGTATTTACATCACATATGGTGGTAATTACATCATAATTTATGGCCCTTATTATATATAAGTTAGTATTTGGGTCAAAATAAAATAAAAGAGACTCGATGACTTTGGGTCAAAATAAAAATAACCCCCTATACTTTTGATTTGAAATTATAAATCCTTCAACTTTAGGAAATGTCCTAATTAATCCTTATGTAACAGTTTCATCTACTCAATGGACAGAAACTGCTATCACTATATACATTTTAATAAAATATTGTAAAATTACCGCTTCAACAAGAACTTAAATCAGAGAGTCCATCATTTTTCGCATGGGGACATGTAATGGAGGATGTGAAAATTTTCTTGCGTTGGTTCAGGTCTTGGAAAGTCTAAAGTATAAATCTACTGCAACTAACAAACTTGCAGCAACCCTTGCATGTTTTGCAAAAACTTACTACGAGACCTTGTGAAATCCTTATGTATTCTCTAGAACCCCTTTTGTTTGGGGACTTGTACTCTTTTTAATTATTTCTTTTGACTTTGGGGTAACCTGCTATTATGAATTCAATTACAATAGTTTTTCTCAAGCTTATGTACACTATAATATATTTTTATAGGAATTAATACACACTCACTAATGATCTTCACTTATCTTAAATACAACAACTCTCAGTGGTTGTAGCACCCAAAAACCATCCCTAGAAGAAACCTCAAATATTATTCTCTTTGTGCATGTCTCGTGACTAAAGAGAGATACTCTTGCTCTTCTTTGCTCTCACACATGTAAAAACCTTTTCTTTATACTTTTCTGCATTAATTTAAGTATCACAAATTCTCTTTAATTTGTGCCATTTTCATAAATCTTAGAGAATACCCAAATTATGTTGTCTCTCTTCTTGCGCAACCTCCCAATAGAAAATTTATTTTTTCTCTCTTGGTTTCACGCTCTCCTTGTACTACCTCCCTAGTAAAAAACCATTTTTTTCTCTCTTGGTTTCATGCTCTATTCTATGATTTCTCTCCTCTCCTCATAGGTAGGAACCTTGGGCAAAAGCCTACTTGTAGTTGCACTCTTCATGCGATGTTGTTTCTTCTCCTCTCCCTATAGAGGAGGACCATTGGGCGAAAACCTCTATGCAGCTGCACTCTTTACACGACATTCTTTCTTCTCCACTCCCTATAGGGTAGGACCCTTAGGCTAAAGCCATCAAATACTTTGTAACACTGCCTATTTATAAGACTTAAATTTCTATTTCTTGATGTACAAGGAATGCATTAATTTTTTTGACAAAGAATAGACTTTCCTTATATATCAAGGAATAGACCTTCCTTCCACACTAAAGATTTGCCTTTTTTTTCCACACCAAGGAAACTCAAAAGTAACCAAATTAGTTTTGTTTCTTCATCAAAGAAACCCAGTTAGTTATTGCAACCAATGTTAGAATTTCAGGAGAGAAGATTTTTTAAATTCAAAAGTGCTTGGTTAACGGATCTGAGTCCACACACGCATCATCATCATCATCAGAACCAAAAAGAATGGCTCTTTGCCTGATGCAAATTTCAAATAGAGTTGTTCTCTAATACGTCATGAGAAAAAATAACACCACACACCCACACCCACCAAAAAGAATGACTTTTAGATGGTGTTTTTCTCAAATACGAAATGAGAAAAAATCACCCACACACACCAAAAAGAATGACTTTTAGATGGTGTGGTTCTCAAATACCTCATGAGAAAAAATAACATTCTTTTGGGTTCTAAATACAAGGTATAGACATCATGGATCCAGATCTTCTGTAATACATTTTAAAGTAAAAAGTATTGCATGATGCAATAGCTAGCTTTTCCCATTCTTTTTTTTTTTTTTTCAAATTTTTATTTTATTTTTATTATTGTATTATATTATTTTTTTAATTCAATGACTGAGATTGATAATTGACTTTTTTAATTTTCAATCTCAACCATTCAAAACTATTGCACCATACAATACTTTTTTTTTAAAGTATTGCATGGGATTCGGATCTAGACATCATGATATTTTATGAAGATACAGACTTAAAAAAAAAAAAGTTGATGGGAGGGAGCTAAAAACAAGAGACTCGAGTATAAGATGCAACAATAATTTTTCCTTTGATTAATTACACCAATCTCTTTTTAGGTTTATTGAAATTATATATTTCCAAACTTTTTTATTTCATCTACTCAATGGACAGAAACTGCTATCACTATATACATTTTAATAAAATATTGTAAAATTACCGCTTCAACAAGAACTTAAATCAGAGAGTCCATCATTTTTCGCATGGGGACATGTAATGGAGGATGTGAAAATTTTCTTGCGTTGGTTCAGGTCTTGGAAAGTCTAAAGTATAAATCTACTGCAACTAACAAACTTGCAGCAACCCTTGCATGTTTTGCAAAAACTTACTACGAGACCTTGTGAAATCCTTATGTATTCTCTAGAACCCCTTTTGTTTGGGGACTTGTACTCTTTTTAATTATTTCTTTTGACTTTGGGGTAACCTGCTATTATGAATTCAATTACAATAGTTTTTCTCAAGCTTATGTACACTATAATATATTTTTATAGGAATTAATACACACTCACTAATGATCTTCACTTATCTTAAATACAACAACTCTCAGTGGTTGTAGCACCCAAAAACCATCCCTAGAAGAAACCTCAAATATTATTCTCTTTGTGCATGTCTCGTGACTAAAGAGAGATACTCTTGCTCTTCTTTGCTCTCACACATGTAAAAACCTTTTCTTTATACTTTTCTGCATTAATTTAAGTATCACAAATTCTCTTTAATTTGTGCCATTTTCATAAATCTTAGAGAATACCCAAATTATGTTGTCTCTCTTCTTGCGCAACCTCCCAATAGAAAATTTATTTTTTCTCTCTTGGTTTCACGCTCTCCTTGTACTACCTCCCTAGTAAAAAACCATTTTTTTCTCTCTTGTTTCACGCTCTATTCTATGATTTCTCTCCTCTCCTCATAGGTAGGAACCCTGGGCAAAAGCCTACTTGTAGTTGCACTCTTCACGCGATGTTGTTTCTTCTCCTCTCCCTTTAGAGGAGGACCATTGGGCGAAAACCTCTATGTAGCTGCACTCTTCACACGGCGTTCTTTCTTCTCCTCTCCCTGTAGGGTAAGACCATGGTTTTAAAAACCGGACTGGACCGGCCGGTTCAACCGGTTGAACCGAAGACCGGTGTTTGATCCGGTCCGGTTTTCTTAAAAAACCAAAAGTTCTCAAAAAATGACTAAAACCTGGAAACCGACGGTTCAACCAGGTAAACCGCAAGCCGCTACGGTTGAACCAGTTATGAGCCGGTTCAGCTATTTCAAAAACTCACCGTTTTTAACTTGTTTTTTTTTGTTTCTTCTCCAACCTAAACCTCTTTCAGCTATTTCTGTCTCATCTCGAGCCGGCCGTTTCTCTCTCAAGTCTCAGGCAGGGCTCAACTTCTTCTTTAAAAAAAAAAAAAAAATTATACCTATATTTCAAAAAATAAAAATAATTAACCCAGTCCAATTCTTAATCTAGACCACCGCTCAGTAATCTGAAATCTGAAATCTCAAATCACAAAAGATGAAGATGAGAAGATAATTCAAAGAAGGCGTGAGAATGAAAAAAAGAAAAATAAAAAAAAGAAGAAGGTGAAGATCATGGTCGTGAGAATGAAAAATAAAAAATAAAAGAAGGTGAAGATCACTGAAGATCATGGTCGTGAGAACAAAATATTAAAAATAACATGACATGAGAAGAAAGCTTCAGGCTGCAAGATGAGAGAAAATGAGCAGAGAGAGGCACACTGTGAGACTGGGAAAAAAAATGTGAAGAAAGAGTGTCTGAGAAGTGAGAAGGAAATTGGGAGATAAGAAAAAAAAGTGAGAAAGTACTTTACGTTGGAATTTGCAATGTAAAATCAGGTGGAAGGTTCCTACTTTGCAAATACCACCACACATGTGTTTATTTACATAAATGCCATCTTTAATTTTTTATTTAATTTTTTCCTTTTAATAGCCAAGATTATCACTTTATTATTATTATTATTTATATAAAAAAAATACAATTATATTAGATTTGTTAATTTAAATCACTTTTATATAAAATAGGAACTATATTAGATTCATTAATTTAAATTATTTAGTTTAATAATAGTAATATGTATTAGTATTATTATTCAAGGTTGTGGGAATTGGTTGGTGAATTGTTGAAAGGATGCCCTAAGTGACTATTGAGACTTGTGATGTTAATGTTATCAAATGAACATTTAATGTTCTTTGTTTTTTAGATGTAATGGAATTAAGAAGTAATTTGATTTAATTGAAGGATTATTATTTATATGGTTTAAGGATCATTATTTTGTAATGTTAATATGTTTAGTAATATATTTATTTAATTGAAGAATTATTATTTATATGGTTTAAGGATCATAGTTACATTTTGCTTAATTTTTATTTTTTTCGCAAAATATAAGATGTGAAAAATCATATAAAATGTTTTAAAATTTGTTAACCCTATTTTATTAGTTACAAATTGTTTATGTATTTATTTAATTATTTATATAATTTTAAAATTATTAATTAAATTATTTATGACGTCACCGGTTCGACCACCGGTCCGACCCCAGTCGGACCACTAGTACGGGAACCACTCTCCTTTCCGGTTCTCTTCCCGGTCCGGTTTTTAAAACCATGGGTAAGACCCTTAGGCTAAAGCCATCAAATACTTTGTAACATTGCCTATTTATAAGACTTAAATTTCTATTTCTTGATGTACAAGGAATGCATTAATTTTTTTGACAAAGAATAGACTTTCCTTACATATCAAGGAATAGACCTTCCTTCCACACCAAAGATTTGCCTTTTTTTTCCACACCAAGGAAACTCAAAAGTAACCAAATTAGTTTTGTTTCTTCATCAAAGAAACCCAGTTAGTTATTGCAAACAATGTTAGAATTTCAGGAGAGAAGATTTTTTAAATTCAAAAGTGCTTGGTTAACGGATCTGAGTCCACACACGCATCATCATCATCATCAGAACCAAAAAGAATGGCTCTTTGCCTGATGCAAATTTCAAATAGAGTTGTTCTCTAATACGTCATGAGAAAAAATAACACCACACACCCACACCCACCAAAAAGAATGACTTTTAGATGGTGTGAAATGAGAAAAAATCACCCACACACACCAAAAGAATGACTTTTAGATGGTGTGTTTCTCAAATACCTCATGAGAAAAAATAACATTCTTTTGGGTTCTAAATACAAGGTATAGACATCATGGATCCAGATCTTCTGTAATACATTTTAAAGTAAAAAGTATTGCATGATGCAATAGCTAGCTTTTCCCATTCTTTTTTTTTTTTTTTTTTTTTCAAATTTTTATTTTATTTTATTATTGTATTATATTATTTTTTTAATTCAACGACTGAGATTGATAATTGACTTTTTTAATTTTCAATCTCAACCATTCAAAACTATTGCACCATACAATACTTTTTTTTTTTAAAGTATTGCATGGGATTCGGATCTAGACATCATGATATTTTATGAAGATACAGACTTAAAAAAAAAAAAGTTGATGGGAGGGAGCTAAAAACAAGAGACTCGAGTATAAGATGCAACAATAATTTTTCCTTTGATTAATTACACCAATCTCTTTTTAGGTTTATTGAAATTATATATTTCCAAACTTTTTTATAAATGATACCATGTTAAGGTTTTTATAATTGCAATAGATAAATCCATATATTGTTACGTTGTACTATGCACTTTCCTAATAGAATATTTTATTTATAATGAAAAAAAGATTCATACTCAATTGTACAAATTTCATGATGAGATGAGGGAGGGAAGTGTTATTTCATCCATAATTTGGGTATGAATTTTTTTCTAAAAGAAATATTTTGTTAATAAAGTGAAGCATGTACTTATCTATTATATTTATGGAACCCACAAGATGAAAGTGTCATTTATTCAAACTTTAGAGGAGTGTCATTTCGATACACATCAAGAGATGTTTACACTTCTTCCTCACTTGCACATATAATCTTGGTCTACCCTTTTAAAGTTCTTTTGTCTATGTTTTTATGCTTCATGTATATGACTTCAATCGGAGCATCATATATATGGCAAACACATATAAGAATCAATTTGTATTCCATATGGAAGCCCTAAATGGGCAAGTGAAGCCCCTAGAAACTATTGTGGAGAACATTAAATTTCTCTCTTTTTGGACTTTGATTTTTGTAGCTTAGTCTGGGCACCTAGATCCGCTAATAGTTTACTATTAGCCCACTGGCTTGGCAAGGAGTCTTTAACATTGAATATGTTTAGTAGTATTCAGTAAAAAAGAGAATATGTTTGGTAGTTTTGATTATGGTTCTCTTCCCCAAAGACTTTAGAAGCCAGCTGGGAAGATTTATGTAATTTTGTTTCTCTTTAATGTCAAATCTTATGTGTTTTAGCAAAACAAATTGAATTCCATATGAAAGCCCTAAATGGTCCTTGAGAGATGGAAACTATTGTGGAGAACATTAAATTTCTCTCTTTTTGGACTTTGATTTTTGTAGTATTGGGCACCTAGATCTGCTAATAGTTTACTATTAGCCCACTGGCTTGGCAAGGAGTCTTTAACATTGAATATGTTTAGTAGTATTCAGTAAAAAAGAGAATATGTTTGGTAGTTTTGATTCTGGTTCTCTTCCCTGAAGGCTTCAGAAGGCAGGTGGGAAGATTTATGTAATTTCGTTTCTCTTTAATGTCATATCTTATGTGTTTTAAGCAAAACAAATTGAATTCCATATGCAAAATATCATCAGCAGTGACATTATATCATGAAAAAATCATGTCATATAGCAACCAAAAATTTCCATGCACCAATGCTCTTGCATGATACAAGGGTTTATAATGTAGGAAAATAAAGAGAAAGGAGTGAAAAGCAAGTTCACGTACAAATGGCCCACTTCAAAAGTTTGAAGGGATTATGTGGTCCAATGGCAAGCAGACAGTATTTCATGTCCACTACAACTACAAATCCCAATTCTGGAAGCCACGCGTTCGGCACGAGAACGGGAGTGCGAGTGGGGAACACTCTTTATTAGAATAATTCGTACAAAGAAAACAAAGCCAAGTGGGAAAGAGATTCGGTGGTGGTGAAAGTGAGTGGGCCGCACGTGCCACTTCACTCGATTCATTGACACGCGTCTTGGTCCATATTGAGTGTTTAGTCTTTAAACCCCCCATAGAATGTAGGACCCACACCCACTAAAAAGGGCAAAGTCTAGGTTAAAGGTATCCTCCAGACTCCACTATCTTTGTCCATGACAAACTACCCCAATAAGGGAAGCAAAAACAGTAAAATGTCGTTTGGTTCACCAATGGATTTCACCACTTTACTTTCTTAGATTCATTTACCGTACTATCAATATGGAGGGTTGTCGTTTTACTTTTACTTTTAGTTTTAGTTTTAATGACATTTAGGGCATGTTTGATACATTAGTATAATAACTACCACAATCTAATAACTAAAATAGTATTGGAAATTAGTAATACTGTTTTCATTATATGTGGATATTTATCATACAAGACAAAATTAAAAACTTAGGGTATGTTTGGTGACTATTTTTTATTTTCTGTTTTCTAAAACTTGTATTTGGGTGTTTTGAGAATTGTAATAAAAACCAATATTATAATAGTTTTGAGAACAAAAAATTTGTTTGGTAGATGTTTTGGACATTTTTGTAGTAATGTTTTCATTTATTATTTTATTATTATTATTGTACAGCAACCACCACAAGACCCACCAGTCATAGCAACCACAACCACCGATGATCACAGCTGGCCATCGGCAATCACCAGCAACCACACCAACTTCAACCTCAACCACAACCACCAGACACAGCAACCACACCCACCTGAAAGCACACCCATCGGTAATGCCATCGTGACCCACCACAAGACCCACCACAAAATCAACAAAAGCCCCACCACCAGCCACCACAAACCAACAAAAGCCCACAAAAAATTCAACAAAACCCCACCATCGGCGACCACAAACCAACAAAACTCCATCGCGAGAGAGAGAGAGAGAGAGATCGGTCCTTTCGCGAGCCACATTGGGCGAGGGAGAGATTGGCCTCAGATCGGTGAAGCCCAGATGTCCACCGCGAAGCCAGGCGACCACCGCGAAGACCACCGAGAGCCACGTTGGGTGAGGGAGAGATCGGCACCGTAAACAATGTCAGGTGAGAGAGAGGGAAAGGTTTCTGATGAAAGAGAGAATTTTTTTTTTATTATTATTAAACAGTAAACTTGAGTACAGAATAACAAAAATGAAAACATCAAAAAGATGTTCTCAAAATATTGGATTTGAATATTAGTTGTACAATGTTTGGATTTAAATACAAAAACAGAATCCAATTGCCAAACAAAAAATTTTGTGGTGGGACCTGTGATTTGTTGGATTTGAGTGCAGAAAACTGGATTTGAATCCAGCAACCAAACATACTCTTATTATGCACCCATCTTAACTATAGAGTCAATAAATTGATTAGTCTCACAATAAACGTGGTCTAGTTTATGATTGATGAAACTCTTCAATAGATTCTTGTAATTTGAAAATAAGAAGCAGATGTTTCATGATTTCATCAGCCTGTTAAAACTTAGAACACAAGCCTCCACCAAAAAGATTATAAACGATGACATTTACGACATCAAGCTCAACATACAGTTTACAGCACCAAACTCTAAGGTTAAGAGGAGTCCACCTCACAAAGCTCATAAATAATTCTACTAAAATGTTAGTAGTTGAACCAATTGATTTAGAGAAAACCCATGACCAATTTCATTCACTATCGATCCCTAAGAAGCACCCCTCCACCAATACTAACCTCGGATTACTAATAGAAGAGTCATCCCTCTTAAGTTTAAACCACCCCACTAAAGGTTTACACAATTTTAGAGGGATGGTCGACCTATTCAGCTTAGGAGAGAAATTAAGAGCCACAGCAAAAAAAAATTAGTGACTTCTTGAAGCAAACTATAAAAATAGACGGGTTGACTAGCCCACTTTGAAACACGAAATTATTCCTATGTAGCCAAAGGTGTCAAACTCTCATAGGAAATAGTACTAACATTTGAGCACTTTGAGATCTTAGGAATCTTTATTAATTATATATCAATTTAATAGAAAAAATGATCAGATAAAAAAACTTTCACCAAGAGAGAGAGAGAGAGAGAGAGAGAGAGAGAGATGATTTACATTTCCAATAATTGGACGAAGAGTTGTATAATTGAGGGTGGTAGGAACCACAATTTGGATTTAAAAAATTAGTTTGACCTAATTATAAGCATTGACTAAATCTGGATAATGCTTATTCCTTTATTATATTGATAAAAAAAAAAAAGAAAAAAAAGAAAAGAAAAGTTCTAATGAAGGGTGTGATGACATTTGGATGAATATGTGTTGCAAATTTACTACTGATCGAATCCAACGTCATAATTAAATAGGGCAAATTGCATAATCACTCCCTGAGGTTTGGTTCAGTTGCAAACAGACCCCTTAGGGTTTTTATTTTTCAATATAACCACCTGGGGTTTTTAAATTGGTGAAATTGACCGCTCTAAGTATATTTTTTGTCAATTTTGCTAACAAAATTTGTCATATGCATTGTATGCGACCACTTTATAATAAAAAATTCATTATTATAAACCCAAGTGCAATACATATAACAAATTTTGTTAGCAAAATTGACAAAAAATATACTTAGAGGGGTCAATTTCACCAATTTAAAAACTTCAGGTGATTATATTGCAAAATCAAAACCCCAAGGGGTTTGTTTGCAACTGAGCCAAACCCCAGGAGATGATTATGCATTTTAGCCAATTAAATATGCTAATTTGATGCGTGGGATATTTTATTACTTTAAAATCCATTTGACCAACTTTATTTCTTCCTTTTTTTTTCTTTTTTTTTTTGGGCTTGTTGGTAAGCTGTTTTGCTTTCCGCAATATCAAAGGTTGGAGATGGAAAAAGAAAACTTGTTTAAAATCCATTAGGGAAAAGAGCTCGTGACACCACCTATGCTTTCAAGTGTTAGTCTTTTCAACTTTAAGCATTTTTTTTCATACACTATCACCATAAAATAGAATATGGACCATCTTTTTTTCCTTTCAAACAAACAGAGAGCACCACGTATATATTTATACATACAATAACACAAAAACAACATAACAAAGAGTTGGGCGCGGTATATTTCTTTCTAGAACTCTTGTATGTCATGAGATGTTAATATATATTATATGGTTAGAACCGGGTTTGTGGGGATCATTAGCGGGATTACATACATTTCTATGATGGGGTCAATTGATCCCACTTAAATAAAAAATAACTTTTTTTTTACTAAGGTATATAACTATATATATCAATTTTTTTGGGATTTTAGAAGTTGGTACTATTAAAACAAAAAACAAAAAGTGCAGTCAATATTACTCAAATCACATGATGATCACATATGTCTTTTATTTCTCTTTTTCTTCTTTTCCTTA
This sequence comes from Fagus sylvatica, assembly GCA_907173295.1. NCBI lineage: Eukaryota > Viridiplantae > Streptophyta > Magnoliopsida > Fagales > Fagaceae > Fagus > Fagus sylvatica. The sequence continues at coordinate 13,570,335 of OU015771.1, read as the reverse complement.
GCTTGTTTTCCCTCTCAATCTGTTTCCTCTTTTTCTTTTTTTCCGTAGCTTGTTATCTCTTTCATTTGTTTCCCTTCTTTCTTCTTTTATGATTCTTACAATAGTAACTGATGGGAATATTTACCAACTTTTACTTAAGTCAGCAACGATGACCTTCTACCCTTTCAAGATGTCGATCGTCCAACCCCCAAGCCCAATGATGACCGTCTACCAGGCATGCATATCCATCCCAGCTGTCCGTGACTCATCCCTTATCCATTACGGGAATGCAGCGGGACAGCTCACCAAGTCAAGCCTCCACCATCAACAAGCTCTCTCCGCGAATCTGGGAAGGCGAGGCCATGCAACCACGTCCGGCACTACACTCCAAACAAGCCAACAACCTTCCAGATCGAAGGGCAACCAAACCACCACGTGTCTCTAGATCCAATGGAGTCCGGAAGGCCACGTGTATGACCAAAAGGCATAAAATGCCATTCTCTCACCTATTCTCAGGTATGAGCAGTACTTTTGAACACAGAATCACTCTCTCAAGGTTTTTCTAATAAACTCCGACTAACAAAAGCATCGGAGCCTCCTAGGCCGGCCCCAAACCGGTGCCCTCTCCGATCACTCTCTTGTCTCTTGCAGGTCTTCCGCTCCTCGGCTCGCTTGACGGCAGTCCACTGATTTTCCAGCAACATCATTTCTTAGCTGGTTGTGCAACTGTTGATATGAAGATGCAAACTCCGATCATTTCCATGGAGATGCAATTTCCAGACATCATCAGTTGGCGCCGTCTGTGGGAAAGGTGACTTTTCCTATTACAAATTGCACAACCGTCAAACTTCTTTCTTAGCCTTCAAAGATGGGAAACAAACACCACTACGGTGTAGAACGTCACCCGATCTATCGGTCCCCGGCGAAATCTTCATCATCAGAGCTGTCACGCCCTTCCACGCGCCGTCGGAAAGAAGACCTTCCTTTCTACGCACCGCCGGAGTGAAGACCTTCCTATCCACGCACAACCGGAGCCATTAGAGTCTCAAAGACTCCCTTCCAATCACCCGATCAAGCAACGGGCTCTACCGTTGGACAAAACGTTGCCCGATCTACCAAGCCTAGTCGGAAACTTCTAAATCGGAGTTGTGACGCGCTTCCACGCGCCGGCGGAGTGACGACCTTCCTTTTCACGTGTCTTCATGTGCTCGCCACGTGACTGTATGTGTTGACACCCATCAAGCGCACGCCAACATGCTGCAAGCACATGCCATGTGCCACGTGTCATGCCCCCATGATGCCACATCAGCATCCTTATCAGCCCAAATGGCGACGTCATCCGTGTGACGTCAACAGTGTGAGCATGGATTGTTAAAAAATTATGACGACCTTCCAGCCCCACCCAGAAGGAAAAGGAAGATAGATACATGGCCCTTGTAGGGACTGTCTTCCAACTTCTACAGAAAAGTGACAGTTGAAGACATGATCCTTCCAACGACGGTCTTCCAATTTCCTTAGTAAGGTGAAGACCGTCAACAATTTTCAGGGCTTCTAGCCTCGCCTCGAAGCTATGTCTCTTTCACCTTACTCCTCTTTTATGTATTATCTTTTCATTAGAAAGATGATAAACAATAAATTATTTAAGGTTGCTTTTAATATGTTTGTTATACACTAAAAAATAATCTAAAAGGGAAATACCCGACCTCGAATAAAATATAGAAATCACATGAATATTTCTGTATATATACATATGTGTGTTGCTTTAACCTTTGAGGATGAGAAATCTTGAAATGTCTATGTTTGGAAGGTTTATAAGACCAGCTTAATGTCCTTGAGCTAAAGTTGGTAGTGTTGTTTTACAACACAATTTAAAGTTACATTTTCCATGTAAGAATTATAACTCTTTGCATACATACAAATAATTGAAATAAGTTTTCACACAAGACTAATTATCTCAAATGAAATTACATGTAATGTAATTGTTCAATTCGAATAGTTAATTGATGATGCAAAATCACATTGTTCATTAATTGAAATATTATCATCTATATGCTTACTTAGACGATCTATTTATCGTTTTTTCCTCCACAATTATTGCAAACCAGATTATTGCGTAGATGGACGACCGTCCATCCATTATATGCAACTTTGTGTTTGACTTGATTAAAGCATGACGTCATCTTTTCTCATGCCATATTAGGCGTTATGACCCAAAAAAATATATATTCAACTTGTTTATTAAGATCATTGGTAATCTCGCAACAAATATGAGCCCTATAGAGAAGGGCCACAAGAGAGATCAGTTCAACCACACCATGATTAAGGTTTAAGGATCTACTTCTACTATGGCTCCTATAAGCATCAAGGGGCTGAAGTCTAAGGACCCACTCCTACAAGCATGTGACTTCTATAAGCCTCTCGAAGCAGAACCCCTGGCAACAATTTCAGAAAGGAATGTCAAAAATTTCGTCTGGAAGGGCGTCATTTGTTGATTTGGGATTCGAAGTGTCCTAATTTCAGACAATGGGAAGCAATTTGACAACGGACCCTTTAGAGAGTTATGTAGTCAATTGAACATAAAGAACCACTATTTGTCCCCCAGACATCCACAGCCCAATGGCCAAGTTGAAATTACAAACCGAACCTTGCTTAAACAGATTAAGACCCGGCTTGAAGGGGCAAAGAGTAAGTGGGTGGAAGATCTTCCAAGTGTATTGTGGGCATACAGAACCACTGTCAGAATTCCAACAAAAGAAACTCCCTTCAAGCTAACCTTCGGTACAGAGGCCATTATCCTCGTTGAAATCGGGCTAACCACCCTAAGGACGACCTTCCACAAAGAAGAAGAAAATGAAGGGCAACTTCATTTGAACCTTGATCTCCTAGATGAAACAAGGGAAAAAGCAGCACAAAGAATTGCACTTTACCAAGGAAAGATGGCCAGATATTATAACACCAAGGTAAAGCTCCGACGCTTTGAAGTCGGTGACTGGGTCTTAAGGAAGGTCACCCAAGCAACTAAGGACCCGTCACAGGGAAAGCTAGGCCCTAATTGGGAAGGTCCTTACAAGATCATCCAATATTACCGAAGGGGTACTTATCATCTAGAAGACCGTCATGGAAAGAAGCTGCCTCACCCATGGAACGCTGAGCACCTCAAGAAATACTACCCTTGAGGTACGCACATCAGTTACCTTTTTATGATAAATAAGTTTGTATACTCAAACAATATCTTTTATCCATGAATGGAAGACCGTCTTCACTAACATAATTGTCTAAATATGCTTGCTGTCGCCCAAATATTATCAATCATTATCTTGACAGGCATCTCTAAAAAATTAGACACCCATGAGGTGAATTCATGGTGGAAGACCGTCGAGAAGATCGCTCTTCTACAAAAAATTAGACACCTATGAGGCGCATTTATAATGGAAGACCGTCGAGATGATCGCTTTTCTACAAAAGTTAGACACCCACGAGGTGCATGTCAGACACCCACGAGGTGCAAAAGTTAGACACCCACGAGGTGCAAGTTAGATACCCACGAGGTGCAAAAGTTAGACACCCACGAGGTGCAAACGTTAGACACCCACGAGGTGCAAAAATTAGACACCCACGAGGTGCAAAAGTTAGACACCTATGAGGTGCACAAGTCAGACACCTATGAGGTGCACAAGTCAGACACCCACGAGGTGCAAATGTTAGACACCCACGAGGTGCATCTACGATAGAAGACCGTGAAGACTGCTCTTCTACCCATCAACCGGAAATAGACGATAGAAGAGGTGCCGAAGAAGACCGTCAAGAACGCTCATCTTCCACATATTATCATGTTAGACACCCACGGGGTGCATCTAAAGAAGAAGATCATCAAGGACGCTCATCTTCTACATATTATCATGTTAGACACCCACGGGGTGCATCTAAAGAAGAAGGTCGTCAAGGACTCTCCTCTTCTACATATTATCATGTTAGACACCCACATGGTGCATCTAAAGAAGAAGATCGTCAAGGACGCTCCTCTTCTACATATTATCATGTTAGACACCCACGGGGTGCATCTAAAGAAGAAGATCGTTAAGAACGCTCCTCTTCTACATATTATCATGTAGACACCCACGGGGTGCATCTAAAGAAGAAGATCGTCAAGAACGCTCATCTTCTACATATTATCGTGTTAGACACCCACAAGGTGCATCTAAAGAAGAAGATCGTCAAGAACGCTTATCTTCTAAATATTGTCAAGTTAGCCACCCATGGGGTGCACCTATAGAAGAAGATCGTCAAGAACGCTCCTCTTCTAAATATTATCAAGTTAAACACCCACGGGGTGCATCTAAAGAAGAAGGTCGTCAAGAACGCTCATCTTCTAAATATTATCAAGTTACACACCCACGGGGTGCATCTAAAGAAGAAGGTCGTCAAGAACGCTCATCTTCTAAATATTGTCAAGTTAGCCACCCACGGGGTGCACCTACAGAAGAAGGTCGTCAAGAACGCTCATCTTTTAAATATTATCAAGTTAAACACTCACGGGGTGCATCTAAAGAAGAAGGTCGTCAAGAACGCTCATCTTCTAAATATTATCAAGTTACACACCCACGGGGTGCATCTAAAAAAGAAGGTCGTCAAGAACACTCATCTTCTAAATATTGTCAAGTTAGCCACCCACGGGGTGCACCTATAGAAGAAGATCGTCAAGAATGCTTATCTTCTAAATATTGTCAAGTTAGCCACCCATGGGGTGCACCTATAGAAGAAGATCGTCAAGAACGCTCATCTTCTAAATATTATCAAGTTAGGCGCCCACAGGGTGCACCTACAGAAGAAGATCGTCAAGAACGAATCTCCTCTTCTAAATATTATCGAGTTAAACACCCTCGCGGTGCACCTTACAGAAGAAGGTCATTAAGAATGCTCCTCTTCTGAATACTATCAAGTCAGTCACCCGCGTGATACATCTAGCAGAAGAATGTCATCAAGAATGAATCCCCTCTTCTGAAATTATTAAGATAGACACCCACGTGATGCATCTTCTAGAAATTATCAAGTCAGACACCCACATGGTGCGTCTTAAAGAAGAAGGTCGTCACAGATAAAGTCGCCCTTCTGAAAATTATCAAGTTAGACATTCACGTGGTGCATCTTCCAGAAAAAGGTCGTCAAAGACAATGCCACTCTTCTAGAAATAGTCGAGACTCCTACAAAGGACGTCTTCCTAAAGGTAAACATAACTTGGACAAAAATACAGGTCACACCTCTTCCAGAAAAGGTAAACATGACTTGAGTTAGAAGGTCTTCATCTACAAAAGAAAAACACTTGCCAAATCCGTGGGAAAACATAACAACGCTCGAAATAGGGATGTATCTACACAAACAAAAAATATCGAAAGTGCTTAACTCTAAAACAAAAGTACGGAAAAAGAGAAATCAAGGCGCTTCCTTGTCAATTGGTGGAAGAATAACCTAGCCATCCATAAGGCTGACAGCCGGATCGTCACTTTGATCACCACTTGGAGAAGTAGATTGGACATCAGACGGAGTGACTGCATGTTCCTTAGACTGAACGTCATCCTCTTTGTCCTCATTTTCACTATCCTCTTCCATAGCAGTGGTGGCTTCATCATTAGATATCTTCACCATGGACCAATCTTGAGTACATCCAAAAGCAAGAGTAGTTCTCTTCTTGAAATGTTCGAAACCCCCAACATAAAAGCGACGAGTGTCGTCTTGAGAGGAAAGAAGGTCGTCTTTCTTTCGAAAGTCGGCTTCCAAACCCTTCACCTGTTTCCTCAAAGTCTCTCTCAGCGTGAAAGTCTTCCATTGTCTTTTCATTAGCAACAATCTTGATTTGAGCCACGTCTAACCTAGCTCTAAACTTCACATACTCGTCTTCTGACAAGTGAGGCCTTAAACCTACAACGAACATTTGGCTTGTAGCTTGAATGATGGAAATTGGAGTCAGAAGAAGAAAAAATAACCTCAAAACCATACAAACAAAAGAAAAAGTGAATCTCATTAGACATATGGCTGGAAGACCGTCAACAGTAGAGAAATATATAAGGGAAAAATCCCAGTTATCCTCGTAAAAGAAAAATGTTGGTTTCCAAGATTGATTGGATTATGGAAAATCTGGAATCCGTCTCAGTGAACTATGATGATAGGTAAAACCCCAGATCCCTGGTGAAGCAACCACGTTTGACAACTTACAGTAAAAGAGAAGCTCATCCACGATAAGTTCATCTTCTCCTCCACTGACTACCCTTCAGAGTACCTGAAGACCGATCACAATACGCCAAGTATTTGGGAATCAACTAGCTCGGACCTAAACCAAGACAATGAAATATCTCTTCTCGAAAGGCCTAAAAAGAATGTGAGATCTCCCTTTTGTCCTTGACTTTTCATATTCCGAAGGTCATCTACGTAGACAACCACGGAATAGGGGGGCAACTGATGGGAATATTTACCAACTTTTACTTAAGTCAGCAACGACGACCTTCTACCCTTTCAAGATGACGATCGTCCAACCCCCAAGCCCAATGACGACCGTCTACCAGGCATGCATATCCATCCCAGCTGTCCGTGACTCATCCCTTATCCATTACGGGAATGCAGCAGGACAGCTCACCAAGTCGAGCCTCCACCATCAACAAGCTCTCTCCGCGAATCTGGGAAGGCGAGGCCATGCAACCACGTTCGGCACTACACTCCAAACAAGCCAACAACCTTCCAGATCGAAGGGCGACCAAACCACCATGTGTCTCCAGATCCAATGGAGTCCGGAAGGCCACGTGTATGACCAGAAGGCATAAAATGCCATTCTCTCACCTATTCTCAGGTATGAGCAGTACTTTTGAATACAGAATCACTCTCTCAAGGTTTTTCTGATAAACTCCGACTAACAAAAGCATTGGAGCCTCCTAGGCCGGCCCCAAACCGGTGCCCTCTCCGATCACTCTCTTGTCTCTTGCAGGTCTTCCGCTCCTCGGCTCGCTTGATGGCAGTCCACTGATTTTCCTGCAACAGCATTTCTTGGCTGGTTGTGCAACTGTTGATATAAAGATGCAAACTCCGATCATTTCCATGGAGATGCAATTTCCAGACATCATTAGTAACTAATTTTGTTTGTTTTTGTTTATTGTTTATAAAATAGGATATAGGTGGATCTAGTTCTGGTTTTGCGCCTAGCCCCTCAACAGATTTCTGATGGGCTACCATCCGGGCCGTATTTCCTACGGTTGTAATCCACTTGAAATACACGTTTGAGGACAAGTTTTTTAAAAATTCTCAATTAATTGCAGAGCAGCTGCAGCAATGGCTCACTTTTTAGTAGATATCTAAACAAGATTGTCGGTAGAAATGTTTCTAGTATAACTGCGTAACTGATTTTCGTATTTGTCTTCCCGGGTGACGTCAACGGCCACAATAAAATCTACCGCCCTCTTAGTAATTGGAAGAATTAATCGTTTTTGGATTTGGTATGGGATTTTTTTTTTTACTTCTTTTTCCTTATTTGTTGGTTGTGTGAATATTGATGAGTCATTAAATTAACATACGTGGCGTTTAATTATTGGAATGGTGGATAGATGACGTGGTTCACCTGGTGGACTGAATAATTTCTCCTGAAATAGCCCCTTCCTCATTACAAGGGAGCTTGATCTGCTTAATTTATTTATTTTTATTTTTTTTTACCATTGGTGACCTGCTCTCTAAATTAGTAATTATGGTAATGCCTACATAAGACAAGTCTTATATCAAACATATCAAAATATATTCCAAATAATAATAAAATTTCAATTTAACTTGTCAGAAAATTTTCATATTAATCTCCAACCAAAAACATATATACTATATGAACAACACACATAGACCTAATAAATAAAACAATAACAATAACAATAACAATAACAATTCATCTTATATCATGTTATTTGTTTGAAATATTTTTAGAGCAATTTATTATCTTTAAAACACTTTTATCATGATATATACATAACTTCAAATCATTGTAGATTGTTCAAAATATTATTTTTCACAGGCTAGTATTCTTTCATTTCAAATAATACAATATTTATCTTTTTAATATTCTTGTACCTAAGTAATAGAGATATGATTCATTTCAAATAATTAATTTTGTCCTAGCACTAGCAGAATAATAAAAATACCAAAAATCTTGAATTTGCCGCGAATAAAAAACATTTAAGAATCATATATTATACCGTAGTAGGTAAGAACAATATCAATAACAATAAATATAAGAATAACATTAACAAATGTATTTTAACAATGTATTTTCTTTGGGTAGCTTCCGGGGATGTAATTATTAACATAAACTTGATTTGGTTTTATCTTCAAAGATAAAAGGCTCTCGCTTGATAGGATGGTTAAGAGTTGTTGAACATTTAATGCTAGCACGTCTAAGATGTTACAAGTATAAAAATTTCAAAATTAGAGGATTAAAATAAAAACATTTCTAAAATTAAGGGTCAAAAATAGACTTTAGTCTAAAATAAAGTTTACTAAAAATTAAATAAAATAAAGAAGAAAAATACTCTAATTTGGAGGAATAACCATATAAAAATATGACTTGTCCTAGTATTTTGTTCATCTAAACTTCATATCAACATTGGTTTTCTAACATAAAATTTAAATGTTTTAAATTCAGTTGAGTTTATATGGACGTCATTTAAGAAATCTAACTCAAATATAGCATGAGGTTATATAGATCTTGATGTACTTGCCATATCTTTCGGCGAATCTAACAATCTGTAATTAAGATACCGAATGTAAGTCATGTCCTGTAGTAATTGCTCCACACTCTCCCCACTCTCATCCCAAAGTCACCTCCACATCGATCCCAATCAAACTTCATCTCTCTCTCTCTCTCTCTCTTACTTTATCCCTTCATACGAGATAGCTTTATGATAGTTATGAAAATAGTAATGGCGATCGATCGGCTATGATGTTTCTCTTTCCTAAATTTTTTTTTATTTTTTTAATTTTTTTTCTCCCTCTTACTTAAGAAAGAGAAGGAATCAGAGAAAAAACAAGTAGTAGTACTAGTTTGCATGAACAGACCTTAAGAAGCTGCCAAATGGCACTTGAAGTGCCACGAAGCACTTGTACTGTTGGTGTTTCACTTTGACGTGGCATGCACTGGGACCTTAGACCTTCATAAATAGGGTCATGTGTTCGTGCATTCCGCTTTCTCTTCATCACTCAAAAACACATAATTCCCATCCTCTCATCTCTCTTCCTTTGGCTTTCTCTCACTTTGTATCCTTTCGTTAGAGATAAAAGGCAAAAGCAAATAATGCAAGGGTTTGGTGGTGTACAAGTACAAACTCCCAATGGAGAGTCATCGGACGGCCCAAGATTTTCGCGTGATTTAATGCCATCTTTGTTGTCTCCTTGTTATCCTATTACTCTTAAGGTAACGCTTTTAACACACAGAGACAGAGACATGCAAGAGTGCCTTTTTCTATGTGTGTTTGTTTTAACAGTCATTGACCTTAAATTCTTAACATATCTTTTTACTGTTCATGCAGTTCATGGACGTGTGCTACCAAGTGAAGCTAGAGAAGAGGCAAAAAAAGCCAACTTCTTGTTTTCAACGCATGTTTGGTAACGGTCCCACACAATCCGATCAAAGATCTGCAGCCACAATTCAAGAACGAACAATTTTGAATGGGATTACAGGCATGGTGTCCCCAGGACAAATCCTGGCCATCCTAGGCCCATCAGGTAGCGGCAAATCGACGCTTCTCAATGCACTTGCAGGGAGACTCCATCATGGACATGGTCTCACTGGAACAATCCTCGCCAACGGTGCTAAACTCAGCAAAAGCGTGCTGAGGCGAACTGGGCTTGTGACTCAAGACGATGTTCTTTACCCTCACTTGACAGTCCGTGAAACCCTGATTTTCTGCTCTTTGCTTCGCCTCCCGAATTCGCTAAGGAAAGAAGAGAAAATCTCGATCGCGGAGTGGGTGATGTCGGAGTTGGGTTTGGTGAAGTGCCAAGACACAATCATTGGGAACAGTTTCATACGTGGGATATCTGGTGGAGAGAGAAAGAGAGTAAGCATAGCTAACGAGATGCTGATTAACCCTAGTTTGCTGATATTGGACGAACCCACGTCGGGATTGGACTCGACAGGGGCGCACCGGTTGGTATCCACGTTGGGTTCGATGGCTCAGAAGGGAAAGACCATAGTCACCTCTATGCACCAGCCGTCTAGCCAAGTTTACCAGATGTTCCACTCCGTCTTGCTTCTATCAGAAGGGAAGTGCTTGTACTTTGGGAAGGCCAGTGATGCACTAAGCTACTTTGACTCGGTCGGCTTCTCGCCGTCTTTCTCCATGAATCCTGCGGATTTCATGCTTGATCTTGCTAACGGTATGTAAACTCCTGCTTGTCTTTTGTTTTATTTTACTGCATAGTTTGATATAACAATGAATGAATTCATTAGAATACCTAGAATCAGGATCCGAGCATATACATTTTACTTGAAATGGAAAAAGTCCAGTTCACGATTACTATAACACACTTCTATTAGCTTTTGAATTATTATTTTTCTTCTCCTTGGTTTGTTTTGAGGGCATTTTGTGGTCGTCATAGCAAAGAGTGAGGTTGTTTATGATCCATTAGTGGCCTTGTAGGACAATATCCTGTGCCACAAACTATGGGACTACTTCTCCATACTTTAGATATCAATTGTGTTGGTCATTATTAGAGACCAGCTTGGTCTTTGAAGAACCCTTAGGATGGACCACACGGATTTGGGTTTATGTCACATTGATGGCTCGAATTGGGTCGGATAATGTTACTTTTACTGTACGTGACTTGGCATTCTCAATACTCTAATAATAATTCATAATATTTAAATCAAATAATATTATATTCTCAATTTCTTATTATCCACCATTTAATCTCTATACTTCCAAAAGAACCCCTGACAAATCGAGTGGTGTAATGGTGATGAATGAATGGAATTGGTAATGGCTCTGCTGGTACAGGTGGCGGTGGTGGAGGATTTTTAATAAATTCTTTAGTTTTTTATTGTTCAAATGAGATGGAAAGGCCGCAAAAATTTACTTTTGAGGAGGAACTGTGGTGGATAGAATCGATTACACACCTACGTACTCAGCTTGGCTTTGATTTTATTTCCATATTTGGATTCGGGAGTTATTTGGGTGGGGAAATAATTTCTTGATGCACACCACGTGTCCCCTTTATAGTAAAAATTCCATTTAAAAAAAATAAAAATAAGTGGACATCTTTCAGGAAAATGAACACGTGTCCTCTTTCCTTGAATTTGACGGTTTCTTAACTTTTCTTTCTTTTTGCTCCTTTTAGCCAACTCGATTTGACTCTTTATGCTCCGTTCCTTTCTTTCCTTTCCAACTTTATTAATGAATGAATTTATCCCACCTTCTTCTTTTGCGCCTAGTGTTATCCACAACCACAGGATTAGAAATAGCCACTGCCTCGGTGCCTCCTTTAAGTTAGACAATGTGATTATCTAAGATCCCAATTTTGCTTCTTAGTTGAACATGTACATGTGAGTACAAATAATTTTTATCTCACCTTTTATCTTAACTTTATATTTCACCACTCACAATTTGCTGCGTGTATTAACTTTACGGCTTCCATCATCTCTATCATTCTTTTTTGGTAGAATCAAACAATGCTAGAGTTTGCATCTATATGATTAGTTTGGGAGAGTTTCAAATTTTTAAAAGTTATGATTTTTATATAATATGATTAAGGAAAGTGAAAAGAACACATGTCAAGTTGTGATTGGTAAAATATAAAATAGAATATATATAAAAAAGAAGATAGAAGATTCTTATTTGAACTCTATCGTTCTTTCTTGGTAAGATCAAACAATGCTAGAGTTTGCATCTATATGATTAGTTTGAGAGAGTTTCAAATTTGTTAAAGTTATGATTTTTATATAGTAGTCATCTAAAAAATTTGAAGTGTTTCATAATATTAGCAAAAGACCAAAAGCCACTCTTCTTCAAATTCCGTTTTTAAAAAACTTCAACATATTTGGAGAATTACAAAAGAAGAAAAAAAAAAAGGCCTGAATTTTATGAACGTGATCAAACATTGCTCTTATTAATCTTCAAGCCAATCTTTTACAATTCATTTGAGATTAAAGCAACATAGAGATATTTAATTTTTTTTGAGTAATTATTCAATACTTTGAAAATATAATGACATAGCATTCCCTTCCTTCACGTATTCTCTCACATAATAGTAAATTATATTAATCAAATTATGATGGAATCCATCATTAATATAAGAGAGAGAAAGTATCATATACCTATATTTCAAAAATATCTAATAATTTTCCAAAATTCCAAATATCAATAACCCCTGGAAATTCTGACGAAAAAGGGTATACATGTAATTTTAAAAACCAATAAATGGATAGAAAGAAAGAGTAAAAGTTATAGAAACTAAAATTAAGTCAGGGGCTGCCCTCCCTCACTCTCTGGGGCCGTGGGGTGAGGGTTGGCCACTGGATTGAAGCCTTTCATTTCCCATGGATGAGAATTAAAGTGTCATTCCAATAAAAAAAGAAGGGACATAAAAAAAATAAAAATTAATAAATCTTTTTGAAAGTTTAATTGCAATATATAACTCTTTTATGAGATATTGGCATATAGCTTGCTTTAGCATTCATCCAATTCCAATCCATTTACTAAATAGGAGTGAATAGATTACGGTACGGGGGTTGAGTTTTGGATTTATTTTTGTTTTGGAAATATGCAGCTTGCGATTTCCGAATCTATTTTTTTTAATGCCTTCTAAAGCTTTTTCAGTAGGGACGTTTATGGATGGAATATGGGTCCCAACGTACCCGTAATTTTGTAGCAGCATTTATTAAGATATTTTTTTTGATAATTCTTTTATTAAGATATTATATTATATTATCAAAAATACTATTATAAAAAATAATTATATAGTATATTATCAAAAAAATATAAATAAAGATATTATATTAGAGACCATGAACCCTACAACCATATTCTTTTTTCTAGCAGTATAAACGACTGTATGAGCTTTGGACCGTGGAAAGAATCATATCAATTTACCTAGGTATTAGGTACACCGTACAATAAGTTGATTTGTTAAATAATTTTAGTGCTTTTTAGATAGTTCAATTAATAAAGTCTCTTGTTCTTTGAGTAAAGATTCTGAATTCGAATTTGTAATTTTGACTTGATGACAAAGAATAATAATCATAGAACGACATAAAAAAAATAAAAAAGATTTAGTTGACCTATTTTAATTCAGGAATTGAAAGACAAATATTTTTGAAAATGAGATCTTCGTTATGTCATTAGTGTCATCAATTTTTCTTTCACAAAATTATTTGATTTTTTATCTCATAAATTTTCATTAATTTCACACTTATAATGAGTTGGAACTTAGAAGTTAGAACCTCAAACCTCATCTTTTTAAACTTTAACAGAGCCAGAGAGGTACTATTAGCGTATTATAACTCTATATAAAGTAATTTAATAATATTTGAAACTTACTATAGTTGATATTATACCCTCTGGGAGTATTTTAAATTATTCTTAACAAAGCCAAATGCTTGGTGGAAAGGTTCTATACATGTAAGATTTTTCTTGGTAGAGATAGTGGCAATGTTATATTCCATTATCAGTATTTTTCATCGTAAAAAATTTCTTATTTCTTACCATTCACTCATTTTCACGCACTTAAAATAATAGAAGGGAAGTATATGAAAATACTCGAAAGAAACTCATGGTACAACTTCTATTAATTATTTTGAGTCAAATGGTTTAAATCCTTAACCCCAATATATAGTAACGTGATAAGTGTGCCTTGTAAGTTGTAAGTGACATCATTGGTTTGGTGATGAAGCACTGGAAAGGAAATTCAAGTCTGGCAGTATGCAAACACAAATGTCTCTTAAGTTGGCATCTTTTCTTAATGTCTTGGTGGATATGTGACTTAGCATAGTCTAGAATTAAATAATGCATGAAAGAGTGTAGGATAAGTGCTCTTTGACTAGGTGCCTCAAATAATGCATACACAAATATGGGGGTTGTCTCTTAACTTCCCTTTAATTTATTCTTGGACACAATTATTATTAGGTGGATGAGAAAGCATCAATTAGTTAAGGTTGTGTTTGTTGTGGAAAATGTTTTTTATTTTTTATTTTTTAAAGGATGGTATATCTTTATTTTCCAAATTTTCCAATTGTTTGGTTTCGGCATGGATTTTTCTTTCATGAATAGTTCTAAAAGGAAAAAGCTGTAAAATGATGAAGGCAAATTTGATTAATACTCTCCCCTTATAAAAAATTAAAAATTGTGCTTACTAAATTTCTCAAGCATATTTAATAGTAGTTTGAAGGTTTCCATTTATGTCTATGAGAAAATATCTATAAAAGGTAAAAAAATTGAGAAAATTTAATTTTGTATGTCCTGATTTTTATTTTATTATGTATTAATTTACAAATTGTGAGTAAGAAGAGATAATAAGAGTCTTTGTCCTTTGTGGAGAATGTTGTTTAGATATACGTTTAGAGTTATTAGCAATACATAATACGTCATTCCTGGTTTGTGCCAAATGAGGCAATATCTAGTATCTACTCGTAGCGAGCGAATCATTCAATCACATCCAAAGATATTACTTATTGCGATGCCATACGTTTGGATTAGAAACATTTTGAGCTAGACAAAACAAACAAGAGGACAAAGGTTAGCGTCATTAATAATCAGCTAATTGACATTTTTGGCGTATGATGGGGATTGCACTCATGGCCTGTGGGACCCTAGATATTTCATTCAATTTCTTTGTTCTTTTTCAGCTTTGACCACTGATTTTGTGATATTTCTTATATCACTAAGGCAAGTGGTTATTGCCAACTCTATTACTCCTCCATTCGAGACAAGTGGAGAAAATAGTGATGATGGGCAAAGTTGGGTTTTTCCTTACTGGACCAAGCTGTAAATATAGAACTGGGAGGTTATGTTCAATGTGCATATTAGAGGACCAGAGAAGCTAATTAGGTGGCTGAAGCACTAGCTAAGAAAGGACGTAACTTTGATGTAGACTCGTATTATGTTGGTACCGTTGCTTGGTTTGTTTTAGAAATTAGAGTTGATTTGCTTAATTTAGCTTATAACATCAATTTATTTTCATTTCTAATTTATGTACAATTACTTTTACTTTTTTTATTTTTATTTAAGATACTACGATATTTTATACACTTATTTTTTAAACGAAATAGGTGGTCATCTAAGTGTATTCTTAATGTATTTTCTTTGAAGTAAAATTTAGATACAATTTCTTAAATGTAGTATTTGAGTTTTTTATTTAAATTCAAATATATGATTAGGTGAAATAAAAATGTGTGAAAAAACATTTTTCTTCAAGAAATAAAAGTTTTTCTTGCAAAAAAGATAAAAAAAAGTTGTCGACCAACCCTAAGCCTCTAGGGTCGCGGCACCAACTATTGAGTGGAATCCCACCTTACCACTAACATTGGTCAGCTTTTGTTACTAACTTAGTTGTGCTATTTTTTTTGCTCTTACACGTCACTAATTAAGTCTTACACCATTAATCAAATAATTATTATTTATTTATGATGCATTTCCTGCCCATTGTCTTCCTCCATGTTATATGATATTTTATTTTAACGACAAATGTACAAGCCAATGTGCGAATGGTCCAATAAGGTTTATATGTCCTTTGGTTGAGATGTTGTGGTCATATCTTGTTTGGAAACTGTATGGATGATCATAAACATTAGGGATCTTTCTCTTTCCCTCAACTTTTTTTGCCTTTTGGTCTTTTCCAAAAGCACTGGAGATTCTCTCAAACCTATTTGGTTTTTATTTTTAGCTGAATTCAAACCTATTGCTTTTAGCTTGCAAAGTAAACCCCACTCTACAAAGTCTTGTGATTGATTTTTGTTTTAAAATATCTGCTTTGAGTTTACATTCTACTTTTGGCTGAAAACGCTAACAAAACCGACATTACATCCAAAAAGGATTCATCAAGTTACAATTGGATTTGTCATAATCACTTATACAACTCAATTCGACTTAGTAGATATTCGATGTGGAACTCAACACACACTTATTCACTCCAATCCACATAATCAGGATCATCACATGCACCTACCTTCATTTGAATATGGATTGTTATACGCTTGTTTCTACCCTCAATTCTCAAGTTCTTGATATTGAATCAATTGAAGAAAATTCTAACACTTGTTCCATGCACTCTCTCTCTAATCTTTTTGAATGAAACATCTCTTAAATAAATAACATTGTTTGTGAGTTGAAATTTTTTTTTTTCCTGGATTTGTGTATATATGATTCTTAGAGAGAATTAGAACCAGTATTGTCGTTATGTTTGGTATACCCTAATGATTATTACAATATTATAGAAATTAGTATTACAAAGAATAGAAGAAATTGTTATGTAATAACTATTACCATTCATCTGTTTGGTAACAACACATGA
>OU015771.1:13513728-13553732 GCA_907173295.1 Fagus sylvatica | reverse complement strand
CATATAGAGTGTTCAATAAACGAACTATGGTTGTTGATGAATCTATGCATGTTGTTTTTGATGAAACTAATCCATTTCATATCAAAAATAATTGTGATGATGAGCCAATTTCTCTTGAAAATAAAGCTAGTTCATCTAACCAAGTTGATTTAAGTGAAAAAGTCAAAGATCAAGTAGATGAACCAAAAGATGAAGAAAAAGCGCTTCCTCCAACCAACAATGAAGAATTACCAAAAAGTTGGAACGTAGTCCATAGTCATCCTAAAGAATTAATCATTGGTGAAGTTGAACGTGGAGTAAGCACAAGATCAAAGCTCAAGGACATCTGCAACAACATGGCGTTTCTCTCACAAATTGAACCAAAGAACATAAATGAAGCTATTGAAGATGAATCATGGATCTTGGCAATGCAAGAAGAGCTAAACCAATTTGAAAGAAACAAGGTATGGACTCTTGCACCTAGACCCAAGGACCACTCCGTCATTGGTACAAAATGGGTATTCCGAAACAAAAAGGATGAAGAAGGTATAATAGTAAGGAACAAAGCAAGGTTAGTCGCTCAAGGTTATAATCAAGAGGAAGGTATTGATTATGGAGAGACTTATGCTCCAGTTGCTAGATTAGAAGCTATACGCATGTTACTTGCTTTTGCATGTTTTAAAAATTTTAAATTATTTCAAATGGATGTCAAAAGTGCCTTTTTAAATGGTTTTATTGCCGAAGAAGTTTATGTAGAACAACCTCCTGGATTTGAAAATCATGAATTTCCAAACCACGTTTTTAAATTATCAAAAGCTTTATATGGTTTAAAACAAGCTCCAAGAGCTTGGTATGAACGACTAAGTGGTTTCCTTATTGAAAAGGGTTTTACACGTGGAAAACTTGACACAACATTATTTCTAATGTTTGATGGAAAAGACATGCTTATTGTGCAAATCTATGTTGATGATATTATATTTGGTTCTACTAATGAAAACTTGTGCAAAGAATTCTCTAAGACTATGCAGGATGAATTCGAAATGAGTATGATGGGTGAGCTAAAATTCTTTCTCGGACTTCAAATAAAGCAAACCGAAGATGGGATATTCTTAAATCAATCCAAATATGTCATAGACTTACTAAAAAGATTTGGATTGACAAATGCTAAAGCATATGGAACTCCCATGAGTCCTTCAACAAAGCTTGACAAAGATGAGAAAGGTAAACCGGTGGACGTTAAGCTATATCGAGGTATGATTGGTAGTTTACTTTATTTAACCGCAAGTAGACCCGATATAATGTTTAGTGTATGTCTTTGCGCCCGATTTCAATCTTGTCCTAAAGAATCACACTTAATTGCAGTCAAACGAATATTTCGATATTTGCTTGGAACCATTGATTTAGGATTATGGTACCCTAAGTCAAATTCATTTGACTTAATAAGCTACACGGATGCGGATTTTGCTGGTTGCAAAATTGATCGCAAAAGCACTAGTGGTACTTGTCACTTTCTAGGACACTCACTAGTATCATGGTTTAGTAAAAAGCAAAATTCTGTGGCCTTATCAACGGCGGAAGCCGAATATGTAGCGGCCGGTAGTTGTTGTGCTCAATCTCTCTACATAAAACAACAACTAGAGGATTTTAAAATTCTTTTTGATCATATTCCCATAAGGTGTGATAACACAAGTGCCATAAGTTTAAGTAAAAATCCTATCCAACACTCTCGCACAAAGCACATTGAAATTAGATACCATTTTATAAGAGATCATGTACAAAAAGGGGACATTGAACTTGAATTTGTAAGCACCGATAGTCAATGGGCGGATATTCTCACGAAACCTCTCATTGAAGAACGATTTTGCACAATTCGACGTGAAATAGGTATGGCTAGATACGTTGATATCAAATGAGTTTAAACTTATTATCTTTCTCTTTGAATATAAAATGATGTTATGCATATCATGTTCATAAAATTGTTCATTTTATATCTTCCTAGTTATATTGTTTGAACATTAAATTATATGTCCAGTTCTATGTATATTTGCGTATATGTTCATGCATAAAATAAGAAATAAAACTCATCATTTAAACAAACTTGAGTTTATTAAAAAGAAAGCCATAAAGGAGAAGTCCACCACAAAAGGAAAAACCACTACACTTCCCACTACATTTATTTGGGGATAGAGCGAGAAGTCAATTCCTTCACCTCAGCTAGTAGCTTCTCGTACTGCTTCTGCAGCTTATTAGTGGTCTTGCTCTGCTCTGTGGACCGGATTACCAAATCATCGGCATAAGAATCCACGAGCGCCTTCAGCCTTTTGTTCTCCTCCTTGACCTCCCCTACTTTCTTCTTACTCTCCTTCAGCAACCTTTGTAAAATGGTGACTTGAGAACGCAGCGCTTTCACTTCCATATTCCTAACATGAAGACGACGTCCCATGTTAGAAACAGTGGCAGTACACTGAATCCGTGAGTGCCAATGATTCATTTATTATTTGTGGGTCAGTCCTCCCAGCTAAAACCTTTGCATCCTCCGGAGTACAAAGACCGGCAGCTACTGCGGTGGCAGTCTCACCATTCAATATCACTGAATCAGTTACTGATACAGGGCCATTAATTGAAAGGAAGTAAGGACGCCAGACTTCTGGCATCACACTAGGCGTATCATTTAGATTAATTGTTTCTGGTTTGTTTTGAGAAGAAGAGGAAGCCATTCTAGAAAATCTAATAAGAGATTAAGCTAAGAGTTTGAAAATGATGAAGTTCATCGAAAATTAGTGTGTGTTAAATAAACCTCAGATTTTTGAACAACAGCCTGTACCTATCACCCGACTCCCGAGATTTTTCTTCAAAATTCAACGTTCAAATCTCGAGATTTAACGTATACGGAAATATCACTGACTCAGAACTCGATGCGTCGACAAGATCTGTTTTCTGAAAAAGCAGAAATTTTTTTTCAAACTTCCTGATTTATCGGTGTCTATGGCGTGCGTAATTGGATAAGTCTGACACATAGCAAAATCTGAACCCTTCATTCACACTTACGACACGTAGCAAAATCTGAACCATTCATTCACACTTATGACACATAGCAAAATCTGAACCATTCATTCACACTTATGACACGTAGCAAAATCTGAACCATTCTTTCAAACAGCGCGTCTGTCCTATAAATTCGCTTCACCTCTCCACTACATACTCACACCTCTCCGATAATATTTTCTCTCATTCTTTAGATAACACTCTAAGAGGATGCAGCATCATTTAGAGATTCATAAAATCAAATACTTGATCTTCTCAGATAGAAGCAAGAATTATTATTGATCAAGTTTCCACGAAGCAAGATTATTATTGATCATGCTTCTCGGTTGAAGTACCTCTCTCATACACCAGGCTTGATGGGAAGATCTTTGGCATACACTCCAAATATATCTTCCTCATCCGAATCATCCCGTTCATACAACTGTTGATACACCTGAAGCTTTGTATGACAGAAGAGAGAGAGTACATAATATATGGGCTTCATCCCATGTCCTTTCCAGATTGCTTAAATCATCAGCATTTTAGGCATATGGCAAGGGACATCATATCCTTTCCTGAAGCATCTTCAACCGAACCCTCAATCCATCCGAACCACTAGGATGAAGAATCTTACAAATATGAATATATTTGTTTTATTTCTTTATGCCAAATAAGAGAAAAATATGTTATATTAGTTAGTTGGGGTATGTTTGAACTAAATCAAAGGAGAATATATTTTTTGTTTAATTTTGGTTGTTTAAAATGTTGAGTGATGTTTGGAGATATTGAATATAATTATTATTTTTTTTATGATGCCAAGGGGGAGAAAGATATGACATTTTTTGAATGTATTGGTGAATTATCATATCTTGCAATAATTGGCAAAATGCGCATATATATTGATTGCTTGATAATACTTAAATGACAAATTGATCTATGCATAAAGATAGGGGGAGATTTAAAAATCTCTAATATAAAGATATGCATTATTTTAGGGGGAGCTTTTCAAGAAAAGCTTCAAAATCATAAATCGTATAAAAATATCATATCATATGTGTCATCATCAAAAAGGGGGAGATTGTTAGCCTCAAGGTTTCAATAATTATTAATTGGCTAATTAATCCAAGGACATTCATGTAGTTTTGATGATAACCATGATTTTAAGTTGTTCATTAATGATATTTTCATATGAACTAATGATTTATGTTTTAAAGCTTAATTTTGACTATTGATTTAATTGGACCAAGATGGCCAATTCAAATATCAAGCAAATGCAAAGTTGATAAGTTGCAAATTCATTGAAGATCAAAGTCATCAAGACTCAAGACAAAGAAATCAAGCTCAAAGACAATGATCCGAGACATATGAGAAGTAAGAGTTAGGTTTTGTAAAGTTTATTAAGATTTGATCTTTAAGGCTCAACTTTAAAACCAACTTCAATTGAAAAATCTCTTAAAGTTTTCAAAGACAAACTTGATTGGTTGAAATTCAAATATAAGACAACCATATCAATTGAAAAATCTCTTAAAGTTTTCAAAGACAAACTTGATTGGTTGAAATTCAAATATAAGACAACCATATCAATTGAAAAATCTCTTAAAGTCTTTCAAAGACAAACTTGATTGGTTGAAATTCAAATATAAGACAACCATATCAATTGAAAAATCTCTTAAAGTCTTCAAAGACAAACTTGATTGATTGAAATTCACATGCTTGATTGAAATTCACATGCAAGACAACCATATCAATTATGGTTGAAAAATCTTAAGAAGAAAAGTTTTCAAAGAAAGCAACTTGATTGAAATTCACATGCAAGACAACCATATCAATTATGGTTGAAAAATAAAAGTTTTCAAAGAAAGCAAATTGATTGATTGAAAATCAAGAAGAATGCAAGACAACATGATGGCTATAAATACTACCCTTTCTTCATTTCTAAACATCAAGCATACAAGAGAAATCAAAGATAGAAAAGATAGCATCTTATACATCAATCCATCCTTCTCAAGCTTATATTTTCATATCATTCAAAATCCTTGATTGAAAATTTCTCTAAACACTTTTTGAGCCATATTGATCAAATCCTTGATATACTATTAGAGTGAGCATATTGTGTACAATTACTCTTTGAGAGAGCCTTATCTTGTACAACAAATACTTTGTTGAAACCATTGAGTGTTTTTGTTAGGGTTTTGGTATAAATCCTAAGTAGTGAAAAAGGATTTTTCACTGGGTGGTTACTCTTCACCTTGTAAGGAAGATTTGTGGGTCTTGGTATAAATCCTAAGAGTGAAAAGGATTTTTCACTCGGTGGTTACTCTTCACCGTGTAAAGAAGATTTGTAACGGTTTTGATCTTCACCCGAAAGAAGATTGTCAAATTAGTGAATTTGGGAATCCTCGAGAAGTGATCTTGAGGCGGGGACGTAGGCGGGGAAGCCGAACCTCGATAACAATCACTGTGTTTGATTTTCTCTATCTCTATCTCTTACTTATTCAATTGCTTATATATGCTTGTGTTTGATTTTCTATCATATCTTATTGCAATTGAATTGTGTTCTTAAATTTGTTTTTGCTAATTGAAAATAGTTTTTAATTCCGCATTTAAATCTAAAAAGTTTGCCTCAACCTAAATCACCCCCCCTCTTAGGTTGATATTTGGTTAACATAGATGAAGGTTAGCCATTAGGTTGGGCATTCTTGGGTGCCTAACACATTTTCAAGATGTACCTTAGCTCTGGACCTAGTATGGATTAGTCATTTTGTGCATGAAGTCATAATTATAGTTCTTAAACCTATAAACCAAGTGGCAACTCTTTTTTTTTCTCTCTATTTTAACCCTGAAAAAGTTCCCCTAAGGTGCCCTGATGATATCTCACACCAATGTTTTCCTACTAAAATCATCAATAAAGAGAAGAAAGTAATTCTTTTTACCGAGCAATGATGGTTTGATCGGTCCACACACATATCAATATGAACAAGCTACAGTGGCTTAGTTGCTCTGGTACTAGCTTCTTTTGGAAAGCTTTTTCGTGATTTCTTACCAAGGAAACATCCTTCACAAAGCTGATCAAGACGTTTAATGGAAGGCAATCCTCTCACCATCTTCGACTTCGCCAACAATTGTAACCCACCAAAGTTTAAATGCCCCAATCTTAAATGCCAAAGCCAAGACAAATCTCTAGAGCAAGCCTTTATACATTTAGCAACATCATTTTGAATGTTTAACAAAAACATTCTATTTCTTGTAATTGGCACCTTGGTTATCAAATTGTTTGGGTGGTCTTTTATCAAGCAACTACTATCTTTCAAGTGAATATCACAGTCTTTCTCAAGAAGTTGTCCCATACTCAAAATATTATTTTTCATACTTGGCTACACATCATAAATAAATTGGTGATCTTCACTCTTTAAACATATAAGAAGTTTACCTTTCCCCTTTACTGGTACTTTGGATAAGTCACCAAAAGTAATATCATCGACCACCGATTCATCAAGCTCCAAAAATATTTTTTTATTTCGACTCATATGATTTTTAGCACCTGTGTCAAGATACCCCACATTCTCTTCTTCTTTGTTCCACTTCTTTATTTTGAGCTTCAACATAGTTGGCTTTCTCCTCAACATTGTTTGTGGCATTTCTACATTCCGAAGCATAATGTCCAAATCTTTGACAATCATAACATTTAACATTACTTTTGTCATACCTTCTTCTATATGGCCTTGAGAAACTTTCTCTTCCACGGTCTCTCATGATTTGCAAATTTTGAGTTCTCTCTTCATTATTAGAAGAGCTATGGTCATTCCTCCTTCTAGATCCTCTTCCTTGACCACAACCACGTCCACGTCCTTAACCTCTTTGGCTACAATCACACCACCCTTTCTCATTTAAGGTGAGCTTAGATTGTAGGACTTGCTCCAAACACTTTTGCTTCTTCTTATTGAGCCTTTATTCATGGGCTTGTAAAGATCTCATGAGTTGATTAGTGATCATTGACTCCAAGTCTTTTGACTCCTTAATTGCCATAACAATATAGTCAAACTTAGAAACTAATGACTGTAGGATTTTTTTCTACCACACGGGCATCATCCATGTTCTCACCATATCTTTTAAATTGATTCACAATAGTCAACACCCTTGAAAAATAATCTGAAACTGATTCAGATTCTTTCATGTGTAAGCTTTCAAACTCGCCTCTCAAAGTTTGAAGGCGAACTTTCTTCACTTTATGAACTCCCTTTAGAGAGTTTTGAAGAATCTCCCATGCTTGCTTAGATGATGTTGCATCTGCAACTTTCTCGAACATTGCTTCATCTAAGCCTTGATAAAACAACGTAAGAGCTTATTCATCTTTCTTTCGAGCCTTTTGCAAGACCTTTTGATTTGGAGTCAAAGACGTTTCATCTTGTGACTCCTCGTAACCTTTTTCCACTATCTCCCATGCATGTTGGGATCCAAGTAATGCCTTCATTTGGATACTCCAATTATCAAAATTTTGTTTGGTAAGTCAGGAAAATTGAAAAGACACCATCCCGTTGTCAGTCGCCATTCTCACCACAAACCGATTGACTCTAATACCACTTTGTTGGAAATTTGGTGGGCCCTTACACTTACACTCACACTTACAAGGACTCACACCACTCACAATGGAAGAAAGTCACTCTTAAAACACAAAGGGGAAGAGAGTGGAAATGGAAGAGGAGAGAACTTATTGTATTGTATTTTTCTTCTACACTCTCGCTTACAACTTGAGCAATGCTTAGCTTTATATAGCCTTCAAGCATTCTCATAAATTTCCTTATCTTTATTACATAACATCATAAACTCCGTCATGCATTCACTTCATAAGCTTCCATATTCATAACTATTCACATAACTCCTCACATGCATTCATTCAATTGCTATCTAACACAAAACCTTGTGTCATTTTTAAAACAACTTTAACTTCTAACATCCCCACCCCCCCGAGAGAATTGATGCAGACACCAAGATTAGTGCTAATTTGAATCTCAAATTTGAAATTTCATTGATGTAATTTTATCTTTATTGAGGTTTTATGAGATTATGTTTTAATTTTGAATTATTTTCTTGAAATCCTATTTAAAAGGGCTCCAGTAAATATAGAATGTAGCTTTTGATAATGAAAATTTGAATTGGAATTTTTCCTTGGGTGTTGATTCCTAGCAGCTTAGGTGTTGATTCCTAAATTTTTCTGCTTGGTGCTGATTCCAAGCAAACCTAAGGAATGAAGGTAACGGAGGTTCAACATGCCCCTTGTGCTTGGTACCAAAGCACACTTAATCATGTAAAGCATGAAGGCCCATACACACTGCTTGATACCCTTTTTGGACTTGGATGTTTTTATTAACAAAGTGGTTGAAAATCCAATATAATCTCACGTTGGCCCTAGAAGCAACGTTTGTCAAGACCCCAAAAGCCTTATGAATCGTAGTTGGGTTGTCCTCAACCTTGTAGTCCATCTCAAGCCTTTGCCCGTCAATCCTATTGCCCAAGATTACTTTAAAAATTACTCAGGAAGAATGGACACCTCACCCACATTTAGGAAGTGAAAGGCCTTCATATCCCAGAATCGTTCTCCTAGATCACTTACCATGAGCAAGTCGTTTGCTTGTGAGAAGGTCGGCATCCCGGGTGATGGCATCAAGGAAATAACAAAAACCAGCTGCACGTATCTTTGGACCCAACTTAAGGATTGATACCATCCCACCAAGTAAACAATGCATGGCTTGTTATATGCATGTTTCATGGAAGGATACAATAACGTATAAAACATGCAACTTCAAGTTTGTTATCTCATGAGGCATTTCATACATAAGGAATTTCATTGAGATCATTAAGCTCATGAACATGGTATCACACCAATGAATGACAAATTTCACTCAAGGTCTTTGAAAGACTACAAGTTAACACATGGGGTGGGGGGCTCATTTGTAAATATATATATATATATTATAGGTGTTTTTAAAATGTTTTTTTAAATATTATGTCACAAAAATTAGAGTTAATCCCCCCCCCCCCCCCCCCCCAAAAAAAAAAAAAAAAAGTAAATCTCATTAACTAAAAAAAAAAAAAAAAAAAAATCACTGCTTCAAAGGTTTTTAAATATTTTTTCACAGCTTTTTTGAAACTCCTAAAGTAAATTGATATGAAAATATTGTGTATGAAATTTGGTTTAAAAACCCCACATTAATACATAGCTCCTCCCTAGCTTTTATAATTTTGCTCCTCCCTCTCATCTCAAAAATATCAAGAAAATATCAACTTATCTATAAATTTAAGAATATTTTTTTTATTATTCTTATGTCATACATAACTCATTAAATTAAAACATATTTAAGATATATGTTCCTATAAATAGATAAGTAAATCTCTTTAATAGAAGTCTTCTTTATTTTTATTTTATTTTTTGCATTTGGAGAATTAGCAATATAGACCCTATTTTTTTTTTTTTTTAGAATAAAGGAAAATTACGAATTTCATGTGAGAATTAGCAACATAGACATGATAGTTATTTTTTGGATTTAATTTAATTTTTTATATATCTTCTTGGCTCCCCCATAAAAAAAAAAAATAATAATAATAAAATAAATAAATAAATAAAATTATAGCTCTGCGACTGACTCCACCCCCAATTAGAAAATCCTTGCTACGCCCCTACCATGTACATCATAAATTCCAAGCATGACATTTCAGATATGACTTGTTACCATAACATGACATAGAGGCAACTTGTTAAAGTTTCATATCATCGCAAGATTTTCACACATTCCGCATGCCAACCAAGATATAACATGACATCAATCCTCATAAAAAAGCATTGCACATTTACATGAAAAAAATGGCAAGTTTTAGCATCAATAGAGGCATATATCTTCATGACAAGCAAGCCATGACAATGCATTAATCTCAAACTGACATGCACAACATTGCAAGATTAATCATTAGGAGGGACTTGTGTATACATTGGGTCACATGATCAAGGAATTAAAAAAAAAAAAAAAAAATGTGCAATGTGGCTCATGATAAGGTCATCGTGTTGTTTTACTAGGGCTGTGTGCAATGGGCATTCCCTTGTCACCAAGAATAATTCCCGAACTTTAAAACTTTTCAAGACCTTTAAAACTTTCCTCTTGAAAAGAATCAATTTTTTGTGAAGGGCTCATGCCCAAATTCGCAAGGGATTATAAGTTTTCTTCGTTGATACATTTTATCAAACATGTGATGTGTAAATAAAGAGGAACAGGATTTTCAAAGCAATCCACTATGGAATCCGATCCATTGTATTTGTATACAAGTTCACTCGAGTCTCGAGATAAGCAAAACTACGAAGAATAGATCATAAACAACAAGAACCATGGAAAGGTTGATGAAAACACAAGAAAAGTAAAACAAGAACTCCAAGAAAGACTGTGGCCGAAACCATTGTTCGAAAAATCTGGAATTTTTTTCTCAAGAAAGAAAAGAAAATTTGTCTTACCCCATTCATTGCTTGGAAAGATCTATGGTTGCTCCTCATTCATGGGTATTGGGTGGAATCACATACGTCTTCACTTTCTTTTTCCACTCATTATTTGTAGTGGGATCAATGAGAGTATCCGGTTGAGTTTGTGAAGAGGATGAACCCATGTTGGAGTTTAAAAGAGAGATGAGTTGAAAGTCAAGGAAATTGTTGACGAAACGAAGAGATTAAATAAAGGAGAGAAAATAATTTTTGGCTATACAAAGCTAGGCGTTCCAGGAAGAGACGTTTTTAAGCAAAAACTCTTCCCTCCCTTGGCCGACCATCCTCAAATGGTGGTGGTCAGTGGGGTGGAGGGTGGATTGTTCGCTTTATTAAACAAATAATTTTTTATTTTTTTATTTCTGTTTTTAAGGATGAAGAACTTAGATCTAAAAAAAAAGCCAAGAAACTTCTGATACTCAAAACATTTAAATACTAGTTTTAAAAACACAATACTAAAAACCCTGACCAAACACGCTCTAACGTTTGGTTGTTTTGTAAATTAAAATGGCTCAAAAGTCCCAATAGGTTTTAAGTAGGGCTGTAATAGAGATTCACTCGTAAAAATGTCATGTCATCCTTAATTCAATTTTAACCAATTAAAACATGATTTTTTTAATATGCGGATTAATTTTGGATTTTGGATTTTTGGAAATTACCATTTTATCCTTTCTTCACTAAAGTATATATATATATATATATATATATATATATATATATATATATATATATATATATATATATATATATATATAATATATATTATAAGGTTAAATTGATGGTTGCATAACTCCCCTCGAGAGGCACAACTAAAAACCCTAGCGAAGGAATGAGATTCCTGGCCTAGGTGTCCTCAAAACCTCAGTTCGATTATCTTTAGGGCCTAGGATGACAGGCGAGTAATAGATGCGGTTGAAGTTTTAATATTGTTGATAAAACTAATGGTTCTATCAATTTCCTCTTCTCCCTTTTAGAGCTTCTCATTTAACAGCTTTCATTGAAGATTTAAGAAGAGGTGTTGTCCAAATTTTCACAAAGAACACTCGAAGAATAGCAAGAACACGAAGAACGCTTGGAGAAAGCAAAGAAACAAAACTTCATTGCATGCAACTATAATTTCCTTCCTTTTTAAAGTTTTGTCAAAGAACATGGTTTGGGATGATAATATGGGTTGAATTAGATTAAGCATGCTATTATTGAAAATATGTGAAATATTATTTCAAAACCTTAAAGGTTAGATCCTAATTTTCGAATTATAACATGATTTTTATGTTTTTCTTGAGATGCTTTGTGATGCCCCAAATTCTGATAAGTGTTCTGATAAATGTATGTGTGCTGAGTCCCATATTGGGCATATATTGAGTCGAACTGGGCTTTATTAACAATTGTAAAGAGCCCTAATTGTAACTTGACTAGTCCTTTTGGGGTATAAACGCAGATGTGGCTAGCACTTTTCTTAGGTTGTTAAAAATGGTATCAGAGTCAACCCAGTAACTCGGTGTGAGTTTGGACATAATGGGCCCTAACGAGGACATTAGGGATTTAAGTAAAGGAGATTGTGATGCTCTAAATTCTAATAAGTGTGTATATACTGAGTCCCACATTGGACATATACTGGGTCGAACTGGATTTTATTAACAATTGCAATGACCCCCAATTGTAACTTGACTAATCCTTTTGGGGTATAAACACATAAGTGGTTAACGCTTTCCTTGGGTTGTTTTATGCTAGGATGCTTGGATGCTTAGATTACATGATAAGAATAAATAACCATTATATTCTAGAAGACCAACTACGGTTGAACCAGGTGGGTGTCTAACACCTTCTCACCTTGTAACTTAGCCCCTGAGCTTAGATTGATATTGGTACATTAGGCCTTTCATATGTAATTTTCATTTTTTAGAATATAATTAGGATCAAAACCATGTATTTTTTCTTAGATTGTCTCTTGGATCAATATCATGTAATTTTTCGTTTTTATTAAAAAAAAAAAATGTAAATTACTTATACATATCAATAAAAAGGGGGAGTTCAAATGAAATTGTTAGTAATGTTAGAAACGATTTAGACTTGGCTGTTTCTACATCATAAAGACTCACTATTTCTACGTATTAAAAGTTTTGTCCTTTTTAATGAATGCATTGTACACATAACCGATTTAGCAATGCTATATATATATGTGTGCACTCTTTGTAAGACAATATAGATCATTACATGCAGTAAAAGATATATCATAAATTATACATTGTGTGGATGACTACTTAAAGAAGTATTATTTTCTTTATTTCATAACACGTTATCAGCACGAGACTCTAGCCAAATTATAAAAGGATTTTGTCCTTACTTTATCAATCACATCAAAAGGTTATTTGTGTAACACTTCAATTCACTGTAAGTTATTTTCTAATGAATTTTGTTTATCTAATTTATTTGTTATCACATTGATTCAAGCATAATACCTTAATATTTAGTTTATAATCCACTAATATTTAATGGATTAAAAGTCCTATGAGTTTCATGTTTAACATATGTTATTTGGTAATCGGTTAAATATTAAGTAATTCCATTACATTTAATTATTCTAATCCTGTCAAAGTTGGATACAAATGATAAAAGATAAAAGATATGACTATATATGCATATAATTATATTAATTACATGTCTATTAACCTTGGATACAAATGAAATAAATAAATAAAAGGGGAATGTATACATATATTTTATATCATATTTCATATAGTCAATTTTTATTCCTATTGCAAGTTTACATTTGAATAATTTAGATTGAATATATTATTTCTTATCAAAACATTGCATGTTATAAATACTTACTTACTTAATTGTTAATATTGTTACATCTTCCATATAGATAATGTCGAACCTTACAAAACTTGAATTCGTTGCCCTTGATATTTCGGGCAAGAATTACTTATCATGGATCCTTGATGCTGAGATCCACTTGGAGGCAATGAACCTTGGAGATACTATAAAAGATGGCAACCAAGTATCCCCACAAAATCGCGCAAAAGCAATAATTTTTATTTGCCATCATCTCCATGAGGAATTAAAAATTGAGTACCTTACAGTAAAAAATCCTCTGATTCTATGGAATAACTTAAAGGAGAGATACGAGCACCCAAAAACCGTAATCCTCCCTAAAGCTCGTTATGATTGGATGCACCTAAGGTTGCAAGATTTTAAAAGTGTGAGTGAATATAATTCTGCACTTTTTAAAATCAGCTTACAATTACTATAAAAGATGGCAACCAAGTATCCCCACAAAATCGCGCAAAAGCAATGATTTTTATTTGCCATCATCTCCATGAGGAATTAAAAATTGAGTACCTTACAGTAAAAAATCCTCTGATTCTATGGAATAACTTAAAGGAGAGATACGAGCACCCAAAAACCGTAATCCTCCCTAAAGCTCGTTATGATTGGATGCACCTAAGGTTGCAAGATTTTAAAAGTGTGAGTAAATATAATTCTGCACTTTTTAAAATCAGCTTACAATTAAAATTATGTGGGGAAAAGATCACTGATGAAGACATGTTAGGAAAAACGTACACTACATTTCATGCCTCGAATGTGCTCCTGCAGCAGCAATATCAAGAGCGTAAGTTCACAAAATATTTTGAACTCATATGTTGTCCTCTAGTAGCTGAACAAAATAATGAGCTTTTGATGAAAAATCACCAGTCTCGCCCGATCAATTCAACACCATTCCTTAAAGTGAATAGAACCTCATTTGATAATAATAGAGGATATAATGGTTGTGGGCGTGCACATGGTAGGAAACGAGGTGGACGTACTCAAAATACTTCAAGAAAGAATACCACACTTTACCACCGAAAGGGGAATTACAATGATACAAAACAACATAGAAATGGACACGGTTTACAAAATAAACCCCCAAAAACCCATGAAGAAAAATGTCTTAGGTGTGGTATGAAAGGGCATTAGCAACGTACATGTTGTATGCCTAAACATTTAGTAGACCTATACCAAGCCTCTATAAAAGAAAAAGGGAAAGGAATTGAAATGAATTTCGCTCATCACAGTGATCCAGAATATCACAAGGGTTATTCTGATATCCCAAATAAAATGGACATTACCCACCTAGATGTCTCTGATTTCTTTGAGGATGCTAACGGAAAAATTGATCATTTGATTGGTGATGAAAATGTTCATACCAATTAGCATATTTCTTTTCCAACATACTATCGCTTTGTTTTAGTATGTTATCTTGTTATGCTTTATTTTACTCTTAAAGTAATAAAGTTTAATTTATATTTTTCATATATGTAGAGGCATGAGTCTTTTTGCTGGATTTAATTCCAAGATGATGGGCGAAGACTTTTGTCTAGCAGACAATGCAACTACACACACAATCCTTAAAAATAAAAAATATTTCAACAATTATCCTTAAGTAAAGCTTATGTCAATACCATATCAGGTTCTTCGAACCTAATTGAAGGTTCCGGAAGAGCAAATATCATGTTACCAAAGAGAAAAAAACTTTTATATTGACGATGTTTTGTACTCTTCTAAATCTAGAAGGAATTTACTCAGCTTTAAGGATATACGTTATAATGGTTATCATATTGAAACCAACAATAAAAGCAGTGAAGAATATCTTTATATTACTTCAATGGCTTTGGGCCAGAAACTCATATTAGAAAAACTGCTTATTTTCTCTTTTGGGTTATATTATACCACTATGAGAACAATTGAAACAAATGTTATAGTGCACCAGAAGTACTCTGACCCAAATATATTTATGCTTTGGCATAATCGTCTTGGGCATCCGGGATCAATAATGATGCGTCAAATCATTGAGAATTCACATGGGCATCCCTTAAAGAACCAGAAGATTCTTTTCACCAAGTGACTATCCTTGTAGTGCCTATTCTCAAGGTAAACTAATCATCAGACCATCTCTTTTAAAGATTGTTGTTGAATCCCCATCTTTCTTAAAAAGAATACAAGGTGATATTTGTGGACTTATACACCCACCATGTGGGCCATTCAGGTATTTTATGGTTTGAATAGATGCATCAACTAACTGGTCACATGTTTCTCTACTTTCTACTAGGAATGTTGCATTTGCTAGACTCCTTGCTCAAATAATTAAGTTACGGGCATAATTTCCTGACTACCCAATTAAGAAAATCCGTCTAGATAATGCAGGAGAGTTTACATCTCAAGCATTTGATAACTATTGCATATCAATCGGGATTGATGTTGAATATCTAGTTGCTCATACCCATACTCAAAATGGTTTAGCTGAATCATTTATTAAAAGACTTCAAATGATTGCTCGTCCTTTACTTATGAAAACAAAACTACCTATTTCTGCTTGGGGACATGCCATATTACATGCTGCATCATTAGTTCACATTAAACCAACTGCTTACCATAAATACTCACCATTACAACTTGTTTTTGGTCAACAACCAAATATTTTTCACTTTCGCATTTTTGGTTGTGCTGTATATGTTCCTATTTCACCCCCACAACGCACTAAAATGGGCCCCCAACGTAGACTTGGAATTTATGTTGGTTTTGATTCTCCGTCAATCATTAGATATCTTGAACCCCTAACTGGTGACATTTTTAAGGCATGTTTTGATGATTGTCACTTCAATGAAACAATCTTCCCACCATTAGGGGGAGAAAAGTCGTTGCCTGAAGCACGACGAGAAATCACTTGGAATGTTTCGACATTATCCCATCTTGATCCTCGTACAAATCAAAGTGAACTGGAAGTTTAGAGGATTATTCATTTGCAAGGTATTGCAAATCAATTACCGGATGTATTCACTGACAGTAAGAAAATAGTGAAATCTCACATCCCAGCTGCTAACAATCCAGCACGGATTGAAGTCCCTGAAGGACAATTAATTAATATAGCAGCAAATGAATCTAAGACACGCCTAAAGCGTGGAAGACCTGTCGGTGCTAAAGACAAAATTCCCCGGAAGAGGAAAACACAAGAAAAACAAGTTGCAGCCCTTGAAGAGGCTATACCCATGAAACAGGCAACAAACATAATTAATCTATCCAAAAATTGTGCACACAAATCTCCTGAAAATGAACCTCCTGAAGAGGGAACTCCTGAAGAGTTATCCCCAGAAGAGGAGCAGGTACCTGAAAATGATGAGATCTCAATACATTATGTAAGTACAGGAGAAATATAGGATAGAAATAAAATTGTTGTCGACAACATATTTTCATTTAAAGTTGCTCTTGACATTACCAGAAGTAATGATCATGAAATTGAACCACAAACTGTCAAACAATGTCGATGTAGAAATGATTGGCCAAAGTGAAAAGAAGTAATTCAGGTAGAACTAAACTCACTATTAAAACGTAAACTATTTGGACCTATAGTCCAAACACCTGAAGGTGTAATGCCTGTTGGATATAAGTGGGTATTTGTACGGAAGCGTAATGAGAAAAATGAAATCATAAGGTACAAAGCGCGACTTGTGGCACAAGGTTTCTCGCAGAGACCTGACATTGATTATGAAGAAACATATTCTCCTGTAATGGATGCAATTACATTTAGATTTTTGGCTTGGTAGTTACAAAAAATTTAGATATGCGCTTAATGGATGTTGTTACTGTTACCCAAATATCAACCTAAGAGGGGGGGTGATTTAGGTTGAGGCAAACTTTTTCGATTTAAATGCGGAATTAAAAACTATTTTCAATTAGCAAAAACAAATTTAAGAACACAATTCAATTGCAATAAGATATGATAGAAAATCAAACACAAGCATATATAAGCAATTGAATAAGTAAGAGATAGAGATAGAGAAAATCAAACACAGTGATTGTTATCGAGGTTCGGCTTCCCCGCCTACGTCCCCGCCTCAAGATCACTTCTCGAGGATTCCCAAATTCACTAATTTGACAATCTTCTTTCGGGTGAAGATCAAAACCGTTACAAATCTTCTTTACACGGTGAAGAGTAACCACCGAGTGAAAAATCCTTTTCACTCTTAGGATTTATACCAAGACCCACAAATCTTCCTTACAAGGTGAAGAGTAACCACCCAGTGAAAAATCCTTTTCACTACTTAGGATTTATACCAAAACCCTAACAAAAACACTCAATGGTTTCAACAAAGTATTTGTTGTACAAGATAAGGCTCTCTCAAAGAGTAATTGTACACAATATGCTCACTCTAATAGTATATCAAGGATTTGATCAATATGGCTCAAAAAGTGTTTAGAGAAATTTTCAATCAAGGATTTTGAATGATATGAAAATATAAGCTTGAGAAGGATGGATTGATGTATAAGATGTTATCTTTTCTATCTTTGATTTCTCTTGTATGCTTGATGTTTAGAAATGAAGAAAGGGTAGTATTTATAGCCATCATGTTGTCTTGCATTCTTCTTGATTTTCAATCAATCAATTTGCTTTCTTTGAAAACTTTTCTTCTTAAGATTTTTCAACCATAATTGATATGGTTGTCTTGCATGTGAATTTCAATCAAGTTGCTTTCTTTGAAAACTTTTCTTCTTAAGATTTTTCAACCATAATTGATATGGTTGTCTTGCATGTGAATTTCAATCAATCAAGTTTGTCTTTGAAGACTTTAAGAGATTTTTCAATTGATATTGGTTGTCTTATATTTGAATTTCAACCAATCAAGTTGTCTTTGAAGACTTTAAGAGATTTTTCAATTGATATGGTTGTCTTATATTTGAATTTCAACCAATCAAATTTGTCTTTGAAGAACTTTAAGAGATTTTTCAATTGATATGGTTGTCTTATATTTGAATTTCAACCAATCAAGTTTGTCTTTGAAAACTTTAAGAGATTTTTCAATTGATATGGTTGTCTTATATTTGAATTTCAACCAATCAAGTTTGTCTTTGAAAACTTTAAGAGATTTTTCAATTGATATGGTTGTCTTATATTTGAATTTCAACCAATCAAGTTTGTCTTTGAAAACTTTAAGAGATTTTTCAATTGATATGGTTGTCTTACATTTGAATTTCAACCAATCAAGTTTGTCTTTGAAAACTTTAAGAGATTTTTCAATTGAAGTTGGTTTTAAAGTTGAGCCTTAAAGATCAAATCTTAATAAACTTTACAAAACCTAACTCTTACTTCTCATATGTCTCGGATCATTGTCTTTGAGCTTGATTTCTTTGTCTTGAGTCTTGATGACTTTGATCTTCAATGAATTTGCAACTTGTCAACTTTGCATTTGCTTGATATTTGAATTGGCCATCTTGGTCCAATTAAATCAATAGTCAAAATTAAGCTTTAAAACATAAATCATTAGTTCATATGAAAATATCATTAATGAACAACTTAAAATCATGGTTATCATCAAAACTACATGAATGTCCTTGGATTAATTAGCCAATTAATAATTATTGAAACCTTGAGGCTAACAATCTCCCCCTTTTTGATGATGACACATATGATATGATATTTTTATACGATTTATGATTTTGAAGCTTTTCTTGAAAAGCTCCCCCTAAAATAATGCATATCTTTATATTAGAGATTTTTAAATCTCCCCCTATCTTTATGCATAGATCAATTTGTCATTTAAGTATTATCAAGCAATCAATATATATGCGTATTTTTGCCAATTATTGCAAGATATGATAATTCACCAATACATTCAAAAAAAATGTCATATCTTTCTCCCCCTTGGCATCATCAAAAATAAAATATTATATTCAATATCTCCAAACATCATTCAACATTTTAAACAACCAAAATTAAACAAAAAATATATTTCTCCCTTTGATTTAGTTTCAAACATAGAACCCCAACTAACTAATATAACATATTTTTCTCTTATTTGGTACAAAGAAATAAAACAAATATATTCATATTTGTAAGATTCTTCATCCTAGTGGTTCGGATTGGATTGAGGGGTTCGGTTGAAGATGCTTCAGGAAAGGATATGATGTCCCTTGCCATATGCCTAAAATGCTGATGATTTAAGCAATCTGGAAAGGACATGGGATGAAGCCCATATATTATGTACTCTCTCTCTTCTGTCATACAAAGCTTCAGGTGTATCAACAGTTGTATGAACGGGATGATTCGGATGAGGAAGATATATTTGGAGTGTATGCTAAAGATCTTCCCATCAACCTGGTGTATGAGAGAGGTACTTCAACCGAGAAGCATGATCAATAATAATCTTGCTTCGTGGAAACTTGATCAATAATAATTTTGCTTCTATCTGAGAAGATCAAGTATTTGATTTTATGAATCTCTAAATGATGCTGCATCCTCTTAGAGTGTTATCTAAAGAATGAGAGAAAATATTATCGGAGAGGTGTGAGTATGTAGTGGAGAGGTGAAGCGAATTTATAGGACAGACGCGCTGTTTGAAAGAATGGTTCAGATTTTGCTACGTGTCATAAGTGTGAATGAATGGTTCAGATTTTGCTATGTGTCATAAGTGTGAATGAATGGTTCAGATTTTGCTACGTGTCGTAAGTGTGAATGAAGGGTTCAGATTTTGCTATGTGTCAGACTTATCCAATTACGCACGCCATAGACACCGATAAATCAGGAAGTTTGAAAAAAAATATCTGCTTTTTCAGAAAAAAGATCTTGTCGACGCATCGAGTTCTGAGTCAGTGATATTTCCGTATACGTTAAATCTCGAGATTTGAACGTTGAATTTTGAAGAAAAATCTCGGGAGTCGGGTGATAGGTACAGGCTGGTGTTCAAAAATCTGAGGTTTATTTAACACACACTAATTTTCGATGAACTTCATCATTTTCAAACTCTTAGCTTAATCTCTTATTAGATTTTCTAGAATGGCTTCCTCTTCTTCTCAAAACAAACCAGAAACAATTAATCTAAATGATACGCCTAGTGTGATGCCAGAAGTCTGGCGTCCTTACTTCCTTTCAATTAATGGCCCTGTATCAGTAACTGATTCAGTGATATTGAATGGTGAGACTGCCACCGCAGTAGCTGCCGGTCTTTGTACTCCGGAGGATGCAAAGGTTTTAGCTGGGAGGACTGACCCACAAATAATAAATGAATCATTGGCACTCACGGTTCAGTGTACTGCCACTGTTTCTAACATGGGACGTCGTCTTCATGTTAGGAATATGGAAGTGAAAGCGCTGCGTTCTCAAGTCACCATTTTACAAAGGTTGCTGAAGGAGAGTAAGAAGAAAGTAGGGGAGGTCAAGGAGGAGAACAAAAGGCTGAAGGCGCTCGTGGATTCTTATGCCGATGATTTGGTAATCCGGTCCACAGAGCAGAGCAAGACCACTAATAAGCTGCAGAAGCAGTACGAGAAGCTACTAGCTGAGGTGAAGGAATTGACTTCTCGCTCTATCCCCAAATAAATGTAGTGGGAAGTGTAGTGGTTTTTCCTTTTGTGGTGACTTCTCCTTTATGGCTTTCTTTTTAATAAACTCAAGTTTGTTTAAATGATGAGTTTTATTTCTTATTTTATGCATGAACATATACGCAAATATACATAGAACTGGGCATATAATTTAATGTTCAAACAATATAACTAGGAAGATATAAAATGAACAATTTTATGAACATGATATGCATAAAATCATTTTATATTCAATTCTTAAGGTATATATAGATTTAACATAGTTGAATCAAAGAGAAGGATAATAAATTTAAGCTTATTTGATATCAACGTATCTAGCCATACCTATTTCACGTCGAATTGTGCAAAATCGTTCTTCAATGAGAGGTTTCGTGAGAATATCCGCCCATTGACTATCGGTGCTTACAAATTCAAGTTCAATGTCCCCTTTTTGCACATGATCTCTTATAAAATGGTATCTAATTTCAATGTGCTTTGTGCGAGAGTGTTGGATAGGATTTTTACTTAAACTTATGGCACTTGTGTTATCACACCTTATGGGAATATGATCAAAAAGAATTTTAAAATCCTCTAGTTGTTGTTTTATGTAGAGAGATTGAGCACAACAACTACCGGCCGCTACATATTCGGCTTCCGCCGTTGATAAGGCCACAGAATTTTGCTTTTTACTAAACCATGATACTAGTGAGTGTCCTAGAAAGTGACAAGTACCACTAGTGCTTTTGCGATCAATTTTGCAACCAGCAAAATCCGCATCCGTGTAGCTTATTAAGTCAAATGAATTTGACTTAGGGTACCATAATCCTAAATCAATGGTTCCAAGCAAATATCGAAATATTCGTTTGACTGCAATTAAGTGTGATTCTTTAGGACAAGATTGAAATCGGGCGCAAAGACATACACTAAACATTATATCGGGTCTACTTGCGGTTAAATAAAGTAAACTACCAATCATACCTCGATATAGCTTAACGTCCACCGGTTTACCTTTCTCATCTTTGTCAAGCTTTGTTGAAGGACTCATGGGAGTTCCATATGCTTTAGCATTTGTCAATCCAAATCTTTTTAGTAAGTCTATGACATATTTGGATTGATTTAAGAATATCCCATCTTCGGTTTGCTTTATTTGAAGTCCGAGAAAGAATTTTAGCTCACCCATCATACTCATTTCGAATTCATCCTGCATAGTCTTAGAGAATTCTTTGCACAAGTTTTCATTAGTAGAACCAAATATAATATCATCAACATAGATTTGCACAATAAGCATGTCTTTTCCATCAAACATTAGAAATAATGTTGTGTCAAGTTTTCCACGTGTAAAACCCTTTTCAATAAGGAAACCACTTAGTCGTTCATACCAAGCTCTTGGAGCTTGTTTTAAACCATATAAAGCTTTTGATAATTTAAAAACGTGGTTTGGAAATTCATGATTTTCAAATCCAGGAGGTTGTTCTACATAAACTTCTTCGGCAATAAAACCATTTAAAAAGGCACTTTTGACATCCATTTGAAATAATTTAAAATTTTTAAAACATGCAAAAGCAAGTAACATGCGTATAGCTTCTAATCTAGCAACTGGAGCATAAGTCTCTCCATAATCAATACCTTCCTCTTGATTATAACCTTGAGCGACTAACCTTGCTTTGTTCCTTACTATTATACCTTCTTCATCCTTTTTGTTTCGGAATACCCATTTTGTACCAATGACGGAGTGGTCCTTGGGTCTAGGTGCAAGAGTCCATACCTTGTTTCTTTCAAATTGGTTTAGCTCTTCTTGCATTGCCAAGATCCATGATTCATCTTCAATAGCTTCATTTATGTTCTTTGGTTCAATTTGTGAGAGAAACGCCATGTTGTTGCAGATGTTCCTTGAGCTTTGATCTTGTGCTTACTCCACGTTCAACTTTCACCAATGATCAATTCTTTAGGATGACTATGGACTACGTTCCAACTTTTTGGTAATTCTTCATTGTTGGTTGGAGGAAGCGCTTTTTCTTCATCTTTTGGTTCATCTACTTGATCTTTGACTTTTTCACTTAAATCAACTTGGTTAGATGAACTAGCTTTATTTTCAAGAGAAATTGGCTCATCATCACAATTATTTTTGATATGGAATGGATTAGTTTCATCAAAAACAACATGCATAGATTCATCAACAACCATAGTTCGTTTATTGAACACTCTATATGCTTTACTATTTGTAGAATAACCAAGGAATATACCTTCATCGGATTTAGCATCGAATTTACCAAGATTATCTCTATCATTCAATACAAAGCACTTACATCCAAAAACTTTGAAATATCCAATGTTAGGTTTTCGATTATTCCATAGTTCATAAGGAGTTTTATTTAAAGTGTTTCTAATGATGGTTCTATTTATAACATAGCAAGCGGTGTTAACAGCTTCAGCCCAAAAGTATTGAGGTAAATTATGTTCATTAAGCATAGTTCTAGACATTTCTTGAAGTGATCTATTTTTACGTTCTACTACTCCATTTTGTTGAGGAGTACGAGGTGCCGAGAAATTGTGTCCAAAACCATTTTGATCACAATATAGTTCAATATCTTGATTATCAAATTCTCTACCTCTATCACTTCTAACATTGTTAATTGTATAACCTTTTTCATTTTGAATTCTTCTACAATGTTTAACAAATGCTTTATGAGCTTCATTTTTATGAGCAAGAAATAATACCCATGTATAGCGAGAGTAATCATCAACAATTACAAATGCATACAATTTACCACTTAAGCTAGCGGTTCTAATAGGACCAAATAAATCCATATGCAAGAGTTCTAGAGGTCTTGAAGTAGAAATGAACTTTCTTTTTCTTAAATGATGATTTAGTTTGTTTACCTAGTTGACATGCATCACATATTTTATCTTTAACAAATTTAGTAACCGGCAAGCCTTTTACTAAATCAAGTTTAGACAATTTTGAGAGTAATTCCATATTGGCATGTCCTAATCTTCTATGCCACAACCAACTATTTTCATTTATGGCAGCAAGGCAAATTGATTCTTTTGAAGTCATATTATCAAAATCAATAGTGTAGACATTTTCATTTCTAAATGCCACAAATAGAAACTTGATTATCAATTTCATTTACTATAATGCACATGATTGATTTGAAATATTACATTATAGCCTTTATCACACAATTGGCTAATACTTAGCAAGTTATGTTTCAAACCATCAACCAAGAGAACATCTTCAATAACAAGAGAATGTGTTTTACCAATATTACCTATACCGATGATCTTTCCTTTTGAGTTATCACCGAATTTGACATTTCCTCCATCTTTTAGAGTAAGAGAAGTGAACTTGTTTTTGTCACCTGTCATATGCCTTGAACATCCACTGTCAAGAAACCACTTATCCTTGGTAGATTTGGATATCAAGCATACCTACAAAACAACTTCAAATAACCTTCTTTGGTACCCAAATTTTCTTGGGTCCACTAGGGTTAGCTTTTGGAGGAGTAGTTCCTTTGACTACCCAAATCATATTTTTCATGGGACATGTATGAATATTATGCCCTAATTTTCCACAATGTTTACATATGGGAGATTTCAAGAAGTTTTCATTAATGAAAAATTTTTTGATAGTGTTTTTCTTTTATTTTCGGGTTATATCCAATACCCGCTTTGTCAAAAACACATCTTTGACTACCTAACAAATTATCCAAATTTTTCTTTCCATTTGTAAAGTTAGTCAAAATTTTGTTTAAGTTTTCAACTTTGAGTTTTAATTCTTTATTTTCATTTACTAAGAGATTTGAATCATAAGCTATTTGTGATGATGTTTCCACATCTTTTGCTTTCATTTTCTCAATGAAGCTTTGTGATTCAATTTTCAACTTAATTATTTCTTTTTCTAAAGATAGATTTTTATCATTTAAAGAAATAATTTGTTTTTCTAAAATTTCATTTTTGCTTTTGAAATCATCTAATTCGTTTGAAAGAGATGTGACTTTCTTTTTAAAAACTTTATTTTTCAAAACATTCTTCTCAAATTCTTCAACCAATTCTTCAAAAGCATTTTGTAATTCATCATAGCTATAAGATTCATCTTCTAAAGAATTAAGTTTAGAAGTTACCTCATCTTCATATGCCATTAAGCAAAAAGCTTCGGTAGAATCTTCTTCATCGTTGGATGTTTGAGGGCTAATGCTTGTACATTCATCTTTCTCTATTTGAGGCAATTTGTGATCATGAACAAGCATGCTCATCTTTGATTCTTGACTTGCTTCTTCATATGTAGCTTCAAGTCTTTCCCAAATTTCTTTAGCTGAATTACAACTTGAAATTTCATCAAATTCCTTTGAGTCAAACGCACAATATAAACAATTCATAGCTTTATAATTTAATTCAATGAGTTTGACATCATTTTCATCCCATTCAGTTTCTTGTTTGGGTATTTCTTGTTCTTCTACTATTTTAGTAGGAACATGAGGACCATTTACAATGATTTTCCATATGAGATAATCTTGACCTTTAATGTACGTAGTCATTCTAGTTTTCCAATAACTATAATCACTACTATTGAACAAGGGTGGTCTATTTGTAGATTGACCTTCAACCATTTGAGGTCTAAATGTGTTTGCCATGATCTTAACTCTAAGATTGTTAAATCTATATGTAGAGCCTTGGCTCTGATACCAATTGTTACCCAAATATCAACCTAAGAGGGGGGGTGATTTAGGTTGAGGCAAACTTTTTCGATTTAAATGCGGAATTAAAAACTATTTTCAATTAGCAAAAACAAATTTAAGAACACAATTCAATTGCAATAAGATATGATAGAAAATCAAACACAAGCATATATAAGCAATTGAATAAGTAAGAGATAGAGATAGAGAAAATCAAACACAGTGATTGTTATCGAGGTTCGGCTTCCCCGCCTACGTCCCCGCCTCAAGATCACTTCTCGAGGATTCCCAAATTCACTAATTTGACAATCTTCTTTCGGGTGAAGATCAAAACCGTTACAAATCTTCTTTACACGGTGAAGAGTAACCACCGAGTGAAAAATCCTTTTCACTCTTAGGATTTATACCAAGACCCACAAATCTTCCTTACAAGGTGAAGAGTAACCACCCAGTGAAAAATCCTTTTCACTACTTAGGATTTATACCAAAACCCTAACAAAAACACTCAATGGTTTCAACAAAGTATTTGTTGTACAAGATAAGGCTCTCTCAAAGAGTAATTGTACACAATATGCTCACTCTAATAGTATATCAAGGATTTGATCAATATGGCTCAAAAAGTGTTTAGAGAAATTTTCAATCAAGGATTTTGAATGATATGAAAATATAAGCTTGAGAAGGATGGATTGATGTATAAGATGTTATCTTTTCTATCTTTGATTTCTCTTGTATGCTTGATGTTTAGAAATGAAGAAAGGGTAGTATTTATAGCCATCATGTTGTCTTGCATTCTTCTTGATTTTCAATCAATCAATTTGCTTTTCTTTGAAAACTTTTCTTCTTAAGATTTTTCAACCATAATTGATATGGTTGTCTTGCATGTGAATTTCAATCAAGTTGCTTTCTTTGAAAACTTTTCTTCTTAAGATTTTTCAACCATAATTGATATGGTTGTCTTGCATGTGAATTTCAATCAATCAAGTTTGTCTTTGAAGACTTTAAGAGATTTTTCAATTGATATTGGTTGTCTTATATTTGAATTTCAACCAATCAAGTTGTCTTTGAAGACTTTAAGAGATTTTTCAATTGATATGGTTGTCTTATATTTGAATTTCAACCAATCAAATTTGTCTTTGAAGACTTTAAGAGATTTTTCAATTGATATGGTTGTCTTATATTTGAATTTCAACCAATCAAGTTTGTCTTTGAAAACTTTAAGAGATTTTTCAATTGATATGGTTGTCTTATATTTGAATTTCAACCAATCAAGTTTGTCTTTGAAAACTTTAAGAGATTTTTCAATTGATATGGTTGTCTTATATTTGAATTTCAACCAATCAAGTTTGTCTTTGAAAACTTTAAGAGATTTTTCAATTGATATGGTTGTCTTATATTTGAATTTCAACCAATCAAGTTTGTCTTTGAAAACTTTAAGAGATTTTTCAATTGAAGTTGGTTTTAAAGTTGAGCCTTAAAGATCAAATCTTAATAAACTTTACAAAACCTAACTCTTACTTCTCATATGTCTCGGATCATTGTCTTTGAGCTTGATTTCTTTGTCTTGAGTCTTGATGACTTTGATCTTCAATGAATTTGCAACTTGTCAACTTTGCATTTGCTTGATATTTGAATTGGCCATCTTGGTCCAATTAAATCAATAGTCAAAATTAAGCTTTAAAACATAAATCATTAGTTCATATGAAAATATCATTAATGAACAACTTAAAATCATGGTTATCATCAAAACTACATGAATGTCCTTGGATTAATTAGCCAATTAATAATTATTGAAACCTTGAGGCTAACAGTGTCTGTATAACATTGTGTGCGTGCTACAAATGGCGTCCGCGCACCGAAGTCTGGAAGGAAGAATAATACTATTTATCCATGCGTTTTTATTAAAAAATTAGAATCCAGATTTGTTATTGTCGCGGTGTATGTTGACGATTTAAATCTTGTGGGAACTCCTGAAGAGCTCACAAAAACCA
This sequence comes from Fagus sylvatica, assembly GCA_907173295.1. NCBI lineage: Eukaryota > Viridiplantae > Streptophyta > Magnoliopsida > Fagales > Fagaceae > Fagus > Fagus sylvatica. The sequence goes on along the minus strand of OU015771.1, from coordinate 13,526,205 downwards.
CTGATTACTTAAAAAATGAGTTTGAGATGAAGGATCTCGGTAAAACAAAATTTTGTCTTGGCTTACAAATTGAACACCTTCCACATGGTATTCTTATTCATCAGTCAACATACACAGAGAAAGTCTTGAAGCACTTTCACATGGATAAAGCTCATCCTTTGAGCACTCCAATGGTTTTTCGATCACTTAATGTCAAGAAAGATCCTTTTCGCCCTTAAGAAGTTGGCGAAGAAACTCTTGCAAGGTATAGTTCTGCACCAACTTTGAGACATTGGAATGGGGTCAAGCATGTATTGCGTTACCTCCATGGAACGACTGACATGGGATTATTTTATCCAAATAAATCAAATCCACAATTAGTTGGATATGCGGATGCTGGTTGTCGACACCGGCGGAAAAATCTTATCTTTTATCCTTTTTTATTTATTTTATTTTTCCTTGATACCGACCCCCATTTGGCGAGTGTTGTGTGTGATCTCTATCTCTTTTCCGTTTCGAGATATGAGTTGTGCGCGTGTGTGGGAACTTGTGTACGTGTGTGCGTGTGTGCACAAATTTGGAGTCGCCACCAACCATGGGAAATTTAAGGTGTGATTGGGCACCTATGTCTAATAGATTTTATCTTATTTAGACATTTACAACAAAAATGGTCTTGAACCAGAGATAGATTCGGGGATTTGCTTATGCGTGGGGAAGGTGTTAGACACCCCACGACATCCGTTAAGAAACGGTTACCTCCTTTCTAGTGTTCCCTTTTATTTGCTAAGCCTAGGTTTGTTGGTTTTTATTATGTACAAATGTCCTAAATTTGGTCGAGCAATATGCCAAGAATGGCAAATGCAATTTAACCTCATTTGGTTTTGATTAGACTCTTTATTTCACCGTCCCTTTATCTTTGTATCTTTTAAATTTCCGGGCATTTCGGTGGTAGGATGTACTTGAAATCCTAACACCTAATGCCGGGACAAACACTCCGCCAAAGCCACTCGGCATTGCCGTACTAAAACACACGGGGAAGGGATAATCACAACACAAATATTCACAAATACGTAGTAAACATGAATAAAGCAATAAATATATTCAGATCTACAAATAAGAGCAATAAATAACTCAATAACAAGACAATAAATGAACTAGGAAAGCATAAATAGAGCATAAATGAACCAAAAAAGCATAAATAGAACATAAATGAACTAACAAGCACAAATAAAAGTGGATCCTTGTGAATCCACTAAAAAAGGAAAGAAAAAGAGAGACGGGGGAGGATGAGGAGAGGTTAGAGAGAGAGGCACCTAAATAGATGCTTCTCACTCTAAAAACTCCCCAAAAACCCCCTAAAGAAAGACCCCAAACCCTTATTTTATGCCTAAAAGGATCCTTGTGAATCCACTAAAAAAAGAAAGAAAAAGAGAGAAGGGGGAGGATGAGGAGAGGTTAGAGAGAGAGGCACCTAAATAGATGCTTCTCACTCTAAAAACTCCCCAAAAACCCCCCAAAGAAAGACCCCAAACCCCTATTTTATGCCTAAAAACTACCTAAAACTACCTAAGAAACTCAAAAATGGCCTAAGACTTCGGACCCAGCGTTGAGGGGAGGGGGGGTGCGTTTTATAGACGGATTTCGGAGAGCTCGCGAGTTACTGTAGCGCGCCGCGCGCAACCATCCCGCGCGGTACTGTAGCTCATCCTTATCCGCTACGTGGCGAATTCGCGCTCCGCGCAGTTTTCGGACCCGATTTTCAAGGGCGATTTTGGAGGCCTTCCAGTACTCAAAATGGGTCATGCAGCATACCGTTGGAAAGCCCCAGATGTCTACTTTCCAATGATATAAAGTTTGCGCAAATTGGAGTTCTGACAGAAGAGTTATGGCTCCCGGAAGTCAGGGTGTCTGAGCTGTTTTTTCACGTTTTTCCGGTGAAGATTCTGGCCAAACGGGGGAAGCTACCGGCGAACCGAGAGTTGCACGTTGTAGCTGGAGTTGCCATCTTTCCAACGCACCCGGGCTCGCGGATCAACTCGTTGTGAGTCAGAAAGACTCTGCGCGCGAAGGCGGCTGTCCGGAAGAAAAATGCATCGAATCTTCGGCCCATTTTTCCTTGCTTTTTGTCTGTGTTCGCGCGCGTATTTGACCTAGCTCCCGATGTCGGATTTCGACGTTCTTGGTACCGTCGGAAAGCTTGCGCTGCCCTCTTCTGTAAGGTTCTAGATTTGCGGGAAACCGAGCTAAGGACGGAGAGATATGGTCCCGCGAACAGAGGTCGCCGGAATGTTTTGGTCCATCGGAGGGCATTTTTCCGGCGAGGATTCCGGCTAGATCGGGGAAAGTCTCAACGATCCAGGAGTTCCACGTTGGGCACGAATGCGTCCTCTTTCCAACGCACCCAGGCTTGCGGATCAACTTGTTGTGAGTCAGGAAGACTCTATGCGCAAGCATGGCAACGTCGGGGGGAAAGTTTCGGAATTTTCAGCACAGTCTTATTTCGTCAGCCTGTTTTCGTGCACGTGGTAGACGTAGCTCCCGATATCGGATTTCGGCGATCTTGGTATCGTCGGAAAGCTTGTGCTACCTACTTTCTAAAGGTACAGGCCTTGCACAGAGGCGGACTTAGGTTCGCAAGATACGATCTTGCGAACAGAGGCCGTTGGAATGTTCCTTATGCCAAGGGGTCATCTTCTGATTGAGATTCCGTCTTGACCAGAGAAGCTCTTGACGATCTGGGAATTGCGCGTTGTAGCTGAAGCAACCCTCTTGCTTAAGGGTCTCAGCTCGCGGACCAAGTTGCTGCGATCGGAGAGAATCTACGTGCAAACGTTGCCTCCCAAATAGGCTGTTTTGTCAACAACACTTAGCAAAATTTGGCTAAGTGTTGGACCGTTTTTTCACAGTTTTGACCATAACTCCCTCGTTTCTCGTCTGTTTTTGGCCCGTAAAGTGTCGAATCGAAGCTCTCATCATGCTCTTCAGAATGGTCAAGGAGCGGTTAGTTCGATTTAGCTTTTGGTCTGGTCCATGGTCTGGTCAAACCTTGGTCAAACTTGGTCAACCTTAGTCAAACTTGGTCAAACTTGGTTAAAACTCTCCGAACTCTTGGAAATGTATCCCGGACCACGTTTTGAGGTATTTTTTGGGTATAGTGGACCCCATTTGGGTCAGAAAAGGCTTGGTCAAACCTCGGTCAAACTTGGTCAACTCCGGTCAAACTTGGTCAAACTTGGTCAGATCTTGGGAAATGTGTCCCAGACCCCGTTTTGAGGTTATTTGGTGTAATGAGCCCTCATCGGATCAGGCCGACTTGGTTCGGGCTGCCTCGTTTTGCGTGCCAACACCCGAGAAAATCCCAGGGATAAAAATGGGGTTATGACACTGGTTATCTTTCTGATCCACACAAAGGCCGATCACAAACAGAGTATTTGTTTACTTGTGGCAACACTGCTATTTTATGGAGATCTATTAAGCAAACTATATCTTCCACCTCCTCAAATCATTCAGAGATTATCACAATTCATAAAGTAAGTCGTGAATGTGTTTGGCTAAGATCGGTAATTCAACATATTCGAGAAAAGTGTGGATTATCCTCAATCAAAGATAACCCAACAATACTATATGAAGACAATGCTGCTTGTATCACTCAAATCAGAGGAGGCTATATTAAAGGTGATAGAACCAAGCATATTTCACCAAAATTCTTTTATACACATGAGCTCTAGAAGAGCGGTGACATTGATGTTAAGCAGATACGATCAAGTGAAAATTTGGCAGATAAATTCACTAAGTCATTACCGACTACAACATTCAAGAAGATAGTTCACAGCATTGGCATGCATCGACTTAAAGATCTTCTAATTTTGGACAATTGAAACTCTATGCATTCATGAGGGGGAGTAAAATTTTCTGAAGGATATATGCTGATTGTACTCTTTTTCCTTTGCTAAGGTTTTTTCCCACAGGGTTTTCCTTTGCAAGGTTTTAATGAGGCAATTCTAAGGCACTAAAAAAGACACAAGAATACTGTACTATTTTTCTTTCGCCATTAGTTTTTTTCCTATTGGGTTTTTATGTGGCAAGGTTTTAATGAGGCATATTCTTAGTAAGTGATCATCCAAGGGGGAGTGTTAGAAACGATTTAGACTTGGCTGATTCTACGTCATAAAGACTCACTATTTCTACGTATTAAAAGCTTTGTCCTTTTTAATGAATGCATTGTACACAACCGATTTAGCAATGCTATATATATGTGTGCACTCTTTGTAAGACAATATAGATCATTACATGCAGTAAAAGATATATCATAAATTATACATTGTGTGAATGGTCACTTAAAGAAGTATTATTTTCTTTATTTCATAACAAGTAAAGGTTTTTCTTATTTTTCTCTTTTTGATAAAAATAAGTGGAGACTCCATAAGAAAGTCAAAACCCTTAATCTAGTAGGTAAGACATCATCAGTTAGGTCCTTGCATTCAGACCCATTAGACCCACTACCTGCCGTTCGTGGCTCTCATAGTAATCATGTATTTATATAATAGTATGAAATTAATATGAAAAGAACAAACAAATTTCAACTATTTTTTTTATGTATTATTTAAAATCAAATGTGTATTTTTTTTTTCTTTTTTTAACTAAAGTCTACTTTTAGCCGGCAGTGTTTTCATTTTGGCTCCCTAATTTTAAAAGTTTTCATTTTGGCTCTTTAAGCTTGTTTAATTTTCAAATGAGTCATTTTGTCAAAATCTGTTAGCTCAATTTCCGTTAAATGCAACGTATCAACCAGCTCAACATCTTTTATTATTATTTAATTCAATTTCATCATTTTTTAATAAAAAAACAAAGAAATTAAATTTCTGAAAAATAAATTATTAATAATAAAATGAAGTTAAAAAAATTTCTAAGAAACTAATTGTCTCTCTCTCTCTCTCTCTCTCTCTCTCTCTCTCTCTCTCTCTCTCTCTATATATATATATATATATATATAAATTTAAATTATAGTATTGAAATTCTCACAATTTGATGGCAGACATTTGGAGTTAGGGGCGGAGCCAAAAAAAAAAATTTAGGGTGGGCTAATTGCAAAAAAAAAAATTCTTGACTAGGCTAATTGCTTAATTTAAGTTTTTTTTTTATTTTTTTATTTATTTATATAATATAATATATGGTAAAAAAACAACAACAACAACCTGTAGCCCAGCCTACCCATAACGTGGCTACACCACTGAATGGAGCCCGACAAAACCCACAAGTTGGATCTACTGCAGAAAAGAAAAATGAAACAAAAATGATTGGTCTTGCATTTCCAGAATGAAGTGCAAGTTGTTTGGAAGTATCTATGGTGATGGCGGCTGAGTTAAAGTTTGTCCAAGTCAACTCAATCTGACAAGCATGAGTCTCGTTGGGATTCGGAATATTCGTCCAATAATTCTCTCCCATTCCTCTTTGCTTGTATTGAAAAATAATAAATTGTTTAATTATTTAATTTATGCATAATTGAATGTTAAGCAAGATGAGAGTATACATATAATTATATAAGGATATTTTAGCAAATTTGATTAGGATATAATTCCATTCTGTCATGAAATCATACTATACTAAATTATGGAATATAAGTTTAAGGTTCTATTCTAGTGTCATCGCCTAACAGATGTATAGGAATACTTACCATTATAGCTTCTTGTATTCCTTATAATACTTATTTATATTCTCAAGTAAACTTACTCCAAAACACGATTTTCACACCAAATGACCGAAATTTGTGCAAAGTCGAATTTTCCACTTTTTCTGTCAAAACCCCTGTCATAACCCCATTTTTACCCCCGGGATTTTCTCGAGTGTCGGCGCGCAAAACGAGACAGCCCGAACCAAGCCGGTCTGATCCGACGAGGGCTCTCCGCATCAAATACTCCCAAGAAGAAGGTCCGAGACACATTTCCCAAGGTTTGACCAAGTTTGACTAGGGTTGACCGAAGTTTGACCGAGGTTTGACCGAGCTGTTTCCAGCCCGACTAGGGTCCGCCTTGCCCAGAAACCCTTGAAATGAAGTCCGGGGTACACTTTCCAAGAGTTTGGAGAGCTTTGACCAAATCCGACCAAGTTTGACCAAGGTTGACCAAGTTTGACCAAGGTTTGACCGGACTATTGACCAGACCAAAAACTGGATCGAACTGACCACCCCTTGACCAAGGTATAGAGAATATCAAGAGCTTCGATTCCGTACTTTACGGGTCGAAAACGGACGAGAAACGAGAGAGTTGTGGCCAAAACTGCGAAAAAACGGTCCGATACTTAGCCAAATTTTTGGTAAGTATTGTTGACAAAACAGCCTATTTGGGAGGCAACGTTTGCGCAAAGATTCTCTCCGACCCGCTGCAACTTGGTCCGCGAGCCAAGACCCTTAGGCAAGAGGTTCACTTCAGCTACCACACGCAACTTTCGGATCGTCAAGAGCTCCTCCGGTCAAGCCGGAATCTCAGTCAAAAGTTGACCCCTTGGCATAAGGAACATTCCGACGGCCTCCGTTCGCAGGATCATATCTCGCGAACCCAAGCTCGCCTCTGTGCAAGGCCTGTACCGTTAAAAAGTAGGTATCGCAAGCTTTCCGACGATACCAAGATCGTCGGAATCCGACATCGGGAGCTACGTCTACCACGCGCGTGAAAACAGGCCGACGAAATAAGGCTGTGCTGAAATTTCCGGAATTTTCCCACCGACGTTGCCGCGCTTGCGCACAGAGTCTTCCTGACTCGCAACAAGTTGATCTGCGAGCCCGGGCACATTGGAAAGAGGACACATCCATGCACGACGTGGAACTCTCGGATCGCCAAGAATTTATCGGGGTCAGCCGGAATCCTGATCGGAAAACTGCCCTCAAACGGACCAAAAACACCCCGGTGGACTCTGCTCGCGGGGCCATATCTCACGAGTCCAAGCTCGGATTCCCGCGAATCCGGAACCTTGCAAAAATAGGCAGCGCAAGCTTTCCGACGGTACCAAGAACGTCAAAATCCGACATCGGGAGCTAGGTCAAATATGCGCGCGAACTGGGACAAGATTTGAGAAAAAACGCGCTGGGAGCAAAACGCATTTTTTCTCCCGGACAGCCGCCTTCGCGCGCAGAGTCTTTCCTGCTCGCAACAAGTTGATCCGCGAGCCCGGGTGCGTTGGAAAGATAATGACTCCGGCTACGTCGTGGAACTCTCGGTTCGCCGAAAGCATCCCCCGTTTGATCGGAATCTTCGCCGGAAGAGTGCACGAAAACAGCTCCGATACCCCGACTTCCGGGAGCCATAACTCCCTCGTCCGAACTCCGATTCGTGCAAACTTTATATCGTTGGAAAGAGGACGTCGAGAGCTTTCCGACGATATGCCGCATGACCCAGTTTGAGTTCCAGAAGACCTCCAAAACTGCCCCCGAAAATCGGATAAAAAAGGGTACGCGCACGGAAATCGAGGAGGATTCGAGGGGCTGCTGGCGTGGAAGGATAAGACTGCCACGTGGCAGTACCACAACTCGCGCAGGACCGTCATGCGCCGCGCATGATGGTGCTGCGCGAGGCGTGCACGGTTTTCTATAAAACCGACCCTCCCCCCCCTCATTTTCTATAAAACCGCCCTCCCCCCCCTCATTTGCACATAGTTTTTGCTCGGGCACTAGGCCTTCTAGAGCTTAGTTTAGGCAGAAAATAGGGGTTTAGGGGGTTTTAGGAGGGGGTTTTTGGGGTAGTTTTAGAGAGAGAGACTCCTCTCTAGGTAATCTCTCTCTCTCTCTAGGCTCTTTCTCTCCTCTTCTTTTTCTTTAGGGATTTTGGGGGGTTTTTAGAGTGAGAAGCACCTATTAGGTGCTTCTCTCTCTAACCTCCCCTCATCTTCCCACTCCTCTCTCTCTCTCTCTCTCTCTTTCTCTTACATTCTTTAGTTCATTTATTTCATTCATGCTTTACTAGTTTCTTATTTGTCCATTTATTGCTTTATTTACATTTCCTTGTCATTTATTGCTTTATTTACATTTCCTTGTCATTTATTGCTTTATTTACATTTCCTTGTCATTTATTGCTTTCTTTACATTTCTAGTCATTTATCGCTTTATTTACATTTTATACGCACTTGTGAATATTTGTTGTGATTATCCCCCCCCTCCCCCGGTGTGTTTTAGTACGGCAATATTGAGTGGCTTTGGCGGCTCGCGTAAGTCCTCTAACAAAGGCCGTTGACAACCATGTTAGCCCACGAGGTCTTGACCCGAAAAATACACCGGTTTCCTCGTGTTTTAGTACGGCAAATATTGAGTAGCTTTGGCTCAGTTGCGTAAGTCCTCTAACGAGGCCGTAACAACCTTGTTAGCCTACGAGATATTTGACCCGAAAAATACATCCCCATGTGTTAAATAACGTCATTTATCGCTTTATTTACATTTGCTACGTTGTAAATATTATATTGTGAATATTGTCATTTTCCCATTTTTCTTCCTTTGTGATTTGGGCGTGATAATCCCGATTGGTCGTGGTGGACTATGTAAGACCTCAAAGAGGCATTAACCACCACGTAATTCCATAGGCATTGGACCCATTAAAAACCCCCATGTTTAAATATTGTCATTATCGCTTTATTTACATTTACTACGTTGTAAATATTATATTGTGGATATTGTCGTTTTCCCATTTTTCTTCCCTTGTGATTTGGGCGTGATAATCCCGATTGGTCGTGGTGGACTATGTAAGACCTCAAAGAGGCATTAACCACCATGTAATTCCATAGGCATTGGACCCATTAAAAACCCCCATGTTTAAATATTGTCATTTATCGCTTTATTTACATTTACTACGTTGTAAATATTATATTGTGAATATTGTCATTTTCCCATTTTTTCCTTTGTGATTTGGGCGTGATAATCCCGATTGGTCGTGGTGGACTATGTAAGACCTCAAAGAGGCATTATCCACCACGTAATTCCATAGGCATTGGACCCATTAAAAACCCCCATTGTTTAAATATTGTCATTATCGCTTTATTTACATTTACTACGTTGTAAATATTATATTGTGGATATTGTCATTTTCCCATTTTTCTTCCCTTGTGATTTGGGCGTGATAATCCCGATTGGTCGTGGTGGATTATGTAAGACCTCAAAGAGGCATTATCCACCATGTAATTCCATAGGAATTGGACCCACGAAAATCCTTTGTTTAAACCCCGTTTATTTTCATTATTTACTACGTTGTTGTAAATATTGTCCATTTTTCATTATTTTGATTTGGGCATGAAAATACCAAACGGTGTTGGCGGTTTTAGGTAAGTCTTTCAATAGCACTAAACCCCATGTAAATCCATGAGGCGTTGGACCCGTAAATTGCAAAACCCATTTTCAAATAGATTTTCTCATATAAGTCCTATTTGGCGTCGAAGGTTTGGATAAGTCTTTCAATAGCACCAACCCTTCGTGTAAGCCCGAAAAGGCATTGAAACCCCATTTTCAAAATAGATTTTCTCATATAAGTCCTATTTGGCGTCGAAGGTTTGGATAAGTCTTTCAATAGCACCAACCCTTCGTGTAAGCCCGAAAAGGCATTGAAACCCCATTTTCAAATAGATTTTCTCATATTAAGTCCTATTTGGCGTCGAAGGTTTGGATAAGTCTTTCAATAGCACCAACCCTTCGTGTAAGCCCGAAAAGGCATTGAAACCCCGTTTTCAAATAGATTTTCTCCATATTAAGTCCTATTTGGCGTCGAAGGTTTGGATAAGTCTTTCAATAGCACCAACCCTTCGTGTAAGCCCGAAAAGGCATTGAAACCCCGTTTTCAAATAGATTTTCTCCATTTAAGTCCTATTTGGCGTCGGAGGTTTGGATAAGTCTTTCAATAGCACCTAACCCTCCGTGTAAGCCCGAAAAGGCATTGAAACCCTCTTTTTAGATTGTTTTGTTTATTCATGTAAATCCTATGGTGGTGTCGGGATCCGAGTAAGTCTTTCAATAGCATCGAATCCCGACCCCACGAGGTCTTGACCCTTTACCTTAAAAATTCTTGTGTTATAATAAATTGCACTTTGTCATTTCAAGCATTATATTCATGCCGCCCATATTTGTCATTTCATTCATTTATGATTGATGTGTTGCGATTATGCCATGACTATTTTGCTTGGATCCCATTTTGTCATTTTACTTCTGTGATTACTTGCTTGATTGTTTATCGCTTTGATATAAAAATGTGATTAAAATACACTTTGCCATGAAAACTTTAAAAAGAGTAAACATGGTAATGTGGGCGTTAGAAACGAAGGTATGAGTCCTTTACACGGGGGCGTGGCTGGTACGTGCTTTCGTGTAAGGGATTCTACACGTTCTAACTCCCATAGGATCATGGTCTAAAATTCCCCAAAGTGTGAATTAATCATCCCAAAACCCCGCCATTTGACGGACCGCTTTACTCTTGGAAATCAAGGGTAAAGAGATCCCGAATATGGCACCAAAAACATTAATTGTTTGTCCCGGCACTAGGTGTTAGGATTTCAAGTATATCCTACCACCGAAATGCCCGGAAATTTAAAAGATACAAAGATAAAAGGGATGGTGAAATAAAGAGTCTAATCAAAACCGAACGAAGTCATATTACGTTTGCCATTTTTGGTATATCGTACGACGGAAATCGGGACATTTGTACATAATAAAAACCAACAAACTTAGGCTTAGCAAATAAAGAAAACATTAGGAAGGAGGTAACCGTTTTCTTAAACGGATGTCGTGGGGTGCCTAACACCTTCCCCACGCATAAGCAAACCCCCGAACCTATCTCTGGTTCAAGACCATTTAGTTGTAGATGTCTAAATAGGGTAAAATCTATTAGACATAGGTGCCCAATCACACCTTAAAATTTCCCATGATTGGTGGCGACTCCAAATTTGTGCTCACACGCACACACGTACACAAGTTCCCACACACACACAACTCGTATCTCGAAACGGAAAAGAGATAGAGGAACACACACAACACTCGCCAAATGGGGGTCGGTATCTAGGAAAATAAAAAGAAATACTTTAGAAATTCTTATAGAAGGATTTTCCGCCGGTGTCGACAGTTGTTCTTTAAGGTATTTCTCCATTTAAAATACCAATATCCATTTGGCTAGTGTTGTGTTGTTCCTAATTTTTCCGTTGAGGTACCATCATGTGTGTTATTTATGTACATTGGTTAGCATTGATGGTAACAACATCAATTTGATGGTATTATATCACATATGATAGTATCCTATTATCACATTGATTAGTATCCTAATTTTTTTTTTATTGAAATTGTTATATTAAAATTTGGGATAGTATTTACATCACATATGGTGGTAATTACATCATAATTTATGGCCCTTATTATATATAAGTTAGTATTTGGGTCAAAATAAAATAAAAGAGACTCGATGACTTTGGGTCAAAATAAAAATAACCCCCTATACTTTTGATTTGAAATTATAAATCCTTCAACTTTAGGAAATGTCCTAATTAATCCTTATGTAACAGTTTCATCTACTCAATGGACAGAAACTGCTATCACTATATACATTTTAATAAAATATTGTAAAATTACCGCTTCAACAAGAACTTAAATCAGAGAGTCCATCATTTTTCGCATGGGGACATGTAATGGAGGATGTGAAAATTTTCTTGCGTTGGTTCAGGTCTTGGAAAGTCTAAAGTATAAATCTACTGCAACTAACAAACTTGCAGCAACCCTTGCATGTTTTGCAAAAACTTACTACGAGACCTTGTGAAATCCTTATGTATTCTCTAGAACCCCTTTTGTTTGGGGACTTGTACTCTTTTTAATTATTTCTTTTGACTTTGGGGTAACCTGCTATTATGAATTCAATTACAATAGTTTTTCTCAAGCTTATGTACACTATAATATATTTTTATAGGAATTAATACACACTCACTAATGATCTTCACTTATCTTAAATACAACAACTCTCAGTGGTTGTAGCACCCAAAAACCATCCCTAGAAGAAACCTCAAATATTATTCTCTTTGTGCATGTCTCGTGACTAAAGAGAGATACTCTTGCTCTTCTTTGCTCTCACACATGTAAAAACCTTTTCTTTATACTTTTCTGCATTAATTTAAGTATCACAAATTCTCTTTAATTTGTGCCATTTTCATAAATCTTAGAGAATACCCAAATTATATTGTCTCTCTTCTTGCGCTACCTCCCAATAGAAAATTTATTTTTTCTCTCTTGGTTTCACGCTCTCCTTGTACTACCTCCTTAGTAAAAAACCATTTTTTTCTCTCTTGGTTTCACGCTCTATTCTATGATTTCTCTCATCTCCTCATAGGTAGGAACCCTGGGCAAAAGCCTACTTGTAGTTGCACTCTTCACGCGATGTTGTTTCTTCTCCTCTCCCTATAGAGGAGGACCATTGGGCGAAAACCTCTATGCAGCTGCACTCTTCACACGGCATTCTTTCTTCTCCTCTCCCTATAGGGTAGGACCCTAAGGCT
>OU015771.1:13428966-13513628 GCA_907173295.1 Fagus sylvatica | reverse complement strand
AGAGAGAGAGAGAGAGAGAGACCTTTCGCGAGCCACATTGGGCGAGGGAGAGATCGGTCTCAGATCGGTGAAGCCCAGACTTCCACCGCGAAGACCACCGAGAGCCACGTTGGGTGAGGGAGAGATTGGCGCCGTAAGCAATGTCGGGTGAGAGAGAGGGAAAGGTTTCTGATGAAAGAGAGAAAATTTTTTTTTTATTATTAAACAGTAAACTTGAGTACAGAATAACAAAAATGAAAACATCAAAAAGATGTTCTCAAAATATTGGATTTGAATATTAGTTGTACAATGTTTGGATTTAAATACAAAAACAGAATCCAGTTGCCAAACAAAAAATTTTGTGGTGGGACCTGTGATTTGTTGGATTTGAGTGCAGAAAACTGGATTTGAATCCAGCAACCAAACATACTCTTATTATGCACCCATCTTAACTATAGAGTCAATAAATTGATTAGTCTCACAATAAACGTGGTCTAGTTTATGATTGATGAAACTCTTCAATAGATTCTTGTAATTTGAAAATAAGAAGCAGATGTTTCATGATTTCATCAGCCTGTTAAAACTTAGAACACAAGCCTCCACCAAAAAGATTATAAACGATGACATTTACGACATCAAGCTCAACATACAGTTTACAGCACCAAACTCTAAGGTTAAGAGGAGTCCACCTCACAAAGCTCATAAATAATTCTACTAAAATGTTAGTAGTTGAACCAATTGATTTAGAGAAAACCCATGACCAATTTCATTCACTATCGATCCCTAAGAAGCACCCCTCCACCAATACTAACCTCGGATTACTAATAGAAGAGTCATCCCTCTTAAGTTTAAACCACCCCACTAAAGGTTTACACAATTTTAGAGGATGGTCGACCTATTCAGCTTAGGAGAGAAATTAAGAGCCACAGCAAAAAAAAATTAGTGACTTCTTGAAGCAAACTATAAAAATAGACGGGTTGACTAGCCCACTTTGAAACACGAAATTATTCCTATGTAGCCAAAGGTGTCAAACTCTCATAGGAAATAGTACTAACATTTGAGCACTTTGAGATCTTAGGAATCTTTATTAATTATATATCAATTTAATAGAAAAAATGATCAGATAAAAAAACTTTTACAAGAGAGAGAGAGAGAGAGAGAGAGAGAGAGAGAATGATTTACATTTCCAATAATTGGACGAAGAGTTGTATAATTGAGGGTGGTAGGAACCACAATTTGGATTTAAAAAATTAGTTTGACCTAATTATAAGCATTGACTAAATCTGGATAATGCTTATTCCTTTATTATATTGATAAAAAAAAAAAAAAAAAAAAAAAGAAAAGAAAAGTTCTAATGAAGGGTGTGATGACATTTGGATGAATATGTGTTGCAAATTTACTATTGATCGAATCTAACGTCATAATTAAATAGGCCAAATTGCATAATCACTCCCTGGGACTTGGTTTAGTTGCAAATAGACCCCCTGGGGTTTTTATTTTTCAATATAATTACCTGGAGTTTTTAAATTGGTGAAATTGATCCCTCTAAGTATATTTTTTGTCAATTTTGCTAACAAAATTTGTCATATGCATTGTATGTGACCACTTTATAATAAAAAATTCATTATTATAAACCCAAGTGCAATGCATATGACAAATTTTGTTAGCAAAATTGACAAAAAATATACTTAGAGGGGTCAATTTCACCAATTTAAAAACCCCAGGTGGTTATATTGCAAAATCAAAACCCCAGGGGGTCTGTTTGCATCTGAGCCAAACCCAGGGAATAATTATGCATTTTAGCCAATTAAATATGCTAATTTGATGCGTGGGATATTTTATTACTTTAAAATCCATTTGACCAACTTTATTTCTTCCTTTTTTTTTTCTTTTTTTTTTTTTTTTGGGCTTGTTGGTAAGCTGTTTTGCTTTCCGCAATATCAAAGGTTGGAGATGGAAAAAGAAAACTTGTTTAAAATCCATTAGGGAAAAGAGCTCGTGACACCACCTATGCTTTCAAGTGTTAGTCTTTTCAACTTTAAGCATTTTTTTTCATACACTATCACCATAAAATAGAATATGGACCATCTTTTTTTCCTTTTTTTTTTTTTTGATCTTATCTTTTTTTCCTTTCAAACAAACAGAGAGCACCACGTATATATTTATACACACAATAACACAAAAACAACATAACAAAGAGTTGGGCGCGGTATATTTCATTCTAGAACTCTTGTATGTCATGAGATGTTAATATATATTATATGGTTAGAACCGGGTTTGTGGGGATCATTAGCGGGATTACATACATTTCTATGATGGGGTCAATTGATCCCACTTAAATAAAAAATAACTTTTTTTTTACTAAGGTATATAACTATATATATCAATTTTTTTGGGATTTTAGAAGTTGGTACTATTAAAACAAAAAACAAAAAGTGCAGTCAACATTACTCAAATCACATGATGATCACATATGTCTTTTATTTCTCTTTTTCTTCTTTTCCTTAGCTTGTTTTCTCTCTCAATCTGTTTCCTCTTTTTCTTTTTTTCCGTAGCTTGTTATCTCTTTCATTTGTTTCCCTTCTTTCTTCTTTTATGATTCTTACAATAGTAACTAATTTTGTTTGTTTTTGTTTATTGTTTATAAAATAGGATATAGGTGGATCTAGTTCTGGTTTTGCGCCTAGCCCCTCAACGGATTTCTGATGGGCTACCATCCGGGCCGTATTTCCTACGGTTGTAATCCACATGAAATACACGTTTGAGGACAAGTTTTTTAAAAATTCTCAATTAATTGCTCCATTTCATTTGAAATGGAGAGGATCCTTGTCCACTTTGTAGTAGATATCTAAACAAGATTGTCGGTAGAAATGTTTCTAGTATAACTGTGTAACTGATTTTCGTATTTGTCTCCTCGGTGACGCCAATGGCCACAATAAAATCTACCGCCCTCTTAGTAATTGGAAGAATTAATGGTTTTTGGATTTGGTATGGGATTTTTTTTTTTACTTGCCATCTCTACATCGCTGAAGTAGCCCCTTCCTCATTACAAGGGCGCTTTGTTAAAGTTTAATGGGCCTACCTCAATCTCAAAAGACGCCTTGAGAGATGAGGGATGCCCATTGCTTATAAATTGCACAATCCAAGAATATTTGGTCAATGTGGGACAAGACTCTCACTTTAATACGCTTGATTTGCTTGATTTATTTATTTTTTTTACCATTGGTGACCTTCTCTCTAAATTAGTAATTATGGTAATGCCTACATAAGACAAGTCTTATATCAAACATATCAAAATATATTCCAAATAATAATAAAATTTCAATTTAACTTGTCAGAAAATTTTCATATTAAACTCCAACCAAAAACATATATACTATATGAACAACACACATAGACCTAATAAATAAAACAATAACAATAACAATAACAATAACAATTCATCTTATATCATGTTATTTGTTTGAAATATTTTTAGAGCAATTTATTATCTTTAAAACACTTTTATCATGATATATACATAACTTCAAATCATTGTAGATTGTTCAAAATTTATTTTTCACAGGCTAGTATTCTTTCATTTCAAATAATACAATATTTATCTTTTTAATATTCTTGTACCTAAGTAATAGAGATATGATTCATTTCAAATAATTAATTTTGTCCTAGCACTAGCAGAATAATAAAAATACCAAAAATCTTGAATTTGCCGCGAATAAAAAACATTTAAGAATCATATATTATACCGTAGTAGGTAAGAACAATATCAATAACAATAAATATAAGAATAACATTAACAAATGTATTTTAACAATGTATTTTCTTTGGGTAGCTTCCGGGGATGTAATTATTAACATAAACTTGATTTGGTTTTATCTTCAAAGATAAAAGGCTCTCGCTTGATAGGATGGTTAAGAGTTGTTGAACATTTAATGCTAGCACGTCTAAGATGTTACAAGTATAAAAATTTCAAAATTAGAGGATTAAAATAAAAACATTTCTAAAATTAAGGGTCAAAAATAGACTTTAGTCTAAAATAAAGTTTACTAAAAATTAAATAAAATAAAGAAGAATGGAGGAATAACCATATAAAAACATGACTTGTCCTAGTATTTTGTTCATCTAAACTTCATATCAACATTGGTTTTCTAACATAAAATTTAAATGTTTTAAATTCAGTTGAGTTTATATGGACGTCATTTAAGAAATCTAACTCAAATATAGCATGAGGTTATATAGATCTTGATGTACTTGCCATATCTTTCGGCGAATCTAACAATCTGTAATTAAGATACCGAATGTAAGTCATGTCCTGTAGTAATTGCTCCACACTCTCCCCACTCTCATCCCAAAGTCACCTCCACATCGATCCCAATCAAACTTCATCTCTCTCTCTCTCTCTCTTACTTTATCCCTTCATACGAGATAGCTTTATGATAGTTATGAAAATAGTAATGGCGATCGATCGGCTATGATGTTTCTCTTTCCTAAATTTTTTTTTATTTTTTTAATTTTTTTTCTCCCTCTTACTTAAGAAAGAGAAGGAATCAGAGAAAAAACAAGTAGTAGTACTAGTTTGCATGAACAGACCTTAAGAAGCTGCCAAATGGCACTTGAAGTGCCACGAAGCACTTGTACTGTTGGTGTTTCACTTTGACGTGGCATGCACTGGGACCTTAGACCTTCATAAATAGGGTCATGTGTTCGTGCATTCCGCTTTCTCTTCATCACTCAAAAACACATAATTCCCATCCTCTCATCTCTCTTCCTTTGGCTTTCTCTCACTTTGTATCCTTTCGTTAGAGATAAAAGGCAAAAGCAAATAATGCAAGGGTTTGGTGGTGTACAAGTACAAACTCCCAATGGAGAGTCATCGGACGGCCCAAGATTTTCGCGTGATTTAATGCCATCTTTGTTGTCTCCTTGTTATCCTATTACTCTTAAGGTAACGCTTTTAACACACAGAGACAGAGACATGCAAGAGTGCCTTTTTCTATGTGTGTTTGTTTTAACAGTCATTGACCTTAAATTCTTAACATATCTTTTTACTGTTCATGCAGTTCATGGACGTGTGCTACCAAGTGAAGCTAGAGAAGAGGCAAAAAAAGCCAACTTCTTGTTTTCAACGCATGTTTGGTAACGGTCCCACACAATCCGATCAAAGATCTGCAGCCACAATTCAAGAACGAACAATTTTGAATGGGATTACAGGCATGGTGTCCCCAGGACAAATCCTGGCCATCCTAGGCCCATCAGGTAGCGGCAAATCGACGCTTCTCAATGCACTTGCAGGGAGACTCCATCATGGACATGGTCTCACTGGAACAATCCTCGCCAACGGTGCTAAACTCAGCAAAAGCGTGCTGAGGCGAACTGGGTTTGTGACTCAAGACGATGTTCTTTACCCTCACTTGACAGTCCGTGAAACCCTGATTTTCTGCTCTTTGCTTCGCCTCCCGAATTCGCTAAGGAAAGAAGAGAAAATCTCGATCGCGGAGTGGGTGATGTCGGAGTTGGGTTTGGTGAAGTGCCAAGACACAATCATTGGGAACAGTTTCATACGTGGGATATCTGGTGGAGAGAGAAAGAGAGTAAGCATAGCTAACGAGATGCTGATTAACCCTAGTTAACCCTAGTTTGCTGATATTGGACGAACCCACGTCGGGATTGGACTCGACAGGGGCGCACCGGTTGGTATCCACGTTGGGTTCGATGGCTCAGAAGGGAAAGACCATAGTCACCTCTATGCACCAGCCGTCTAGCCAAGTTTACCAGATGTTCCACTCCGTCTTGCTTCTATCAGAAGGGAAGTGCTTGTACTTTGGGAAGGCCAGTGATGCACTAAGCTACTTTGACTCGGTCGGCTTCTCGCCGTCTTTCTCCATGAATCCTGCGGATTTCATGCTTGATCTTGCTAACGGTATGTAAACTCCTGCTTGTCTTTTGTTTTATTTTACTGCATAGTTTGATATAACAATGAATGAATTCATTAGAATACCTAGAATCAGGATCCGAGCATATACATTTTACTTGAAATGGAAAAAGTCCAGTTCACGATTACTATAACACACTTCTATTAGCTTTTGAATTATTATTTTTCTTCTCCTTGGTTTGTTTTGAGGGCATTTTGTGGTCGTCATAGCAAAGAGTGAGGTTGTTTATGATCCATTAGTGGCCTTGTAGGACAATATCCTGTGCCACAAACTATGGGACTACTTCTCCATACTTTAGATATCAATTGTGTTGGTCATTATTAGAGACCAGCTTGGTCTTTGAAGAACCCTTAGGATGGACCACACGGATTTGGGTTTATGTCACATTGATGGCTCGAATTGGGTCGGATAATGTTACTTTTACTGTACGTGACTTGGCATTCTCAATACTCTAATAATAATTCATAATATTTAAATCAAATAATATTATATTCTCAATTTCTTATTATCCACCATTTAATCTCTATACTTCCAAAAGAACCCCT
The DNA here is from genome assembly GCA_907173295.1 of Fagus sylvatica. Lineage (NCBI taxonomy): Eukaryota > Viridiplantae > Streptophyta > Magnoliopsida > Fagales > Fagaceae > Fagus > Fagus sylvatica. The sequence goes on along the minus strand of OU015771.1, from coordinate 13,507,171 downwards.
GACAAATCGAGTGGTGTAATGGTGATGAATGAATGGAATTGGTAATGGCTCTGCTGGTACAGGTGGCGGTGGTGGAGGATTTTTAATAAATTCTTTAGTTTTTTATTGTTCAAATGAGATGGAAAGGCCGCAAAAATTTACTTTTGAGGAGGAACTGTGGTGGATAGAATCGATTACACACCTACGTACTCAGCTTGGCTTTGATTTTATTTCCATATTTGGGATTCGGGAGTTATTTGGGTGGGGAAATAATTTCTTGATGCACACCACGTGTCCCCTTTATAGTAAAAATTCCATTTAAAAAAAATAAAAATAAGTGGACATCTTTCAGGAAAATGAACACGTGTCCTCTTTCCTTGAATTTGACGGTTTCTTAACTTTTCTTTCTTTTTGCTCCTTTTAGCCAACTCGATTTGACTCTTTATGCTCCGTTCCTTTCTTTCCTTTCCAACTTTATTAATGAATGAATTTATCCCACCTTCTTCTTTTGCGCCTAGTGTTATCCACAACCACAGGATTAGAAATAGCCACTGCCTCGGTGCCTCCTTTAAGTTAGACAATGTGATTATCTAAGATCCCAATTTTGCTTCTTAGTTGAACATGTACATGTGAGTACAAATAATTTTTATCTCACCTTTTATCTTAACTTTATATTTCACCACTCACAATTTGCTCCGTGTATTAACTTTACGGCTTCCATCATCTCTATCATTCTTTTTTGATAGAATCAAACAATGCTAAAGTTTGCATCTATATGATTAGTTTGGGAGAGTTTCTAAATTTTTAAAAGTTATGATTTTTATATAATATGATTAAGGAAAGTGAAAAGAACACATGTCAAGTTGTGATTGGTAAAATATAAAATAGAATATATATAAAAAAGAAGATAGAAGATTCTTATTTGAACTCTATCGTTCTTTCTTGGTAAGATCAAACAATGCTAGAGTTTGCATCTATATGATTAGTTTGAGAGAGTTTCAAATTTGTTAAAGTTATGACTTTTATATAGTAGTCATCTAAAAAATTTGAAGTGTTTCATAATATTAGCAAAAGACCAAAAGCCACTCTTCTTCAAATTCCGTTTTTAAAAAACTTCAACATATTTGGAGAATTACAAAAGAAGAAAAAAAAAAAGGCCTGAATTTTATGAACGTGATCAAACATTGCTCTTATTAATCTTCAAGCCAATCTTTTACAATTCATTTGAGATTAAAGCAACATAGAGATATTTAATTTTTTTTGAGTAATTATTCAATACTTTGAAAATATAATGACATAGCATTCCCTTCCTTCACGTATTCTCTCACATAATAGTAAATTATATTAATCAAATTATGATGGAATCCATCATTAATATAAGAGAGAGAAAGTATCATATACCTATATTTCAAAAATATCTAATAATTTTCCAAAATTCCAAATATCAATAACCCCTGGAAATTCTGACGAAAAAGGGTATACATGTAATTTTAAAAACCAATAAATGGATAGAAAGAAAGAGTAAAAGTTATAGAAACTAAAATTAAGTCAGGGGCTGCCCTCCCTCACTCTCTGGGGCCGTGGGGTGAGGGTTGGCCACTGGATTGAAGCCTTTCATTTCCCATGGATGAGAATTAAAGTGTCATTCCAATAAAAAAAGAAGGGACATAAAAAAAATAAAAATTAATAAATCTTTTTGAAAGTTTAATTGCAATATATAACTCTTTTATGAGATATTGGCATATAGCTTGCTTTAGCATTCATCCAATTCCAATCCATTTACTAAATAGGAGTGAATAGATTACGGTACGGGGGTTGAGTTTTGGATTTATTTTTGTTTTGGAAATATGCAGCTTGCGATTTCCGAATCTATTTTTTTTAATGCCTTCTAAAGCTTTTTCAGTAGGGACGTTTATGGATGGAATATGGGTCCCAACGTACCCGTAATTTTGTAGCAGCATTTATTAAGATATTTTTTTGATAATTCTTTTATTAAGATATTATATTATATTATCAAAAATACTATTATAAAAAATAATTATATAGTATATTATCAAAAAAATATAAATAAAGATATTATATTAGAGACCATGAACCCTACAACCATATTCTTTTTTCTAGCAGTATAAACGACTGTATGAGCTTTGGACCGTGGAAAGAATCATATCAATTTACCTAGGTATTAGGTACACCGTACAATAAGTTGATTTGTTAAATAATTTTAGTGCTTTTTAGATAGTTCAATTAATAAAGTCTCTTGTTCTTTGAGTAAAGATTCTGAATTCGAATTTGTAATTTTGACTTGATGACAAAGAATAATAATCATAGAACGACATAAAAAAAATAAAAAAGATTTAGTTGACCTATTTTAATTCAGGAATTGAAAGACAAATATTTTTGAAAATGAGATCTTCGTTATGTCATTAGTGTCATCAATTTTTCTTTCACAAAATTATTTGATTTTTTATCTCATAAATTTTCATTAATTTCACACTTATAATGAGTTGGAACTTAGAAGTTAGAACCTCAAACCTCATCTTTTTAAACTTTAACAGAGCCAGAGAGGTACTATTAGCGTATTATAACTCTATATAAAGTAATTTAATAATATTTGAAACTTACTATAGTTGATATTATACCCTCTGGGAGTATTTTAAATTATTCTTAACAAAGCCAAATGCTTGGTGGAAAGGTTCTATACATGTAAGATTTTTCTTGGTAGAGATAGTGGCAATGTTATATTCCATTATCAGTATTTTTCATCGTAAAAAATTTCTTATTTCTTACCATTCACTCATTTTCACGCACTTAAAATAATAGAAGGGAAGTATATGAAAATACTCGAAAGAAACTCATGGTACAACTTCTATTAATTATTTTGAGTCAAATGGTTTAAATCCTTAACCCCAATATATAGTAACGTGATAAGTGTGCCTTGTAAGTTGTAAGTGACATCATTGGTTTGGTGATGAAGCACTGGAAAGGAAATTCAAGTCTGGCAGTATGCAAACACAAATGTCTCTTAAGTTGGCATCTTTTCTTAATGTCTTGGTGGATATGTGACTTAGCATAGTCTAGAATTAAATAATGCATGAAAGAGTGTAGGATAAGTGCTCTTTGACTAGGTGCCTCAAATAATGCATACACAAATATGGGGGTTGTCTCTTAACTTCCCTTTAATTTATTCTTGGACACAATTATTATTAGGTGGATGAGAAAGCAGAAAGCATCAATTAGTTAAGGTTGTGTTTGTTGTGGAAAATGTTTTTTATTTTTTATTTTTTAAAGGATGGTAGGAAATATCTTTATTTTCCAAATTTTCCAATTGTTTGGTTTCGGCATGGATTTTTCTTTCATGAATAGTTCTAAAAGGAAAAAGCTGTAAAATGATGAAGGCAAATTTGATTAATACTCTCCCCTTATAAAAAATTAAAAATTGTGCTTACTAAATTTCTCAAGCATATTTAATAGTAGTTTGAAGGTTTCCATTTATGTCTATGAGAAAATATCTATAAAAGGTAAAAAAATTGAGAAAATTTAATTTTGTATGTCCTGATTTTTATTTTATTATGTATTAATTTACAAATTGTGAGTAAGAAGAGATAATAAGAGTCTTTGTCCTTTGTGGAGAATGTTGTTTAGATATACGTTTAGAGTTATTAGCAATACATAATACGTCATTCCTGGTTTGTGCCAAATGAGGCAATATCTAGTATCTACTCGTAGCGAGCGAATCATTCAATCACATCCAAAGATATTACTTATTGCGATGCCATACGTTTGGATTAGAAACATTTTGAGCTAGACAAAACAAACAAGAGGACAAAGGTTAGCGTCATTAATAATCAGCTAATTGACATTTTTGGCGTATGATGGGGATTGCACTCATGGCCTGTGGGACCCTAGATATTTCATTCAATTTCTTTGTTCTTTTTCAGCTTTGACCACTGATTTTGTGATATTTCTTATATCACTAAGGCAAGTGGTTATTGCCAACTCTATTACTCCTCCATTCGAGACAAGTGGAGAAAATAGTGATGATGGGCAAAGTTGGGTTTTTCCTTACTGGACCAAGCTGTAAATATAGAACTGGGAGGTTATGTTCAATGTGCATATTAGAGGACCAGAGAAGCTAATTAGGTGGCTGAAGCACTAGCTAAGAAAGGACGTAACTTTGATGTAGACTCGTATTATGTTGGTACCGTTGCTTGGTTTGTTTTAGAAATTAGAGTTGATTTGCTTAATTTAGCTTATAACATCAATTTATTTTCATTTCTAATTTATGTACAATTACTTTTACTTTTTTTATTTTTATTTATTTACTATATTTTATACACTTATTTTTTAAACGAAAATAGGTGGTCATCTAAGTGTATTCTTAATGTATTTTCTTTGAAGTAAAATTTAGATACAATTTCTTAAATGTAGTATTTGAGTTTTTTATTTAAATTCAAATCTATGATTAGGTGAAATAAAAATGTGTGAAAAAACATTTTTCTTCAAGAAATAAAAGTTTTTCTTGCAAAAAAGATAAAAAAAGTTGTCGACCAACCCTAAGCCTCTAGGGTCGCGGCGCCAACTATTGAGTGGAATCCCACCTTACCACTAACATTGGTCAGCTTTTGTTACTAACTTAGTTGTGCTATTTTTTTTGCTCTTACACGTCACTAATTAAGTCTTACACCATTAATCAAATAATTATTATTTATTTATGATGCATTTCCTGCCCATTGTCTTCCTCCATGTTATATGATATTTTATTTTAAAGACAAATGTACAAGCCAATGTGCGAATGGTCCAATAAGGTTTATATGTCCTTTGGTTGAGATGTTGTGGTCATATCTTGTTTGGAAACTGTATGGATGATCATAAACATTAGGGATCTTTCTCTTTCCCTCAACTTTTTTTGCCTTTTGGTCTTTTCCAAAAGCACTGGAGATTCTCTCAAACCTATTTGGTTTTTATTTTTAGCTGAATTCAAACCTATTGCTTTTAGCTTGCAAAGTAAACCCCACTCTACAAAGTCTTGTGATTGATTTTTGTTTTAAAATATCTGCTTTGAGTTTACATTCTACTTTTGGCTGAAAACGCTAACAAAACCGACATTACATCCAAAAAGGATTCATCAAGTTACAATTGGATTTGTCATAATCACTTATACAACTCAATTCGACTTAGTAGAATATTCGAAATGGAACTCAACACACACTTATTCACTCCAATCCACATAATCAGGATCATCACATGCACCTACCTTCATTTGAATATGGATTGTTATACGCTTGTTTCTACCCTCAATTCTCAAGTTCTTGATATTGAATCAATTGAAGAAAATTCTAACACTTGTTCCATGCACTCTCTCTCTAATCTTTTTGAATGAAACATCTCTTAAATAAATAACATTGTTTGTGAGCTGAAATTTTTTTTTTTCCTGGATTTGTGTATATATGATTCTTAGAGAGAATTAGAACCAGTATTGTCGTTATGTTTGGTATACCCTAATGATTATTACAATATTATAGAAATTAGTATTACAAAGAATAGAAGAAATTGTTATGTAATAACTATTACCATTCATCTGTTTGGTAACAACACATGAATAGAATCATGAATATGTATTCTCTGTTTATTACAACATGATTAATATATGTATTTTTTGTTGAAAATTAATAATTAGTTTTTGTCTTGTATTAAAATTGACATTTTTTAGAATAGGCATGCCTACATTCTCTTTCCAAATTTTGCGCCATGTATTAAGGCATTTTGATTATTCATTAGCATAGGGATAAGTTGTTGCTGCAAAGGCATTAATTCTAGTCATTTAAGCTGCTATAAAATTATTTCCTATCTAATTTTATTCTGGTTTAGTGTGGAAAATGACCGAATATAGATATTAATGTCATTCTTCATTTATGCAGGTGTTTGCCAGCTTGATAATGTAAGTGAAAGAGATAAGCCAAATATCAAGCAAACCCTCGTTTCCTCGTATAACACCTTGTTGGCTCCGAAGGTAAAAGCTGCCTGCATGGACAGTAGTACCACAATTCCAACGAAAGAGACTCTTTTTATTGGAAGCCATTCTACAAAAGAGCACAGATATTGCAGCAGTATTAGACTCTCCTTTTCCACATGGTTCAACCAATTCAGCGTTCTGCTTCATAGGAGCCTCATAGAACGAAAGCATGAATCCTTTAACACACTTAGAATCTTCCAGGTAATCACTGCTGCAATACTTGCTGGTTTAATGTGGTGGCACTCCGATTTTAAGGACATTCAAGATCGTCTAGGCCTCCTCTTCTTCATTTCAATCTTCTGGGGAGTCTTTCCTTCATTTAACGCTGTATTCGCTTTCCCTCAAGAACGTGTCATCTTTATAAAGGAGCGTGCATCCGGTATGTACACACTTTCTTCATATTTCATGGCTCGAATTATCGGAGATTTGCCAATGGAGCTCATTCTTCCCACAATTTTTCTAACCGTGACATATTGGATGGCCGGACTAAAACCAGAATTTGGTGCTTTTCTATTGACTTTGTTGGTTCTTCTCGGATATGTGCTTGTGTCTCAGGGTCTTGGCCTTTTTTTTGGTGCGGCTATCATGGATGCCAAACAGGCTTCTACATTGGTAACAATCACAATGCTAGCATTTGTATTAACCGGAGGATTTTATGTGCATAAGGTGCCATCTTGTATGGCTTGGATTAAATATATTTCAACCACGTTTTATAGTTACAGGCTCTTTATCAACGTGCAATATGGAGAAGGAAAGAAAATTTCATCTTTGTTGGGTTGCTCCCATGATGGGCGAAATAGAGCTAGCTGCAAGTTTATTGAAGAAGATATTGGAGGGCAAATTAGCCCTGTGGCTAGTGTTGGAATCTTGTTATTTATGTTTGTGGGGTATAGGTTATTGGCTTACATTGCGTTGAGACGCATCAAAGCTTGAAAATCTGTATCACGTATAATTGTAATTTTTCAAATGAGACCGAAGGACCCAGAAGAAGAATGATGAATGCGCAAGCTAATCACTCATTTCAAAATATGCTTAATATGTAGTAGGGGCTATAATTATTATTATTATTATTATTTTTCTCTGAGGCATAGGGATTTCAAGCTAACTGTATTGTAGCAAAGATTTGCACAAGTAAATGTAAAGAATCGAAATAGTAAATCACTTTATTTTACCTTATTTTACCTAAGCCTCCAATATTCTATACTCTATATATTAATAATTAGTATTGTTTCATAATCATGTGAGGAAGCAACTTTGTTCTATTGGTGATATAATTGTAATATATACGATATTTGTTATTTCATAATATTTGAGAAATTTTATTTATGATATGAACGATCAGAATGTTGCATATAATTATTGTTGGGGTCCTTTTCTTTTTGTTTGTGTTGGCATGTGTTCAGACTTCAGAGTTGAGTGGTAGTCTTGTCGGACCCAAGTTCTTCGAAGAGGAGCCAAGCTAGAGCCGATACCCATAGATCATCGGGTTTTGATATTTTCACACCATTAAAATGTGGATAATATTATTTACAATTTGTGAGCAAGTTCAAATTTATGGATAATGATGTCCACAATCTAAGGACAATATTTTCTACATATAGGTGGTGTAAGGTATAGATGGTGTGAAAGAATATTTATCCATTTTTCTAGCATACCGTCTCCATACAAAACACGCAAAGAGACGTGTAATATGCTTAATTTCTTCGATATAAACATAAATAAATAAATAACATGTTAAGTAAAAATATTATGCAATATTAGGGAGACAACAATGGGTCGGGCTGGACATGTAATATGCTTAAGACTCTCCTTCCCTCGTGTCAAGAGTTCAAAACCCCCTTCCAAATAGGTGGGCTAACAGGCTAGGATAATGGCTGGGCTAATGGGCCCACTAAATAGGTGCTCATAAGTAGAAAATTCAGCCTACGGCGTTCCATTGGACTACCTATGGGTCTCTACAATATTGGGTCAGGCTGCCCATTAACCTAGTGGACCACTAGGAACCTGGTCTGTGGGCTTTTTGCTAACCCTTACAGAGTAAGTGGATATTGTGTTGATGGTGTATGCTTACAATTGATGCAAGTATCCTATTTTCCTGATAGAGCATTCCTAACGGTTTAGGCAAAATTGTATGCAAGTTTTAGCATAATGAACTACTTTTTCTATTTTGCCAAACCACTTTCAATGAAACCCCACATTAGATTATTTATTTCTATTCTCTATTCTATTAACATACTATATATCATCAAATTTTTAATCATTCTCTCCTTAACTTTCTCCCTTGAACAAAACCACCACATTTCACAACTGTGAGGGCCACGATATGAACCTTCACGAGCCTGAGGTTATAAGGATGAATAAAAAAGATTTAAAAACATTTTAACTCTAATGTTCACCTAAAAAATATGATTATCCCTTATGATATTTATTTCCATTTTTCATTCTATTAGAATACTATTTCTTATCAATTTTTTAATAATTTTGTCCTTAACTCTCTTCCTTGAACAAAACCCATCACATTTCACAACTGTGAGGGCCACAACCCAAACCTTCATGGGTCTCAAGTTATACAGATGAATAAAATAGATTTGAACACCTTTTAAACCTAATGGTCACCACAAAAATATGGCCACCTTAGAGATTTTTATGGAGTCTCTACTTATTTTGTTACTTAATGGAAAAATAAGAAAACCACAATTGGAACATTGGAATTGAACTTCTCATTCTCATTGATAAACACGTACACTTTACATCTTTAAACAAAAAATGGACAAGCTATGTGAAAATAATTAATCGTATATTTGTCTAAGGAAAATATACAATGGACAATGTTAGTTTGCAATCTTAAATCTTGATTTGGGAGCTATGTTACAAGATGGGAAGAGAACTCATAAAAGAGACAGATGTAAAGAGATAAAAAAATAAGAGAGATAATAAAATAATAGTTTGGCTAAGGTACAATGTTATCTAAAAATAGAGAAGCATGAGGTTTACCACAAGAATTCTTAAACTCTATATCCCCATGAGGTTTACCACCACATATATTAAGGCTGAAAAATGTACCCCAATAATGTTATTACGAAATATAGATCTGAAAGTGGGATTATGTAATAGAACAAGACTGATCTATCGTGAATGTTTTAATAATGTAATTGATTCTAAAGTTTTGAATGGAGAGTATGCGGGTAGAAGAGTCTTCCTGTCAAGAATCCCTTTGAAAACGACAGAAAATGTACAACTACCATTTGTAATGACCAGATGACAATTTCCTATACGTTTGAGTTTTGAGCTTATGATAAACAAAGAACAAGGTCAAACAATTCCAAATGTGGGTATTTATCTTCCAGACCACATTTTCAGTCATGACCAATTGTGTGTGGCTTTGTCAAGGGGATTCTCCCAATCCACAACAAAAAATTTGGTGGAAAAAGGAATTGCACCTGGGGAGGAAGGAGTTTACACAAAATACATTGTGTATCAAGAGGTTTTGTTACCTCCATCGTAGGTACCAAATAAACTTTTGGTTGCACTATCTTATATATTTATTTCTTTAAATGCTTTGCAAACGTCGCTCTTAAGCTCTCTCTCATGATTGTGACCCATTTTGGGTAAATCCATGGGATTGAGACCAAGAGGGTCTCAAATCTATGGTGATGGCTCAACCGTGGTGAAGTTGTGGAATAGAGCTCATGGAGCTCATAGGGTACAGGCTTATGTGGGTAAGTAGGTAACAGTGTGTGTGAAGCCATTTGTTGAGAGATTTGTGTTCAAAGTAGAGGAATCAGTGTGCTCTATGTGTGGTTCACAATGTGTACAGAGAGATTTCAATGAGAAACATTAGAAAAGGGAAATGTTTAAGGATTACCCATATGTTTCTTGTTGCATCACCATTTATTTTCTACTTTGCTTCTCTGTTGCCTTTGATAGTGTTTGTTGTGTTTACTCATGGACATAGTCACAAAAATGGAGACAATAGTGTCAGTATATGGTGTAGAGAAATAGCATATGAGAATAGTGATAAATGTTTAGATCACTACATTTCTAACTTCATTTGGTCGAGTCTTCATGGCTATCTTTCTTGTTGTGTTTGATTTTTCTTTGGTCATTCTTGGCTTGATTGGTATGAATTCTTGAATGTTTCTTGAGTGTTTTGGTGACTCTTTTTGGAATTGTTGATGGCTGGTTCTCTTGGGTGGGTTTGCAAAAGGGATTTTTTTGGGTTTTACTAGCTGTGAGCAGTGAAGAGTTTGAGGTTTTTGCTGGAGGGATTTCGGGTAATAGGTTGTTGGTTGGGAATTTGGGGAATTTTGAGTTTGAGGGTTTCTGGAATTTCAAGCAATGGGGTTGAAGGAGGCAATGGAAAATGAGATTTAGGGTGTGTTGGGTTGAAGGAGGCAATGAGGCATTCGGGTATGTAATGTTAGGAGATTTTGGCTATGCCAGAGGTGTGGGAGACAGTGGGGAAGAAAGGGGGCAGCAACCCCAATTTAGAAAATATGGTTGGTGGTCTCTAGGGTTTAGGAATGTGTGCCTTTTTATAGGCAAGAATGCTGACATCATTAATGATGTCACTAATGTCATAACCCTATTTTTACCTCTGAGATTTTCTCAGATGTCGACATGCAAAACGAGGCAACTCAGACCAAGCCAACTCGGCCCGGGAGGGACCAACCGTACTTAAAAACCCTCGAGACACGGCTAGGAGCGCATTTCTTGAGGTTCGGGGAGGTTTGACCAAGAGTTGACCAAGGTTGACCAAGTTTGACTAAAGTTTAACCGAGGCTTTGATTGGACCAAAAGCAAGATTTGGTTGACCACCCCCTAACCATTTGGTAAAGCACATCGAGAGCTTCGATTTGGTAGTTTACGGGTCGAAAACGGATGAGAAATGAGGAAGTTATGGGCAAAACCGTAAGAATCGATCCAACACTTAGCCAAATTTTGCTAAGTGTTGTTGACAAAACAGCCTATTTGGGAAGCGGTGTTTGCACATAGATTCTTTCTGACCCACAACGATTTGGTCCTCAAGTTGGAAGCTTTAAGGAAGAGGGTAACTTCAGCTATAATGTGCAACTCTCGGATCGTCAAGAGCTTCTCCGGTCAAGTCGGAATCTTGATCGGAAAATAGCCCCCCCAGCATGGAGAAACACTCCGACAGCCTCTGTTCGAGGGATTGTATCTCGTGAACCCAAGCGCGCCTTCACGCAAGTCTAGAACTTTAAGAGAGAAGGTAGCGCAAGCTTTCCAATGACACCAAGATCGCCGAAATCCGACATCGGGATCTACGTCTACCGTATGCACGAAAACTGACAGAGGAAATAAGACTATGCTGAGAATTCCACGAGTTTTCCCCCTAAGGATGTTGCGTTTGCGCACAGATTCTTTCCGACTCGCTGCAATGTGATCCGCAAGTTCATAACTTTAAGAAAGAGGACACGTTCAGACACGACGTGCAATTCTCGGATCGCCGAGTTTTTCCCCGGTCAAGTCGGAATCTCAATCGGAAAACAGCCTTCCGGCGAGCCAAAAACACTCTGACAACCTCTGTTCGTGGGACTGTATCTCTCAAGCCCAAGCTCAACTTCCCGCAAGTCCACAACTTTAAGAAAGAAGGCATCGTAAGCTTTCCAGGGACACCAAGAACGTCGAAAACCGACGTCAGGAGCTACATCTACCATGCGCGCGAAAGCTGACGAAAATAAGGAAAACATGCTGAAAATCCGACGCGTTTTTCCTCCCAGACAGCCACCTTGGGGCCAGATTCCTCCCAGCTCGCTACCAGTTGATCTACAAGCTCAGAACCTTGAGAAAGACTACAACTCTGACTACAAGACACAACTCTCGGTTCGTCGGAAGCATCTCCCGTTTGGCCGAAATCTTCGCCGGAAAAACAACTCAGACACCTCGACTTCTAGGAGCCATGACTTTTCCATCCGAACTCTGATTCATGCAAACTTTATATCGTTGGAAAGTAGACTTCTCAAGCTTTCCAACGATATCCCACATGACCCATTTTGAGTACCAGAAGGACTCCAAAATTGGCCTCCAAAATTGGGTAAGAAAACTATACAAGCGTGCGAATCGAGGAAGATTCGCCGAAGGTGCCACGTGGCAGATAAGATCGCCACGTGGCAGTGGCACACTTAGCACAACCTCACCATGCGGCGCGCATCATAAGGGTGTGCCACACCTGTGGTGCAACACCACCATGCGCGAACTTCGACTATAAATCAAGACCCCCTCCCCCTCATTTCAGCAAGGTTGGCTCGAGTTTCTAGGCAGTTTTAGGCTTAGTTTTAGGCAAAAATTGGGGTAAGGGTCTTCCCTTGGGGGCTTTGGGCTAGTCTTAGTTAGAGTTAGAGATTCCTACTTAGGTAATCTCTCTCTACGGTTCCAACCTTTCCTCACCTCTCTTCACTCATACTCTTTTTCTTTCTCATTTAATGGAAGTGACAATGGGAAGGGATTCACAAGGATTCATGTTCATTTATTGCTTTATTTATGTGCTTTAAGTTTGTTTATTGCTTTTATTATATGCTTTAAGTTCATTTATTACTTCCATTATTGCTTTAAATACCATTTATTGCTTTATGCTTTAAATTTATTTATTGCTTTCCATTATTGCTTTAAATACATTTATTACTTTCATTTACATTTACTACGTACTTGTGAATATTATCCCCTTTCCCCGTGTGATTTGGATATGAAAATCCTTAGCAGTTTGGCGAATTATGTAAGACCTCTATGGGGCATTAACAACCATGTAAACCCGCAAGGCATTGGACCCATGAACACCCCCCTTGATTAAATTCCGTCATTTTTATTATTTACTATGTTGTGAATATTATTTATTTCTCCCTATTTTTCCCTTGCGATTTGGGTATGAAAATCCTGATTGTTCATGGCGGATTATGTAAGACCTCAACGAGGCATTAACAACCACGTAATTCCATAAGACATTGGACCCACAAAAATCCCCTTGCTTTAAATTCCGTCATGCTTTAAATACATTTATTGCTTCCCGCTATGCTTTAAATTATTTATTGCTTTCCATTATTGCTCTAAATACCATTTTATTGCTTTACGCCTTAAATACATTTATTGCTTTCACTATGTGGGTTATTGCTTTTATTTCTGTATTTACTGCATTATCGTGTCTATCCCCTTTCCCCGTGTGATTTGGGTATGAAAATCCTTAGCGGTTTGGCGGATTATGTAAGACCTCCATGGGGCATTAACAATCATGTAAACCCGCAAGGCATTGGACCCATGAACACCCCCCCTAATTAAATTCCGTGTTGACCACGTTGTGAATATCGTTCATTTTCCCCTTTTTTTCCTTTGTGATTCGAGCGTGAAAATACCGATTGGTCGTGGTGGATCATGTAAGACCTCCATGAGGCATTAACCACCACGTAATTCCATAAGGCATTGGACCCACGAAAATCCCTTACTTTAAATCTACATCATTTACGTTATTGCGAATATTGTCCATTTTTCCCCTTCGATTTGGGTGTGAAAATCCCAATCGGTATTGGAGATTTAGGTAAGTCTTTCAATAGCACTAAACCCCATGTAAATCCACAAGGTATTGGACCCGTGAGACTCTTGACATTATTTTAACGAGTTTTCCATTTACTGTTCATATAAGCCCTATTCGGTCTCGGAAGATTAGGTAAGTCTTTTAATAGCACTAATCCTTTGTGTAATCCCAAGAGGCGTTGAACTCCCCTTTAAATTGTTTTATTTTATTCATGTAAATCCTATGGTGGTATTGAAAATTGAGTAAGTCTTTCAATAGCATCAAATCCCGATCTCACGAGGTCTTGACCCTTCCCCTAACCCATCTCACATTGCATACTTGTCATTTTTTATTAAGTGCTTTAATTACGACGTAAATTATACCTTGTCATTTCGATTAAGCGTCTTATTTATGTCATAATCATCTTTGTCATTTCCACCACACCATACTCATGATATTTTTTCCTTGTGATTAACGCGCTGTAAACATGCCGTGATCACTCGCACGATATTTGTTCATTGTGATTAATGTGCTGCAAACATGCTATGATTACTTGCTTGAACATTTACTCGATTTAACGTCATTTCATATTTAACTTGTGATTAATGTGCTGCAAACATGCCATGATTACTTGTTTGAATATTTACTCACTTTAATACTCGTTCCTCGTGATTAATGTGATGCAAACATGCCGTGATCACCTGTTTGGATGTTTATTTTGCTTTGATATAAATGTGATTAAAATATAGTTTGTCATGAAAACTTTAAAAAGAGTAAACATGGTAATGTGGGCGTTACAAATGAAATTGGTGCAACCTGAGAGCTATGGCTTGACCTGACCTTAGGACACCATGGTATGAGTCCCTTACGCATCGATGTGGCTGGTCGTAGACACATTGTAAGGGATTCTACATGTTCTAACTCCCACAAGATCATGGTCTAAAATTTCCCAAAGTGTGAATTAATTATCCAAAACCCCGTCATTTGACGGACCGTTTTATTCTTAGAGATCAAGGGTAAAGAGATCTCAAATATGGCACAAAAAACATAATTGTTTGTCTTGGCACTCGATGTTAGGATTTCAAGTGCATCCTACCATCGAACTGTCCAGAACCATGAAAAATACAAAGATGAGGGAAGGTGAAATAAAGAGTCTAAACAAAACCGAACGAAGTCAAAATTGCGTATACCATTCTTGGCATATCACATGACGAAAGTCGGGACATTTGTACATAATTAAAACCAACAAATTTAGGCTTAGCAAATTCAAAGGAACACTAGAAGGGAGATAACCATTTCTTAATGGATGTCGTGGGGTGCCTAACACCTTCCCCACGCATAATCAAACCCCCGAACCCATCTCTGGTTCAAGACCATTTTCTTTAATATGTCTAAATCTAGAATAAAATATAAAGATCTATTAGACATAGGTGCCTAATCAAATCTTAAATTTTACATGATTGGTGGTGATTCCAAATTTGTGCTCACACGCACACACACATGTGTTCCCGCACACACACACACACAACACACATCTCGAAACGAAAGAGACTCGCCAAATGGGGTCGGGATCAAGGAAATTAGATAAACAACTACGCCAAAGTAGTTGAGATCTTCCCCCGGTGTCGACAGCTTGGTGACTCCACTGGTGACTTAGAGGGTTTAAGCCTATAGTCTTTCGGTGTTTTCTTTGCTAAGCATGTGTTTATACATTTGTTGGTATTTATTAGGGGGATTACCCTCTTTGTTTTATCTTGTATAATGTTTTGATTTTAGCATGTCTATATTCTTGTATATATATACTGCGAACATAGGATATAGATTTTTTTATGCAACACATATTATAGAATGTGCTTTGTACAAAAAAGTCTTTTCTCTTTTTGTTTTCAAAATCATGACATTTACCTTCATTGGACTTATGGGTCGAGCCCAGACTCAGGTGGTTGTCTAGCTGGTACGGACCCACCACGAACCCTTTTATATCTGGGACCTGGAGTCATGAAAACTCACCTCTCTTCCTCTACACCCGTGGGGATCAAGGGCCTAGTGGAAAGTGATTCCCCTGTGATCCAATACCCTTTGGCTTCCTTCGGGAGGACAATGTTGGCATGATCATCTGCTCCTTTAGGAAATAGAATTCCAAACCCTGTCATACCATGTCTCATATAGTAAGCTATAGAGTAGAAGACTTACCTTTGAGGGCTCTGGTAAAAGCCAACCAAGTGAACATCCAACCTAAGATAGGATACCTGAAAATAGGATGTGTCTTTTTAAAATGAGTCAAAGGAAAAGCTTTATACTGTTTTCTAGGTGGTGATAAAATAAATGGAGTCAAGCCAGGTTCTATCTATCTGAACCTTTGTTTGCGTGTCGTTGTTTGATAAAGGGAAAGGATAACCATGTTGTCCATACCCATGCAAACCACCCGAGCCCTAAGAGTTTCCAACTCTATACAGGGATGTATGTACTCATCTATCTTGTCATCTTCAACAAGAAGTATGACCCTCACATCGACCGACGTCGATTCCTAATCGGCCTCTAAAATGTCGTTCTTTAATGGAGTCTAATCAAATTTAATATGAATGAATATGTGTGTGGATGTATAAGGTAAAATGGTAGTATATATGGTAAGGTGGGTTGTCGTACCACGGAGAGAGGGGTTTTAAAATAAACACGTAATACTAGAAATTAAATCGAGAAAATGTTTTGGTTGTTTTGAAAACTCACAATTTAAATAAGTAAAGAAACTCAAATCTAAAAATTGCTAGGGTTTTGGATTCCTCAAATTTGCTAAGATAAATTAATTCAATTTAAATCTATGGAATTACACAATTGGGGGTTTCGTATCCCAAACCCTCAATTGGAACATTTGCAATAAAAACTATTTTTAATAAAATCTAAATTAGAAATACTATTTGATTGTTCATTGATTTAAACACATAATAAATAACTACGTTAGAAAAACTTAAAATCGACACTCTCACAGTGCAGTAAAAAGTAATATCCAATGAAATTAAGAGCTCTTAGATTTAATGGAACTAAAATCTTTACTTAACTATGAGAAAAACATGATTGAACTCATGAAAAAATTCAAATCATAGAATCACAAATAATTAGAAGATGAGAACAAGCAAAGAATAAATCTTAAACATTGAAACTCAAAATGGATTTAAAAGAAATTAGTTTACCTTACAAATTCGGATTTCCCCTTAGCCCAAGCAATTTACCTTACAAAAAGAAGACTAAAGAAATCAATTCTAGAGAAAACACTAGAGAGGATAAAATGAAGAAAAAACTCTAAAAATGCAATCTGGTTCCAGGTGGCACTGCCGCTGCCTTTTTACTGCTTCACGCATCTTCTTTTAAGGCTCCCATGGGACATGATCATGTGTGGTGCGGTAGAAAAAATGGCATGCAATTTGGTCAAAGCAAGCTTGTCACATGAAGCTCATTAATGAGCAATGATCCGGTGTGATGCGGCAATACAAGGACATGCAATCCACTAAAGCACGCGAATTGGTTTTAAAGCCCTTTGGAGTCACGATCCTGTGCAGCGCGGGAGGAAGGAGAGAGCATGCAATTCGTGGGACTGCTGGCCTTGTGGACTTGCTGGCCTTACTGGCCTTGTTCTTCTTCTATTCTTTTTCTTTTTCAGCACTAGTTTGTACCTAAAACATAATATAAAATTTAGACTTTATAAAATTAAAATAATGCATGTAAATAAATTATTTTTATACAACGTAATGAAATAAAAGAAATGCAATGATTTGCATACAACTAAAAATAAAATGCAAATTAATTTTATTAAAAACCTTAAAAAATGGACTTAAAAAGTCATATTTCATGACTTATCACACCCCCCAACCTAAATTTTGCTAGTCTCTAGCAAACCTAAAAACAATTCAGATGAAAATAAACTTAAACTATACCACTTTCGCTGGCACTCTCGGTTGCATTTAGCTTATGCAACAAGCCTTTAAACCCCTAGGTGTCCCTAGTGGACGAGTTATAGTCTCGTGAGGGCTTACCAGAACGATACCCACAAACGTTTTGTTTCTCAAGTAACGTGCTCAGTCTTGACTTATTTCAAACAATGCCAATCATGTTATCAAAGGGAAAGCAAAATCACAAAAACAATGGTTTTCAGTCATGAGCAAGCTTAAAAATACAAACTTCATCTCCAAAATTATGAAAAATTTAAACTCTATCCGAATTTGCTCATGCTCAAATAGTAAAACGCCACACACATCCTTAGTGTAAAGTGAATTAGCTCATGGATATGGGGCTTCAAACAATTCCATCATAAATGGCTTAGTTCTTCAGAGATTGCTAGAATTCTTTGTCACGTGAAACAACCAAGGCATAAAAAGTATTATTAAATTGCTTATATACACTTGCATCATCAATTTTTTTTTTTTTTTTATTGTGTGGGTTGTACAATGCTTAGCTCCCTTAAGCTTTCTAATTGACCCGTGTATCGAGTGTTCGACCAATGACTCCCAAACCAGGTGGCTCAATGGGCACTAGGTGTAAAGACACCCCTAAGGGCTTACTAACTCGAGTAAAAAAGGCTACGAAGCTAAACTAGTCACCCACACTATATTGACCATTCCAAACCTTTACCTTTTGACACGAACACTCACTGCTGGCTAGGCAAGAGACCCGGCTACTCAGTATAAGCTCAAGATGGCCAATTTTTTTTTTTTTTTTTTTAATATTTACCAAAAGCAAAAAGATGTCAATGAATGGGAAACACAACAAGCATGCAAGAATTTCAACACTTCAACATATGTATGGGAAGCTCTAAAAAATTACTATCCCACCCCCCAACCTAAATTCAACATTGTCCTCAAATGTTTCAAAAATATACAACATGATAGTATAAAAAGGTTTAGAAGGCACCTCAATCGTGGCATAGAAACTTCCAATGATATTTCCTGCAAAATGTTAGTTCCACCAAACAAAAACAAAAGCAAAATATGGTACAAGTAAAAGGTAGACTTCGAAAAAATCTACTTATCCCGATAAATGGGATCCTCCAAGGAAATTGTTTCTTCCTCGGGCACAAACTTATCTAAGGCAGGCTTAAGTCTTTGTCCATTTACTTTAAAAATCCGCCCATCCCTAGGATCCTCTACCTCAATGGCCCCGTTTTCAAAAACACGCTTTACTACATACAGACCATCCCACCTAGACCTCAACCTGCTCGGATGCTTATGGAGTCTAGAATTAGACAAGTACACTTTTTGGTTTACTTCAAAGGTTTTTCTCAAAATCCTTTTGTCATGTAAAATTTTCTTCTTTGCCTTGTAGATTTTAGAACTCTCATATGTATCGTTTCTTAACTCCTCTAATTCATTCAATTGGAGTTTTCTCAACTTGCCGGCCTCATCCAAATCAAAATTAAAAGCTTTTATAGCCCAATAGGCTTTATGCTCAAGTTCTACCGGCAAGTGGCAGGCTTACCAAAAACAAGTCAGTAAGGGGATATACCAAGAAGAGTTTGAAAAGCGGTATGGTAAGCCCAATGTGCATCCAACAAACGTAAGGACCAATCCTTTCGGTCGGGGCTAACCGTTTTTTCCAAAATTTGCTTAATCTCCCTTTTGGCTAGTTCCGCTTGACCACTTGTTTGAGGGTGGTACAATGTAGCTACTTTATGGATTACTCCATATTTCAACATTAGGGATTTAAAGGGTTTGTTACAAAAGTGGGTTCCTTGGTCACTTATGATGGCTCGTGGCGTTCCAAATCTAGATAGGACATTTTCTTTCAAAAATTTTACAATGGTCCTATGGTCATTCTTTTTACACGCCATGGCCTCAACCCACTTGGACACATAGTCCACAGCAACTAATATGTAAAGATTACCAAAAGATGGGGGAAATGAGCCCATGAAGTCTATACCCCAACAATCAAAGATCTCAATAACAAAAATGGGGTTAAGAGGCATCATGTTCCTACGAGAAATGACTCCCAACTTTTGGCATCTTTCACATGTCCTACAGAAATCATTAGTGCCCTTAAACAATGTGGGCCAATAAAATCCACACTACAATATTTTTGCAGTGGTTTTCTTTATAGAAAAGTGCCCACCATAAGCTTCAGAATGACAAAAGTTTAAGACACTAGTGATTTCATCATTAGGAACACACCTCCTAATAATTTGGTCGGGACAATATTTAAAAAGATTGGGATCATCCCAATAAAAATTACGTACCTCAACCAAAAATTTTCTCTTATCTTATGCTCTCCATTCCTTTGAAATTTCACCTACAACAAGGTAATTCACAATGTGAGCATACCATGGCAATTCAGAAATAACAAATAAATGCTCATCCGAAAATTCATCATTAATAGGGAGGTGATCCGAATTATCCCCGAAAGTGAGTCTTGAGAGGTGATCTGCTACCACGTTCTCAACTCCTTTCTTATCTTTGATTGTTATACTAAATTGCTGCAATAACAAAATCCACCTAATTAGTCGCGCCTTAGCATCCTTTTTGGTAAAAAGATACTTGAGGGCGGCATGATCAGTAAAAACAACAATAGGTGATCCAATCAAATAAGCACGAAATTTGTCTAAAGCAAAAACAATGGCTAGTAACTCTTTCTCAGTAGTTATGTAATTCATTTCTGCACAGTTAAGAGTTCTACTAACATAATAGATGACATATGGCTTGTTGTCTTTCCTTTGGCCTAATACTGCTCCTATGGCATAGTCATTAGCATCACACATGAGCTCAAAAGGAAGGCTCCAATCCGGTGATCTCATAAGAGGAGCGGAGGTAAGCTTATCAATTAGCTTTGCAAAAGCTTCTTGACATGCTTCCGTCCAAATAAAGGGTGCATCCTTAAAAAGGAGGCTACACAAGGGTCTAGAAATAAAACTAAAGCATTGTATGAACCTACGATAAAAACCCGCATGGCCTAGAAAATATTTAACATCTTTGATGATCTTAGGGGTAGGTAGTTTAGAAATTAATTCTATCTTGGACTTATCTACCTCGATACCCCTAGATGAGACAATGTGGCCTAGGACTATTCCGGAAGTTACCATGAAATGGCACTTCTCCCAATTCAAGACAAAGTTCTTTTCCTCACATCTAGCCAACACTTTGCCTAAATTCTCCAAACATCCATCAAAAGAATCACCAAAGACCGAAAAGTCATCCATAAACACTTCCATAAACTCTCCGACCATATCACTAAAGATACTCATCATACACCTTTAAAAGGTGGCCAAAGCATTACATAATCCAAATGGCATGCAGCGGAATGCATATGTGCCAAAAGGACATGTAAAAGTGGTCTTATCAGGGTCTTCTAAATTAATCTCAATTTGATAATACCCAGAATAACCATCTAGAAAACAATAGAAAGAATGTCCCGCCACTCTCTCTAACACTTGGTCAATGAAGGGCAAGGGGAAATGGTCTTTTCGGGTGGCGGCATTCATCTTCCTATAATTAATGCACATCCGCCAACCCGTGACTAACTTAATGGGCACTAATTCCCGATGCTCATTTTTCACAACAGTGACTCCTGACTTTTTAGGAACCACTTGAGTAGGACTAACCCATTTACTATCAGAAATTGGATAAATGATACCCGCATCCAACAACTTTAAAACTTCAGTTTTTACAACTTCTCTCATGTTTGGGTTTAGTCTACATTAAGGTTGTCTAGAGGCCTTGACCTCATCCTCAAAATTAATAATATGAGTACAAATTAAAGGGCTAATTCCCTTGACATCCGCTATGGTCCAACCAATTGCGGTCTTATGTTTTCTCAACAACAGATAACAACAGGAAAGGTATCACCTGATTTAAGGAATGCATATTTCAACCCACTTGGTAGTTGCTTTAGTTCAAGTTTTGGTATTGCAACACTAGAGGGTAGAGCTTTATTTTCACTTTTAGGTAGCTCCTCAAATCTTGGCTTCCAACAATTTAGCTCCATAACCTGTGAGTCAAGCAAAGAGCAAACATTTGCAATATCAGAACCAATGCTAGAGTCACTTTCAGAAAAATTTAATAAACAAGAGTCAAAAGGGTTAGAATGATATATCTCAGTGAATTGCTCTTGCACAACTACATCTAACCAATTCACTACTTCACATTCTTCATCTTCAAAGATTTGCTTCCCAATGTTGAAGATGTTCACTTCCAAAGTCATGTGCACAAAGGAGAGCTTTATCAAGCCATTCCTACAATTAATAAGTGCATTAGCTGTAGCCAAAAAGGGTCTACCAAGAATAATAGGAATTTTAGAATTAGCATGCACAACAGATTCAGTTTCAAGAATGAGAAAATCAATAGGATAATAAAATTTATCAATTTGAACAAGAACATCCTCCACTACACCCTTAAGTGTCTTTACAGACCAGTCTGCCAATTGTAACACCACCATGGTGGGTTTTAACTCTCCTAAACCGAGTTGTAAATACACTGAATAGGGCATCAAATTAACACTTGCCCCAAGATCAAGCAAAGCTTGCTCAATATCATGATCACCCATAATGCAAGAAATCGTTGGGCAACTAGGGTCTTTATATTTGGGAGGTATTTTATGTTAAATTAGAGCACTAACCTGTTCAGTGAGGAAAGCAGTTTTCTTCACATTTTGCTTTCTTTTCATAGTGCACAAATCCTTAATAATCTTGGCATAAGATGGTACTTGCTTAATCACATGTAAGAGTGGTAAATTAATTCTCACTTGCCTAAGATTCTCTAGGATTTCAGGACTAGAATCCAACTTCCTTGAAGCTTTTAGAGCTTGTGGGAAAGGTACGGAAATTGGTCTAGTAAGAGGTTCACTTGTGGTAGGCAAATCAACATTGTCACTACTCTTTTCTTGCTCCTCTATGTGTGGGCTATCAACATTCTTCCCACTTCTAGTAGTGACTTCACTAACATGCTCTACATTCTTCTTATTTTGGGAACCTTGAGCCATGTGATGACCTTGAGGTATTTGAGGTTGGGATGAAAATTTCCTTTTCTCATTTACGGTTAAAGCATTGGTCAACTTTGAAATGTGGCTTTTCATTTCCTTATTCTCTTCGGCCAATTGATTTAAAAGTGCATCATGCTTTTGATTAGTCTTGCTTTGTGCCTTAAGAAAAGCATGAATTGTACTTTCAAGTGAATTAGATGAAGAAGGAAATTGTTGTTGTGCTTGGTGTGGCACATGAGTGGGAGTGAATTGTTGTGGTGGAGGTGCATGTTGGGAGGGATAGGATTAGGGGAAACTCTTTTGTGGCATAGGTGGTTGTTGGGAAGAGTGAGTGTCATTCTTCCAACCAAAGTTAGGATGATTCCTCCATCCCGGATTGTAAGTCTGGGAGTAGGGTGAAAATGGTTTCCTAAAGTTCCCTATGGCTCCACAATGTTCCTAAAAAACCCCCACTACACTAGGCAACATCGGGCAATCCTTGGTAGGATGCTCCAGATCATGGCACACACTACATTCCTTATGCACTTCAACTTGGTAACCTTGCTTGGTACCACTAGTCCCTTTCATTTTTAGGGTCTCTATCTCCTTGGTTAATTAGGCTATTTGAGCTTTGATTTCTTTGTCTTGAGACTTGATAACTTTGTTCTTCACTGAATTTGCAACTTGTCGACTTTGCATTTGCTTGATATTTGAATTGGCCGTGTTGGTCCAATTAAATCAATAGTCAACATTATGCTTTAAACATAAATCATTAGTTCATATGAAAATATCATTTATGAATAACTTAAAATCATGGTTATCATCAAAATTACATGAATGTCCTTGGATTAATTAGCCGAGTAATAGGCATTGAAACCTTGAGGCTAACATCCACAAATACAGAAACCATACAATTAGATAAGTGATACACTTCTAAGGGTAACGTAGCCGGAGTCTACAAATACCAAAACTATACAATTAGATAAGTGATACACTTCCAACTTCCAAAAGTAACGTGTATCAATCGTAATAGGTATCTAAGTTATATCTCTCAATCTCTGTAAACATTCTCATATATATATATATAAAGGAAGCTCCTGATAATTAAACAGAAAGCATGAATAATTCTTGATTTTATTATTTACTGTAAGCAGACTTTATAATATTTGTCAAAAGGCTGTTGGCTTGGTTTTGGAATTCATAGAATTAGCATCTCGGATGAAGAACAATGATAATGTAGGGGCGGTGGAAAGTACTGCAAAATGGAAGACTCCCTCCAGTGATAGAGATACAAATTAAATATAGGCATCCATGGCCTTAATGATCATTCGGCATTTGGGGTGGTTGCATTGGTTTGTGATTGTCATGGGCTGGTTATTGTTGCACAATGTACCAGGATGCAGGTGAGTGGGGATGGTTTGCAGCGATATGAGGGATAGGATTGATGAGAAAGAGAAGGAGATTGGTGGGTTTAGGAAGAAAAGGATGTAATCTCCTACAATATTATTAGTTGCAATAAAAAATATAAAATAAAAACTATATACCAAACAGAATTTAAAAAAAAAAAAAAATTTTGTTTCAAAACCTGTCATAACCTCATTTTTACCCCCAGGATTTTCTCGAACATTGGCATGCAAAACGAGGCAGCCCGAACCAAGCCAGCCTAATCCAACGAGGGGTTGCCATGTCAAATAACCTCAAACTGGGGTCTGGGGCACATTTCCCGAAATCCGACCAAGTTTTCCCAAGTTTGACCAGGAGTTGACCAAGTTTGACCGAGGTTTGACCAAGCCGTTTCCAACCCGACTGGGGTCCAATATACCTAGAAACCCTCAAAACGTGGTCCGAGATACATTTCCCAGAGTTCGGAGAGCTTTGACCAAGTTTGACCAAGGTTTGACCAAGCCTTGTCTGACCCGACTGGGGTCCACTATACCCAAAAATCCTCAAGACGTGGTCCGGGATACATTTCCCAGAGTTCGGAGAGTTTTGACCAAGTTTGACCAAGGTTGACCAAGTTTGACCGAGGTTTGACCAGACCGATGACCAGATCGAAAGCTGGATCGAACTGACCACCCCCTGACCAATGGGTGGAGCACATCGAGAGCTTCGATTTGATGCTTTACAGGTCAAAAACGGATGAGAAACGAGGGAGTTATGGACGAAACTGTGAAAAACGGTCCAACACTTAGTCAAATTTTTGCTAAGTGTTGTTGACAAAACAACCCATTTGGGAGGCAACGTTTTCACGCGGATTCTTTCCAACCGGAGGCAACTTGGTCCGCAAGCTGAAACCTTTAAGCAAGAGGGTTACTTCAACTACGACGGGTAACTTCCGGATCGTCAAGAGCTCCTCCGGTCAAGCCGGAATCTCGATCAGAAAATGACCCTTTTGCATAAGGAACATTCCAACGGCCTCTGTTCGCAAGATCACATCTTGCGAACCCAAACTCGCCTCTGTGCAAGGCCTGTACCTTTGAAAAGTAGGTAGCACAAGCTTTCTGACAATACCAAGATCGCTGAAATCCGATATCGGGAGCTACGTCTACCACGCACACGAAAGCAGGCTGACGGAATAAGGCTGTGCTGAAAATTTCGGAACTTTCCCCCCGACGTTGCCACGCTTGCGCGCAGAGTCTTCCTGACTCACAACAAGTTGATCTGCAAGCCCAGGCACGTTGGAAAGAGGACGCGTTCGTGCATGGTGTGGAACTCTCGGATCGCCAAGATTTTCCCCGGTCTAGCCGGAATCCTCGCCGGAAAAATGCCCTCCGATGGACAAAAACACTCTGGCGGCCTCTGTTCGCGGGACCATATTTTTCCAGCCCAAGCTCGGTTTCCTGCGAACCCAGAACCTTAAGAAAGAGGGTAGTGCAAGCTTTCCAACGGTATAAGAACGTCGAAAACCGACATCGGAAGCTAGGTCAACCGTGCGCGCGAACACAGACAAAGATAAGGAAAACACGCTGAAAATCTGACACGTTTTTCCTCCCGGACAACCGCCTTCGCGCGCGAATTCCTTCCGGCTCACAACGAGTTGATCCAAGAGCCCAGGTGCGTTGGAAAGATGGCAACTCCAGCTAATACGTGCAACTCTCGGTTCACAAGTGGCTTCCCCCGTTTGGCCGGAATCTTCATCGGAAAAATACGAAAAAATAACTTAGACACCCCGACTTCCGGGAGCCATAACTTTTCTTTCCAAACTCTGATTTGCACAAACTTTATATCATTGGAAAGTAGACATCTGGGGCTTTCCAACGGTATGCTGCATGACCCATTTTGAGTACCCGAAGGCCTTCAAAATTGCCCTTGAAAATTGGGTCCGAAAACTGTGCGCTGCGCGAATTCGCTATGTAGCGAATAAGAACGAGCTACAGTACTCGCGCGGCATGATGGCGCGCGGCGCTGCATGGTGACGCGCGAAATCTCCGAAATTCGTCTATAAAACGCGCCCCCCTCCCTTGGTGCTTGCTGTGAAGTTTTTAGGCCATTTTTGGGCAGTTATAGGCAGAAAGTGCGATTTTTGAGGGGTTTTGGGGTCCTTCAAAGGGGGTTTTTGGGGAGTTTTTAGAGTGAGAAGCATCTACTTAGGTGCCTCTCTCTCTAACCTCTCCTCATCCTCCCCCTTCTCTCTTTTTCTTTCTTTTTTTTAGTGGATTCACAAGGATCCTTTTAGGCATAAAATAGGGGTTTGGGGTCATTCTTTGGGGGGTTTTTGGGGAGTTTTTAGAGTGAGAAGCATCTACTTAGGTACCTCTCTCTCTAACCTCTCCTCATCCTCCCCCTTCTCTCTTTTTCTTTCTTTTTTTAGTGGATTCACAAGGATCCACTCTTGTTTTGTTCTTTTAGTTCATGTATGTTCTATTTATGCTCTCCTAGTTCATTTATTGTCTTGTTATTGCTTTATCTATATGTTTTGAGTTATTTATTGCTTCTATTTGTAGATCTAAGTATATTTATCGCTTTATTTACATTTACTACGTACTTGTGAATATATATTGTGTTGTGATTGTCCCTTTCCCATGTGTTTTAGTACAGCAATCCCGAGTGGCTTTGGTGGATTATGTAAGCCCTCTATGAGGCCTTAACAACCATGTTAGCCCACGAGGTACTTGACCCGAAAAACACGCTCCCCCATGTCTAAATAATGCCATTTATCGCTTTACTATGTTGTAAATATGTGATTTGGGCGTGATAATCCCAATTGGTCGTGGTGGATTATGTGAGACCTCAATGAGGCTTTAACCACCATGTAATTCCATAGGCATTGGACCCATTGAAAAATCTTTGTTTTAAGTTCATTTATCGCTTTATTTACATTTACTACGTACTTGTGAATATATATATTGTGTTGTGTTTATCCCTTCCCCGTGTGTTTTAGTACGGCAATCCCGAGTGGCTTTGGTGGATTATGTAAGCCCTCTATGAGGCCTTAACAACCATGTTAACCCACGAGGTACTTGACCCGAAAAACACACCACCCATGTCTAAATAACGTCATTTATCGCTTTACTATGTTGTAAATATGTGATTTGGGCGTGATAATCCCGATTGGTCGTGGTGGATTATGTGAGACCTCAATGAGGCTTTAACCACCATGTAATCCCATAGGCATTGGACCCTTGGAAAACCTTTGCTTTAAGTTCATTTATCGCTTTATTTACATTTACTACGTACTTGTGAATATATTGTGTTGTGATTATCCCCCTTTCCCATGTGTTTTAGTACGACAATCCCGAGTGGCTTTGGTAGATTATGTAAACCCTCTATGAGGCCTTAACAACCATGTTAGCCCACGAGGTACTTGACCTGAAAAACACAATCCCCATGTCCAAATTCCGTCATTTATTATTCTACTACGTTGTGAATATTGTTATTCTCTCCCCCTTTTTCTTTGTGATTTGGGCATGATAATCCCGATTGGTCGTGATGGATTATGTGAGACCTCAAAGAGGCATTAACCATCACGTAATTCCATAGGCATTGGACCCACGAAAATTTTGTGTTTTAGATTTATTACCGTTCTAAATACATTTATCGCTTTCCGTCATGCTTTAAATTTATTTATCGCCATTATTTCATTATTTATTACGTTGTAAATATTGTCTACCCATCCCCTTTTCCCCTTGAATTTTGGGCATGAAAACACCGATCGGTCTAAGGTCTTTCAATAGCACCAACCCTTCGTGTAAGCCCGAAAAGGCGTTGAAACCCCATTTTTCAAATGATTTTCCTCATATAAGTCCTATTTGGCGTCGAAGGTTTGGATAAGTCTTTCAATAGCACCAACCCTTCGTGTAAGCCCGAAAAGGCGTTGAAACCCCGTTTTCAAATGATTTTCCTCATATAAGTCCTATTTGGCGTCGAAGGTTTGGATAAGTCTTTCAATAGCACCAACCCTTCGTGTAAGCCCGAAAAGGCGTTGAAACCCCGTTTTCAAATGATTTTCCTCATATTAAGTCCTATTTGGCGTCGAAGGTTTGGATAAGTCTTTCAATAGCACCAACCCTTCGTGTAAGCCCGAAAAGGCATTGAAACCCATTTTCAAATGATTTTCCTCATATAAGTCCTATTTGGCGTCGAAGGTTTGGATAAGTCTTTCAATAGCACCAACCCTTCGTGTAAGCCCGAAAAGGCGTTGAAACCCCGTTTTCAAATGATTTTCCTCATATTAAGTCCTATTTGGCGTCGAAGGTTTGGATAAGTCTTTCAATAGCACCAACCCTTCGTGTAAGCCCGAAAAGGCGTTGAAACCCCGTTTTCAAATGATTTTCCTCATATTAAGTCCTATTTGGCGTCGAAGGTTTGGATAAGTCTTTCAATAGCACCAACCCTTCGTGTAAGCCCGAAAAGGCGTTGAAACCCCGTTTTTCAAATGATTTTCCTCATATAAGTCCTATTTGGCGTCGAAGGTTTGGATAAGTCTTTCAATAGCACCAACCCTTCGTGTAAGCCCGAAAAGGCGTTGAAACCCCGTTTTCAAATGATTTTCCTCATATAAGTCCTATTTGGCGTCGAAGGTTTGGATAAGTCTTTCAATAGCACCAACCCTTCGTGTAAGCCCGAAAAGGCGTTGAAACCCCATTTTCAAAATGATTTTCCTCATATAAGTCCTATTTGGCGTCGAAGGTTTGGATAAGTCTTTCAATAGCACCAACCCTTCGTGTAAGCCCGAAAAGGCGTTGAAACCCCGTTTTCAAATGATTTTCCTCATATAAGTCCTATTTGGCGTCGAAGGTTTGGATAAGTCTTTCAATAGCACCAACCCTTCGTGTAAGCCCGAAAAGGCGTTGAAACCCCGTTTTCAAATGATTTTCCTCATATTAAGTCCTATTTGGCGTCGAAGGTTTGGATAAGTCTTTCAATAGCACCAACCCTTCGTGTAAGCCCGAAAAAGGCGTTGAAACCCCGTTTTCAAATGATTTTCCTCATTTAAGTCCTATTTTGGCGTCGAAGGTTTGGATAAGTCTTTCAATAGCATCGAGGTCTTGACCTTTCCTTAAAAATTCTCATGAAATACATTTCATTAAACATATTTATGCATTTCATACTGATACATGTGATTACATGTTTGAGTTTTAATGTTTTACCATTTTACCGTCTTGATACCTTGCTTGCTTGTTTATCGCTTTGATATAAAAATGTGATTAAAATACACTTTGCCATGAAAACTTTAAAAAGAGTAAACATGGTAATGTGGGCGTTAGAAACGAAGTTGGTGCAACCCAAGGGCTACGGCTCGCCCTGGCTTTAGGACACCATGGTATGAGTCCTTTACACGGGGGCGTGGCTGGTACGTGCTTTCGTGTAAGGGATTCTACACGTTCTAACTCCCATAGGATCATGGTCTAAAATTCCCCAAAGTGTGAATTAATCATCCAAAACCTCGCCATTTGATGGACCACTTTATCCTTGGAAATCAAGGGTAAAGAGATCCCGAATATGGAACCAACAAATATTAATTGTTTGTCCCAGCACTAGGTGTTAGGATTTCGAGTATATCCTACCACCGAAATGCCCGGAAATTTAAAAGATACAAAGATAAGGGACGGTGAAATAAAGAGTCTAATCAAAACCAAATGAGGTCAAATAGCACTTGCCATCCTTGGTATATTGCTCAATCAAATTTGGGATATTTGTTCATAATAAAAAACCAACAAACTTAGGCTTAGCAAATAAAGGGAACACTAGAGGAGAGGTAACCGTTTTCTTAAACGGATGTCGTGGGGTGCCTAACACCTTCCTCATGCATAAGCAAACTCCCGAACCTATCTCTGGTTCAAGACCACTTAGTTTTAGATGTCTAAACAAGATAAAATCTATTAGACATAGGTGCCCAATCACACCTTAAAATTTCCCATGGTTGGTGGCGACTCCAAATTTGTGCTCACATGCACACACGTACACATGTTCCCACACACACACAACTCATATCTCGAAACGGAAAAAAAATAGAGAACACACACAACACTCGCCAAATGGGGGTCGGTATCTAGGAAAAGAAAATAAAGTAAAGAAGTTTTTCCGCTGGTGTCGACAGCTTGGCAACTCCATTGGGGACTTAGAGGGTTTAAGCCTATAGTCTTTCGGTGTTTTCTTTGCTAAGCATGCGTGTATATATTTGTTGGTATCCATTATTTGATTTATTCTTTTTATTTCATCTTGTATAGTGTTTTGATTTTAGCATGTTTATATTCTTGTACATATAAATTGCGAACATAGGATAGAGACTTATTTTTTGCAACACATATTGTATATTGTGCTTTGTACAAAAAAGTCTTTTTCCTTTTTGTTTTCAAAATCATGACATTTACCCTCATTGGACTTTTGGGTCGAACCCGGACTCAGGTGGGGCTGGGCTAGTACAGGCTTCACCACGAACCCTTTTATATTTAGAACATGGAACACGAGAATCCACCTTTCTCCCTCCACACCCGTGGAGATCGAGGGAGGCGTGCAAGTATTTCCCCGGTGATCCAATACCCTTTTGACTTCCTTCGGGAGGACGAAATAGGCATGATCATCGGCCCCTTTAGGAAACAAAATTCCAAGCCGTGTCATACCATGTTGCATATAGTAAGCTATAGAGTAGAAAACTTACCTGTGAGGGCTCTGGTAAAGGCCAACCGAGTGAACATCCAACCTAAGATAGAATACCCGAAAATAAGATGTGTCTTTTCAAAATGAGTCAAGGGAAAAGCGTTGTGCTATTTTCCAGGTGGTGATAAAATAAATGGAGCCGAGCCAGGTTCTATCTATCTAAACCTTCGTTTGCATGTTTGATAAAGGGATAGGATGACCACGTTGTCCATACCCGTTGCAAACCACTCAAACCCTAAGAGTTCCGAACTCTACATGGGATGTATAGAGTCGTGTCGTATCCAACCAAAAGTACGACCCTTACATCTACCGACACCGATTCCCAAAAATCTTTCAAAAATGGAACCGAACGGCGAAAGGCTTTTCAAATTTTGGTGATGTGATAGTCTATCTTTTCGTTGATACGCATGTAGCCATTGTGTATATAGTCTTGTCGTATCCAACCAAAAGTACGACCCTCACATTAACCGACATCGGTTCCCAAAAAAAAAAAAAAAAAATCTTTCAAAATGGAACCGAACGCCAAAAGGCTCATCAAATTTTAGTAATGTGAGAGTCTATCTTTTCGTTGATACGCGTGTAACCATTGTGTGTATAGAGTCGTGTCATCCTCAACCAAAAGTACGACCCTCACATTAACCGACATCGGTTCCCCAAAAAAAAAAATCTTTCAAAACTGAACCGAATGCCGAAAGGCTCGTCAAATTTTAGTAATGTGAGAGTCTATCTTTTCGTTGATACGCGTGTAGCCATTGTGTGTATAGAGTCGTGTCGTCCTCAACCAAAAGTACGACCCTCACATTGACCGACGTCAGTTCCCGAAAATCTTTCAAAATGGAATCGAACGCCGAAAGGCTCGTTGAATTTTAGTAATGTGAAAGTCTACCTTTTCGTTGGTACGCTTGTAAACCCTAAGAGTTCCGAACTCTATATGGGATGTACATAGTCGTGTTGTATTTAACCAAAAGTATGACCCTCGCATCGATTGACATCGGTTCCCAAAAATCTTTCGAAATGGAACCGAATGCTGAAAGACTCGTCAAATTTTCAGCAATGTGGGAGTATATCTTTTTGTTAGTACGCTTGTAACTGTCATGTACATAGTCGTGTCGTATTTAACCAAAAGTATGACCCTCGCATCGATTGACATCGGTTCCTAAAAATCTTTCGAAATGGAACCGAACGCTGAAAGGCTTGTCAAATTTTCAGTAATGTGAGAGTCTATCTTTTCGTTAGTACACTTGTATCCATCATGTACATAGTCTTGTCGTATTCAACCAAGAGTATGACTCTCGCATCCACCGACACCGGTTCCCTCAAAAATTTTCAAAATGGAACCGAACGCCGAAAGGCTCGTCAAATTTTTGGTGATGTGAGGGTCTATCTCCTTGTTGATGAGTCTGTAACCATAGTGTACATACATATGTAAACCCTAAGAGTTTCCGATCTTATATAGGGATGTAGATGTTTACCCATCACGTCGTCTTCGACCAAGAGTACGACCTTCACACCAACCGACATTCGTTTCCAAAAATAGAACCGAACACCGAAAGGCTCGTCAAATTTTTGGTGATGTGAGAGTCTATCTCCTTGTTGATGAGTCTGTAACCATAGTGTACATACATATGTAAACCCTAAGAGTTTCCGATCCTATATAGGGATGTAGATGTTTACCCATCGCGTCGTCTTCGACCAAAAGTATGACCCTCACACCAATCGACATCGGTTCCCATAAAAGTTTTCCAAAATAGAACCGAACGCCAAAAGACTCGGTGATGTGAGAGTCTATCTCCTTGTTGATGAGTCTGTAACCATAGTGTACATACACGTATAAGCCCTAAGAGTTCCCGACTCTATATAGGGATGTAGATGTTAGCCCATTGTGTTGTCTTCAACCAAGAGTATGACCCTCGCATCTACCGACATCGGTTCCCCCGAAATTTTTCAAAATGGAACCGAGCGCCGAAAGGCTCGTCAATTTTCAGTGATGTGAGAGTCCACCTCTTTGTTGACTTGTCTATCGTGTACATACACACATAAGCCCTAAGAGTTCCCGACTCTATATAGGTATGTAAATATGTACTTATTGTGTTGTCTTCAACCAAGAGTATGACTCTCACACCAACCGACATTGTTTCCCAAAAAAAAAAAGGTTTTTCAAAATGGAACCGAGGGCCGAAAGGCTTGTCAATTTTCAATGATGTGAGAATCCATCTCTTCGTTGACTTGTCCACCGTGTACATACGCATGTAAATCCTAAAAGTTTCCAACTCTGTACGGAAATGTAGATAGTCACCCATTGTGTCGTCTTCAACCAAGAGTACGACCCTCACATCGATTGACGTCGGATCCCTAAAAATTTTTTTTTTTCAAAATGGAACCGAACACCGAAAGGTTCGTCGAATTTTTGGTGATTTAAAAGCTCGTCTCCTTGTTGATGTGTCCATGACCGTTGTCATAACCCCATTTTTACCCACGGGATTTTCTCGGGTGCCGGCACGCAAGGCGGGGCGACCCGGATCCAGCCCGCACGATCCAACGAAGCCTGGTCGTATCAAACACTCCTAAGGAGAAGGTCCGGGACACATTTCCCAAGGTTTGACCAGGGTTGACCAAGTTTGACTAGGGTTGACCAAGTTTGACTAGAGTTGACCGAAAGTTTGACCGAGGTTTGACCGAGCCGTTCCCAGCCTGACTAGGGTCCCACCGTGGCCCAGAAACCCTTGAAATGAAGTCCGGGATACATTTCCAAGAGTTTGGAGAGCTTTGACCAAATTCGACCAAGTTTGACCAAGGTTGACCAAGTTTGACCAAGGTTTGACCGGACCATTGACCAGACCAAAAACTGGATCGAACTGACCACCCCTTGACCAATGTGTAGAGAATATCAAGAGCTTCGATTCCGTACTTTACGGGTCGAAAACGGACGAGAAACGAGAGAGTTGTGGCCAAAACTGCGAAAAAACGGTCCGACACTTAGCCAAATTTTGGTAAGTGTTGTTGACAAAACAGCCTATTTGGGAGGCAGCGTTTGCGCAAAGATTCTCTCCGACCCGCTGCAACTTGGTCCGCGAGCCAAGACCCTTAGGCAAGAGGTTCACTTCAGCTACCACACGCAACTTTCGGATCGTCAAGAGCTCCTCCGGTCAAGCCGGAATCTCAGTCAGAAAGATGACCCCTTGGCATAAGGAACATTCCGACGGCCTCCGTTCGCAGGATCATATCTTGCGAACCCAAGCTCGCCTCTGTGCAAGGCCTGTACCGTTGAAAAAGTAGGTAACGCAAGCTTTCCGACGATACCAAGATCGTCGAAATCCGACATCGGGAGCTACGTCTACCACGCGCGTGAAAACAGGCCGACGAAAATAAGGCTTTTGCTGAAAGTTCCGGAATTTTCCCACCGACGTTGCCACGCTTGCGCACAGAGTCTTCCTGACTCGCAACAAGTTGATCTGCGAGCCCGGGCACATTGGAAAGAAGACACATCATGCACGACGTGGAACTCTCGGATCGCCAAGAATTTATCGGGGTCAAGCCGGAATCCTGATCGGAAAACTGCCCTCAAACGGACCAAAAACACCCCGGTGGACTCTGCTCGCGGGGCCATATCTCACAAGTCCAAGCTCGGATTTCCCGCGAATCCGGAACCTTGCAAAAATAGGCAGCGCAAGCTTTCCGACGGTACCAAGAACGTCAAAATCCGACATCGGGAGCTAGGTCAAATATGCGCGCGAACTGGGACAAGATTTGAGAAAAAACGCGCTGGGAGCAAAACGCATTTTTTCTCCCGGACAGCCGCCTTCGCGCGCAGAGTCTTTCCTGCTCGCAACAAGTTGATCCGCGAGCCCGGGTGCGTTGGAAAGATAATGACTCCAGGCTACGTCGTGGAACTCTCGGTTCGCCGAAAGCATCCCCCGTTTGATCCGGAATCTTCACCGGAAAAGTGCACGAAAAACAGCTCCGACACCCCGACTTCCGGGAGCCATAACTCCCTCGTCCGAACTCCGATTCATGCAAACTTTATATCGTTGGAAAGAGGACGTCGAGAGCTTTCCGACGATATGCCGCATGACCCATTTTGAGTTCCAGGAAGACCTCCAAAACTGCCCCCGAAAATCGGATCAAAAAGAGAATACGCGCACGAGAATCGAGGAGGATTCAGACAGCTGTCTGGCGTGGAAGGATAAGACTGCCACGTGAGGCAGCGCCACCAACTCACGCGGACCGCATGCGCCGCGCATGATGGCGCGCGCCGCGTGCACGGTTTTCTATAAAACCGAGCCTCCCCCCCCTCATTTGCACACAGTTTTTGCTCGGGCACTAGGCCTTCTTCTAGAGCGTTAGTTTAGGCAGAAAATAGGGGTTTAGGGGGTTTTAGGAAGGGGATTTTTGGGTAGTTTTAGAGAGAGAGACTCCTCTCTAGGTAATCTCTCTCTCTCTCTAAGCTCTTTCTCTCTCTTCTTTAGGGATTTTGGGGGGTTTTTAGAGTGAGAAGCATCTATTAGGTGCTTCTCTCTCTAACTTCTCCTCATCTTCCCCCTCTCTCTCTCTTTCTCTCTCTCATTCTTTAGTTCATTTTAGTTCATTTATGCTTTATTTACATTTCCTTGTCTCTTTATTGCTTTATTTACATTTCCTTGTCTATTTATTGCTTTATTTACTTTTTCTAGTCATTTATCGCTTTATTTACATTTCTAGTCATTTATCGCTTTATTTACATTTTCTAGTCATTTATCGCTTTATTTACATTTACTACGTACTTGTGAATATATATATTTGTTGTGATTACCCCCCTTCCCCCGGTGTGTTTTAGTACGGCAATATTGAGTGGCTTTGGCGGCTCGCGTAAGTCCTCTAACGAGGCCGTGACAACCATGTTAGCCCACGAGGTCTTGACCCGAAAAATACACCGGTTTCCTCGTGTTTTAGTACGGCAAATATTGAGTAGCTTTGGCTCAGTTGCGTAAGACCTCTAACGAGGCCGTAACAACCTTGTTAGCCTACGAGGTATTTGACCCGAAAAATACATCCCCCATGTGTTAAATATTGTCATTTATCGCTTTATTTACATTTACTACGTTGTAAATATTATATTGTGAATATTGTCATTTTCCCATTTTTCCCTTTGTGATTTGGGCGTGATAATCCCGATTGGTCGTGGTGGACTATGTAAGACCTCAAAGAGGCATTAACCACCACGTAATTCCATAGGCATTGGACCCATTAAAAACCCCCATGTTTAAATATTGTCATTTATCGCTTTATTTACATTTACTACGTTGTAAAGCGTATTATATTGTGAATATTGTCATTTTCTCCCCTTTTCCCTTTGTGATTTGGGCGTGATAATCCCGATTGGTCGTGGTGGACTATGTAAGACCTCAAAGAGGCATTAACCATCACGTAATCCCATAGGAATTGGACCCACAAAAATCCCTTGTTGTAAATTCCAATTAATTTATTGCTTCCCGTTATGCTCTAAATTTTTATTGCCATTTTTGTTACGTTGTAAATATTGTTCATATTTTTTATTTTGATTTGGGCATGAAAATACCAAACGGTGTTGGCGGTTTTAGGTAAGTCTTTCAATAGCACTAAACCCCATGTAAATCCATGAGGCGTTGGACCCGTAAATTGCAAACCCATTTTCAAATTGATTTTCCTCATTTAAGTCCTATTTGGCGTCGAAGGTTTGGATAAGTCTTTCAATAGCACCAACCCTTCGTGTAAGCCCGAAAAGGCATTGAAACCCCGTTTTCAAATAGATTTTCTCCATATTAAGTCCTATTTGGCGTCGAAGGTTTGGATAAGTCTTTCAATAGCACCAACCCTTCGTGTAAGCCCGAAAAGGCATTGAAACCCCGATTTTCCCGAAAAGTCTTTCAATAGCACCAACCCTTGTGTAAGCCCGAAAAGGCATTGAAACCCTTTTTAGATTGCTTTTGGTTTTATTCATGTAAATCCTATGGTGGTGTCGGGATCCGAGTAAGTCTTTCAATAGCATCGAATCCCGACCCCACGAGGTCTTGACCCTTTCCTTAAAAATTCTTGTGTCATAATAAATTGCACTTTGCATTAAGCATTATATTCATGCCGATCCATATTTGTCATCTTCATGATACATGTGTTGCACGACTATGCCATGACTATTTTGCTTGGATGTTTTACCATTTTACCGTCTTGATTACTTGCTTGAGTTGTTTATCGCTTTGATATAAAAATGTGATTAAAATACACTTTGCCATGAAAACTTTAAAAAGAGTAAACATGGTAATGTGGGCGTTAGAAACGAAGGTATGAGTCCTTTACACGGGGGCGTGGCTGGTACGTGCTTTCGTGTAAGGGATTCTACACGTTCTAACTCCCATAGGATCATGGTCTAAAATTCCCCAAAGTGTGAATTAATCATCCAAAACCCCGCCATTTGACGGACCGCTTTACTCTTGGAAATCAAGGGTAAAGAGATCCCGAATATGGCACCAAAAACATTAATTGTTTGTCCCGGCACTAGGTGTTAGGATTTCAAGTATATCCTACCACCGAAATGCCCGGAAATTTAAAAGATACAAAGATAAAGGGATGGTGAAATAAAGAGTCTAATCAAAACCGAACGAAGTCATATTACGTTTGCCATTTTTGGTATATCGTACGACGGAAATCGGGACATTTGTACATAATAAAAACCAACAAACTTAGGCTTAGCAAATAAAGAAAACATTAGGAAGGAGGTAACCGTTTTCTTAAACGGATGTCGTGGGGTGCCTAACACCTTCCCCACGCATAAGCAAACCCCCGAACCTATCTCTGGTTCAAGACCATTTAGTTGTAGATGTCTAAATAGGGTAAAATCTATTAGACATAGGTGCCCAATCACACCTTAAAATTTCCCATGATTGGTGGCGACTCCAAATTTGTGCTCACACGCACACACGTACACAAGTTCCCACACACACACAACTCGTATCTCGAAACGGAAAAGAGATAGAGGAACACACACAACACTCGCCAAATGGGGGTCGGTATCTAGGAAAATAAAAAGAATACTTAGAATAATAAAGAAATTTTCCGCCGGTGTCGACAGCTTGGCGACTCCACTGGGGACTTAGAGGGTTTAAGCCTATAGTCTTTCGGTGTTTTCTTTGCTAAGCATGTGTGTATATATTTGTTGGTATTCATTATTTGATTCATTCTTTATTTCATCTTGTATAGTGTTTTGATTTTAGCATGTCTATATTCTTGTATATAAACTGCGAACATAGGATAGAGATTTATTTTATGCAACACATATTATATATTGTGCTTTGTACAAAAAAGTCTTTTCCCTTTTTACTTTCAAAATCATGACATATTACACTCATTGGACTTTTGGGTCGAACCCGGACTCAGGTGGGGCTGGGCTGGTACAGGCTCCACCACGAACCCTTTTATATCTAGGACATGGAACACGAGAATCCACCCTTCTCCCTTCACACCCGTGGAGATCGAGGGGGGCGTGCAAGTGCTTCCCCGGTGATCCAATACCCTTTCGACTTCCTTCGGGAGGATGAAACGGGCATGATCATCGGCCCCTTTAGGAAACAGAATTCCAAGCTGTGTCATACCATGTTGCATATAGTAAGCTATAGTGTAGAAAACTTACCTGTGAGGGCTCTGGTAAAAGCCAACCGAGTGAACATCCAACCTAAGATAGGATACCCAAAAATAGGATGTGTCTTTTCAAAATGAGTCAAGGGAAAAGCGTTGTGCTATTTTCCAGGTGGTGATAAAATAATTGGAGCCGAGTCAGGTTCTATCTATCTAAACCTTTGTTTGCATGTCATTGTTTGATAAAGGGATAGGATAACCACGTTGTCCATACCCGTTGCAAACCACTCAAACCCAAAGAGTTCCAAACTCTACATGGGATGTATAGAGTCGTGTCGTATCCAACCAAAAGTACGACCCTCACATTAACCGACATCGGTTCCCTCCAAAAATCTTTCAAAAATGGAACCGAACGCCGAAAGGCTCGTCGAATTTCAGTAATGTGAGAGTCTATCTTTTCGTTGATACGCGTGTACATAGTCTTGTCGTACCCCAACCAAAAGTACGACCCTCACATTAACCGACATCGGTTCCCTCCAAAAATTTTCAAAAATGGAACCGAACGCCGAAAGGCTCGTCGAATTTTCAGTAATGTGAGAGTCTACCTTTTCGTTGATACGTATGTACCCATCGTGTATAGAGTCATGTCGTCCTCAACCAAAAGTACGACCCTCGCATTAACCGACATCGGTTCCCTCCAAAAATTTTCAAAATGGAACCGAACGCCGAAAGGCTCGTCGAATTTTCAGTAATGTGAGAGTCTAGCTTTTCGTTAGTACGATCATACCCGTCATGTACATAGTCTTGTCATCCCCAACCAAAAGTACGATTATCACATCAACCGACGTTGGTTCCCTCCAAAAATTTTCAAAATTGGGAACCGAACGCCGAAAGGCTCGTCAAATTTTGGATAAGATGTGATAGTCCATCTTTTCGTTGATACATTTGTAACCATTTTGTATAGAGTCGTGTCGTCCTTAACCAAAAGTACGACCCTTGCATTTATCGACATCGGTTCCCTCCAAAATTTTCAAAAAAAATGGAACCGCACGCCGAAAGGCTCGTCGGATTTTGATAATGCAAGAGTCTATCTTTTCGTTAGCACGCCTGTAAACCCCAAGAGTTTCCAAACTCTATAAGGTCGTGTAGAGTCTCGTCATGTCCAACCAAGAGTATGACCTTCGCACTAACTGACATCGGTTCTCAAAAATCTTTCAAAATAGAACCGAACGCCGAAAGGCTCGTCAAATTTTGATAGTGCGAAAGCCCATCTCTTCGTTGACAAGTCCATACATGTGTCAACCCTAAAGAGTTCTCAACTCTACATAGGAATCTAGATACTTACCCATCGTGCTGTCCGTCAACCAAGAATACGACCTTCACACCTATCGACACTGGTTCCCTCCAAAAAATCTTTCAAAATGGAACCAAGCGCCGAAAGGCTCGTCGAATTTCCAATGGTGTGAAAGCCTATTTCTTTGTTGACAATACCACTTATGTACATACATGAGTTCTTAACTCTATAGATGTCTACTTGTGTCATCCTGACCCTCATATTGATTGATGTTGGTCACCCAAATTCCAAAATAAAGCCATGAGCCGAAAGGCTCGCCAATTTCTGGCAACCCAATGGGAAAACCCATCCATTCATCAATGCATATTGCATTCATGCATACCATGCATACGCATACATACTTAGCCATGGTTTACCCGCAAAGTAAGCCAAGGTCATGCATTCCAATTGTGAATTCAAAGTCTAACTTGACGTTGTTTACCTCTCTAGGTTATATTTGCATTCGC
This sequence comes from Fagus sylvatica, assembly GCA_907173295.1. NCBI lineage: Eukaryota > Viridiplantae > Streptophyta > Magnoliopsida > Fagales > Fagaceae > Fagus > Fagus sylvatica. The sequence goes on along the minus strand of OU015771.1, from coordinate 13,467,239 downwards.
AATCAAATGGCTGGAGAAACAAGTGGACCCGGACCTAGCGAGCAAGAAATCCGGATGGTCGCTCTTGAACGAAAGTTCGACGAACTCCTCAGCTTCGTGCAACTAATAGCAAAGCGAAATACGGATGATGAGAACCAAAGGAAGGAAGACGACAAAGATACCAGTGAAGCAGAACCGGAAGGGCATTCCAACACCAACGCCACTCCACCAAGGCCGCCGACGCCACCGAAGCCAGAGGGGAAAGACTCCCAATTGGACAGCAAGATTGATAGCTTGGAGGAGAAGATCAGGCTCATACAGGGTTTGAACTCTTTCGGAAACACGGACTTCTCGAGCATGTCCTGGTTCCCCAACATGACGGTGCCACCCAAGTTCAAGGCCCCGGAGTTCGAGAAATACAATGGGAGAGGAGACCCCATGATCCATCTGCAAATGTACTGCCGAAAGATGGCACCCTATGCCGACAATGAGCCGTTGCTGATCCAGACATTTCAAGATACCCTGACAGGGAATGCAGCAGAATGGTACTCACAGTTGAAGAAGATCTCTCATTGGAAGGAACTGGCGGATACCTTCTTGGCTCAATACGGGTTCAACTCCCAAATAGCTCCGGATCGGTTCGACCTTCAAAGGATGGAAAAGAAGAGCAACGAGACCTTCAGGGAATATGCCCAAAGGTGGAGAGAGAAAGCGGCTCGAGCACGCCCGCCACTAGACGAAAGAGAGATGATCAAGATCTTCGTTGATACACTGAAGAACCCCTACTTCGACCGGATGATGGGATTACAAATGCAGTTCTTTGTAGACCTGATACCGGTGGGTGACAGGATTGAAGATGCCTTGAAAACAAAGAAAATAGTGGACATGACGGCCCTAATGGCATTAGCCGAACAGGCCGCCAAGAAAGCTCCGACAAAGAGGAAGGAAGGAGATGTGCAAATGATAGGGAGAAACAACGGAAGACCAAGGCAAGTCCTCCCGACTTTCACCATGCAACCGATACAACCTAGGCCTATTCAGGCCCCGGCTCCGACTCAGGTTCCAGCCCCGGCCCCGGCACCTCAGATGCCGGCAAGGCCGGTGGAAAACCAACCCAATGACAACAGGTGGCTCAGAAAAGAGCCAAGGCAATTCACGCCTTTACCTATGCCTATGACAGAGTTATACCCCATCCTGATAGAGAAGAGCCTAATCTCACCTATTGTCCCGAAACCTTACAACGGCCCGCAAAGAAGGGATTTCAACCCAAATTCGGCCTGCGATTTCCACTTTGGAGAAGTGGGACACACTGTTGAAAATTGCGGCCAACTGAGGCATCGGGTTCAAGACCTAATTGATCACGGAGTCCTGAAGTTTGAAGGACTACCTAACATCACCACCAATCCTTTGCCTAAACACCCAGAAGGAGGTGTAAACATGGTTGAGGTAGAGGAAGGGAACGAGGAGAGTATCGCGTGGAGGCGTCTCTTCTATACCTTGGAGAAGCAGAAACACATCACCCCGTTAGACGCACCACCGGGGCCATCAACAGGGGACTCATGTGAATATCACTCGGGGGCGAGAGGGCACAGCCTAGATTGTTGCGAAGGAGTTCAAGAAGAAAGTCACCGAATCTGATGGAGAAATGGGATAGGTGGGGAGAGAAGAAATACCATCAAAAGGAAGTCCGTCAACCAGATGACCCCTCCGATTTCGACTGGTACGCGGAGATCAATCTGGATGACATCGTGGAAGACGAGATGGATCTCGATAACCTACAGGATGAAGAAGCCGATTGGGGATACTTCATGGAGGATGATACTGATGAATGGAGAGATGTTGATTTCACCGAATTCTTCCAATTCCCGTGCTTGATAGTGCCACCTGGGTTTGTGACACCGGAATTTGAGATATTTTACGAGGATGGGGATCCGGAGGTCCATTTGCAAAAGTACGGCGAGAAGATGGCCTTACATTTGGAGAATGAGCTTTTGATGATCTCGGTGTTTCCCGAGAGCCTGTCAAAACAAGCTGCCGCCTGGTTCTATCAGCTGAGGAACCTTACCGGCTGGGATGATTTGGTAAGAGTCTTCTTGGAGCGATATCGCTTCAATCCCCATTCGATTCTAGAATACTTGGGTCTCTGAAGAAAGATGAAGAGCCCTACATCATCCCCGACCCGGGAGTGGGTGAAGTGATTGTGGAGATCAAAGAAGAACCAAGCGTGCTGTCCCTACCAGCACTGACTGAGGGAGAAGAAGGAGAAGAGCCAATCAAGGCACCACCACCAAACCTCATCACCACCGCTGTTGCTGAAGAAGAATATGCTGGCCCTATGGTTGAAGGGTTGAGCATCCACACCATTGCCGGAGAGGAGGATTCCACCACCACACCACCGACCCGCCACTGCCAACAGGGAGAAGAAGTCAAGACGTGGACTTGCGTACCATTGCTACAGCGTGTCTCGAGTAGTAATGAGTAAGCGGTATCCCAGCTAGGGGTAACTCGGTTTTGAGTCTACCAATAGCTCGGGAAATTTTGTATCAAACAATTTCGGGTTTCTATGTTTATTTTATGTTTTCAAGATATCATGCCACAATCATAATCATTTCATCATTGTAATATTTCCATTTCCATATTTCAAATGATATGTCACGTGTTTATTCCATGAATTTCTTTATCTTAAATACTCCAATGTGCATTAAATAAATCCAACACGCCATCGCACAAAACGAATGGTTCCTCTTTTTTAGTTTTCTTACCGTTTTTCCATCCGCTATCCTTTCCAGGATTACACGCAAAACCTCAAACGATCCCCACGTCTCCAAAATTGACAACAAAACGGATTGCTCACTGGATAACATAGATAATTCCGACGAAGAAATCGAATTACCAAGTGACATCCTCGAGGCATTAGAGAGACAAGATGAGGGGTCCAAACCCAACATAGAGGAGTTGGAAATTGTAAATCTGGCCATACGAGGGTGAAGAGCCGAGAGAAGTCAAGATTGGAACCCGCTGCGCCGCAGAGCAAAAGGAAGCACTCATCGCACTGTTGAGAGAGTTCCATGAAATCTTCGCCTGGTCTTACCAAGACATGCCAGGCCTAGACACAGACATAGTGGTCCACAAGATTCCCGCTTGAAGCCAGAATGCAAGCCCGTCAAAGCAAGCACTGCGACCGGAATGAAGCCCGAAGTCATTTTGAAGATCAAGGAAGAGGTGGAAAAGCAATTGAAGGCAGGTTTCCTAAGCACAGTAACCTATTCGGACTGGGTAGCCAATATAGTCCCGGTGCCGAAAAAGGACGGAAAAGTCAGAATGTGCGTGGACTATCGGGATCTGAACCGAGCCAGCCCGAAGGATAATTTTCCTCTACCTCACATTGATACCCTGGTCGATAACACAGCAACGAACGTCGTATTCTCATTCATGGACGGATTCTCAGGGTACAATCAGATCAAGATGGCCGAGGAAGACAAGTCCAAGACCGCTTTTGTCACACATTGGGGAACCTTTGTGTATGATGTCATGCCTTTCGGTCTGAAGAACGCCGGAGCCACTTACCAGCGAGCCATGGTTACCCTCTTCCACGACATGATTCACCATGAGATAGAGGTTTACGTGGATGACATGATTGCTAAGTCTCGTACCGCACAAGATCATCTCACAGACCTACGCAAGCTGTTCCAGCGACTGAAGAAGTATCAGCTCAGATTGAACCCGAACAAGTGTGCCTTCGGCGTCACATCCGGAAAGTTATTAGGCTTCATCGTCAGCGGCCGGGGAATTGAGATTGATCCTGCAAAGGTTCAAGCCATACGAAGCATGCCCGCGCCAAAGACAGAGAAAGAGATCCGAAGCTTCTTGGGAAGGATTAACTATATAGCTCGCTTCATTGCACAGCTTACTGGCAACCTGCGAGCCTCTGTTCAAGTTGCTGAAGAAAAGATGTGAAGATAAAGTGGACTGAAGACTGCCAGAAAGCTTTTGACAAGATCAAGGAGTATCTGCTCAACCCACCCATCCTGGTTCCACCAACTCCAGGACGTCCCCTCATTCTATACCTCACAGTCCAAGAAGCATCCATGGGCTGCATGTTGGGACAACAAGACGAGACTGGGAAGAAAGGAGCAGGCAATCTACTATCTTAGCAAGAAGTTCACGGAGCCGGAGACCCGTTACTTGTTGGTTGAAAAGACGTGCTGCGCACTGGCTTGGGCCTCCAAGAAGCTGAGACAGTACATGCTCTACTACACCACTTGGTTGGTATCCCGGATGGACCCGATCAAGTACATCTTTGAAAAGCCTGCCTTGACTGGGAAGATCGCACGGTGGCAAGTACTCCTATCTGAATTCGACATCTTGTTTGTGGCCTCGAAAGGCGATCAAGGGACAAGGCCATAGCCGATTACTTGGCAGATTACCCGTCTGAGCAGTTAGAGTTAATGGACTCAGAGTTCCCAGACGAAGATGACGTAATGACAGTCGACTTTACTTTGACGGAGCAGCAAACGCTGTCGGAAGCGGAATTGGCGCGGTCTTGGTATCGCCAAAGGGACAACAAACTCCTATCGCTGTTAAGCTGGGGTTTGATTGCACCAACAACATGACTGAGTACGAAGCATGCATCGTCGGCCTGCAAGCAGCTTTAGGAATTCGGTGCTTATGAACTGGAAGTCTTCGGAGACTCTCTGCTTGATAGTGTCACAGACTAACGGAGAATGGCAAGCTCCGGGATCCCAAGCTCATCCCGTATCAACGATACATCAGCCGGCTAATCCCAAAGTTCAAGTATGTCACCTTCACATACACCCCAAGAGCTCACAATCATTTCGCTGATGCGCTTGCCACACTGGCAAGCCTAATCAAGCTAGTAGAAGGGGATGATGTGCGACCGTTACGGATCGAGACTCGAGACATCCCGGCATACTGTGTGTGCATAGAAGAATGCATGAACGTCGAAGCAGAGATAGACGATAAGCCTTGGTATTACGATATCAAGCGCTTCATCCAAGACAGAGAGTATCCATCACGGGCGACCGAAAATGAGAAGAAATACATCAGAAGGATGGCCTTCCAGTTCTTTCTTGAGCGGAGAGATTCTGTACAAACGAACTCATGACGCCACCCTCCTGCGATGTGTAGATGCAGAAGAGGCCAACCGATTGATTCAAGAGATGCACGCGGGATTAATGGGAGCCCATGCCAACGGACCCTTCCTGGCCCGGAAGATCATGAGAGCTGGCTATTATTGGTTGACAATGGAGAGGGACTGCATCAGACATGTCCAGACGTGCCATAAATGCCAGATGTATCAGAACAGCAAGAACGCACCTCCCCAATATCTTCACACTATGGCCTCGCCGTGGCCTTTCTCAGCTTGGGGAATGGATGTGATTGGTGCAATCACCCCAAAGGCGTCTAACGGGCATGAGTTCATACTGGTGGCCATCGACTATTTTACCAAGTGGGTAGGAGGCATGTTCCTTCAAGAATGTCACTCAAGTCGCAGGTCACCCGGTTTGTGAAGAACAACATCATCTGCCGTTACGGAATGCCAGAGATGCTCATCACCGACAATGCTTCCAACCTAAACAACCGCATGATGGATCAGCTATGCCAGCAGTTCAAGATCCAGCACCACAACTCTGCTCCATACCGTCCGAAGATGAACGGAGCCGTAGAAGCTGCCAACAAGAACGTGAAGAAGATTCTGAGCAAGATGACGGAGACTTATAAGGATTGGCACGAGCACCTGCCTTATGCCTTGTGTGCCTACCGAACGTCAGTGAGGACATCCGTTGGAGCCACCCCCTACTCTCTGGTGTATGGGATGGAAGCAGTACTACCAGTCGAAGTGGAGATCCCTTCTTTGAGAATCCTGTCACAAACTCAGCTGGAAGAAGCTGAATGGGCCCAAGCACGGTATGAGCAGCTGAACTTCATAGATGAAAAGAGATTGGCGGCACTGTGCCACGGACAGCTCTACCAGAGACGGATCGAAAGAGCTTACAACAAGAAGGCTCGACCTCGCACTTTCCAACCCGGAGATCTCGTTCTGAAGAAGAGGAATATGGCCCTATCAGATCCACGAGGAAAGTTCGCACCATCATATGAGGGTCCGTACGTGGTGAAGAAAGCCTTCTCAGGGGGAGCAATCATTCTGGCTGATATGGATGGCGAAGAGTTCCGGTCACCCATTAATTCTGATTCTGTAATTAAGTACCATGTATAACTTTAGTCAATTTAATCAAAGAGGAATATTCTTCAAAGTTCCAATTTGTTATTTTGATAATTTTGAAGAAGGCCCGGGAAGCAACGAAAATCCGTAAGGACGTTGCCCTCGGATGGAAATTACCGCGGGTATGGTGAAAACCTCGGAAGAGGCGCCATAGGCAAAAGTAACGTGGAAAGCTGGACTTGGCGTAAGCTGAGGGTAATATATGGCTAAAAAAAAAAAAAAAAAAAAAAAAAAAAAACGGTATCACAACAAGGCGAGCATCAAATCAGTGCAAGACTAGTGATCGGGGTTGTTAGGCGGTGAAGAGGTTTTCGACGAAAGAACGACCTATGTTATCCTTTGAGCAGTACGGTTCGTTCGATATAAAGAGAATGTTTGGGGATCAAGAGGTGGAGCACAAGTGTATCCTTCCAAACACCCAGTTTCAAAGTGACATATCATTAAGTTCTCACAAACCATTCATACCATACTTATCTCTTTCAAATTTGTAAATTCTCATATTCATTTCCACAATAACATTCAATCCTTGCCATTGATTCATAAAAAGTCGAATTCATAGGATTTCATATAGATATTCATAGACAAAATACGTGCTTTCGTTCATTCATAGTTCATAAATTCATACATTTGATTTTTCATGATGTCTTGAAAGCATGTCTAAATATATCGACTTAGAAGTTAAAAATGGGAGCCATGCATAATCCGACTCGGATTTATGAATGACTCACCATCTAAATACAAAAACTACTGACTACTCACTGCTACCTGAAGTATGCTATCTAATGACCAAGACGTATGCAGGTCTCTCTGCAGAATCTCCCCAAGGCAGTGGAAAGGGCCGGATCCCCCTCATCATGCTCCTCCCAGACGGCACGAGCTCTGGCACCCAAAGAATCCATCACCTGGTTAATCTGGTGGAAGAGAAGTGACCACAGGGAAACCCTCCTGATTGAGCCAAGAAGCATTGGACTCAAGAGCATCATGCACCAGATCCAACTCGGCCTGCAAAACCCCGTTGTCACCCTGGAGAACGCTGATCTGAACCCTCATGACCCCCATGGAAGTACGCGCAGACGTGAGAGCCTCCTCACTCGCATCTAGCGCCCGTCGGAGGGCTACAATGTCCTGAGGACGACCGGTGGCAGGATCAACCAAGGCCTGGGTATATGAACGAAGAGAATCAAGCTCATCCTGGACCCGAGTCCTCTCCGCCTGCTCAGTCTCCAGCTGCTCCCGAGCCTCGGCCAAGGTCTCCTCCAGCTGTTCCTTAGCATCCTCAGAAATCTCGAGCTGCTCTCTGATGAATTCATTCATCGTGCGAAGAGTAGAGACGTTCCCCCTCTGAGCCACCAAGTCGCGGCGAAGGTTCGCCACCGCCACACTATTGTGATGCAAGGTACTCCGCAGAGACTCTACACGAGCCGCAGACGCCTCTCTCTCAGACGCCCTGGCAAGGCGTAATGATAACAGCTCTGTCTGAGCCTCCTCAAGCTCTCGCTCCAAAACTGTAACTCTCTCAGGCTGACCAGTGGAGGCTGATACCCGAAGGGAGCGAGATATCAAAGAATATGGTGCACCTGGCCGTACTGTAGGCCTGAGGGTGAAAAAGGGAGTCCACCCCTCTCTCCACTCGACAAAGTCCGAGGTAACAGAGCTATCTCCGGGCGAACCCTCCTCGATGAGGACCATCTCTGAAAGACGACCTCCCCAGATGTCCTCAATCCTGAAGAGGAGCCTCCACATATCCTCACTGGGGAATGTAGTCAAAAGTCACCGCATCCAAGTCGCCCAGGCGAGGCGGGTACTGAACACCGCTAAACTGACGAAGAGCAAGGCTGGGATAGTAGGCCTGTACAACCCCACACCCCAGGAAGAGGCACTCCATCGAAGAGGGCACAATGAGTCCAGGGCATCCACGATGCCGGACCCCAGCCCACCCACTCAAGGGCAGGTCAAGGAGGTATAGCCAAGCCCACCCACTGTCGCCAAGGGCTATCTGGACGGTCAAGGAGGTGGCTCACCGCGCCCATGTCTCTCACGACTGTCGCCAATGATAAGGAGTCTGGAGGCGGTCTGCTGCAGGTGACTGCAGAACCAGAAATGCTGAAGGAGCTGCGTGCAGAACATCGGGACCCCCTCTCCCTGTCTCCTACAATAAGATAAAGACCGCACGGTCTCGCACAATATGGCAGGGATGATAGACCTGCCCTCGCTGAATACTATAGGAATGACACCCAAGTCTATCCTACCAGCGGAAGTGGGAAAGAGAAAAATACCTGCGAAGGCGATCTTGAAGGCATTGATTCGGAATTTCTTCCATTCCTTCTTGCCCGCAATGAAGTCTCTAGCAAGCCTCGCCGGAAAGGCACTCCGAGAGAAGTACTTCGTCAAGGTCTAGAGAAATGTTGGCTTTCCGCCAAGTTGCCTCAGGTCGGGCGATCTCAGGACGTAGAACCGCAGTGGTCAAACCCAAGTATTTCTCCAAGCATCGGTTGGACCGAGGACCCTGAATGGGTATTTCTCCAAGCAACCGGGGTCTCGCTGAAGGGGCTGTCTAGCTGAAGAAGCTCAGCATACTCCTCCATGGTGGGAATGAGATCCACCTCTCCGATGGAAAAGCAACAATGGGTCGGGTCCCAGAAAGAAGCAAGCGCCTCGAGCAAGCCACGATCAACTTGTAGCCGCATGAAAGGGGGAAACTTGCCAAAGATCCCCACGATATCGGCATGGTCATCCTCTCCAAGAAGAGTCCACCAATGTCTCATCCGCTCAACACGGAAATCATGGAAACGAAGCGTCACCAAGGAGTCGGGATCATTACTCGAAGAGGCCATGGACCCAAAAGACCAAAAAATGAGAAAAACGAAGAGTTTTTGGTGAAGAGGGGAGAGGAAAACCCAAAAATGGTTGCTGGCCCGAAAGGAGAGCTGGAGTTTAAAAAGCCAAGAACTCGCGCATCACCATCATGCGCCGCGCATGACGGTCATGCGCGAGTCCCGTTGGGAATCCCAACGGCTCTTTCTCCCATGTCTCGCGAATTTGAACCTGTTCGCTCACTCCCAGAGGTCCGTTTTGCACTATATAAGGGCCATTTCGCAGGAAATCACCTATGGGAAGTCTTGAGCGGTCCGGTGATCGAAGATTTCAAGTCAACGGACAGAAACCGGCCCGAAACCCTAGAACCGGTCCGGAGGTCAAAAGTGGGACCAAAGCTGGCCTCAAGCAGAAGCATTTGATACGATTTAATCAGGACCGACCACCCGCCAGCAGGATGGCCCGGGAACCGAGAACTAGGCTCGACAGTCGAGAACCGGCCCTGAAACCCTGGCTCAACTCAGAAACCAGGAAGTGCAAAGATGACCCGGGAATGTCACGCAGGCAAAGCCCATGGTACACTGGGGCAAAATTTTTCAAAAGAATTTTGAAAAATTTCGAAAAGAAGTAGACTGACCCTCTGCGAGCCGTCGTAGCCTGACACAAGGAAAGCGGAGAAAGAAATCCAGAACTCTACATCGACCTACGTTGCCCTACACTGGGGCAAAATTTTTCTATCTTCAAGAAGCTAGAAAAATTTGTTTGACACTGCATACTGGGGCAAATTTTTCCATTTTTGTCAAGAAAAATTGGAAAAATTCGGAGAGTCATTCAAATGGGCCTCGAGAAGCGAGTAAGTCCCAACGATGATAGAAACGGGCCTCGAGAAGCGAGTAAGTCCCAATGATGATGGAAACGGGCCCCAAGGAGAGGTAAGCCCCGATATTTATTGAACCAGGCCTCGCGGAGGATCGAGACCCGGTATCCATACACATAACCCAAACACATACCCAAACACATACCCAAACACATACCCGAACACATCCATAAACATACATCCATACACATAGCCATAAACACATAACCATAAAAGAAAACCAAAACCATCCATAAAAACCACAAATGTCATATATACAATAGCCAATGTCTGTACATCCCATATAAATACAAAATGATCTGGCCGGAATACAAGGCCCCAAGAAGAAAAAAAAAGAGAGGAAAAATATACATCATGGAGGAGAAGGGTCGTCAAAGAACCAGTCTCGAGAAACAGGATCACGAGGCGGCGAAGAAGAAGGCTGACCAAGACCAGACGGGTCAGCTCCGGTAACAGGAGTAATGCCCATGCCATGAAGCTGGTCCTCTAATCTCCGGATGGTCGCCGCCTGAGCAGCCAGCGCCGCATCTCGAGAACCTAAGTCCCTCTGGCTCTGGGCCAAATCCCTCTGCATCCGCACCATCTCCCCCTCTCGCCGTGTCGCCTCCGTCTGCATACGGGCTATCTCCTCCTGCACTCGGTCCATATCAGCCGTATGACGATCCACGCTGACCGACAGCTCAAGCTGGAGACGCAGTATCTCACTCCTCAAGTCTCTCGATCTGCCCAGAAGACCGAATGTGATGACTGTCCATGGCCACTCCACCCATGACACGGCCACCCTCAACCTCGTGAAGAGACATCAGGGACCCCAGAGAAACTTGCTCGAACCACTCCTGGTATGGCACACCCTCTCGGACCAAACTCGGGTATGCACTCACCCCTGCTATGTAGGGATCACTCGGAGCTCGCGGAATGTAGTCCTCAATAGTCATCAAGGGGGAGGGGTCTACAGGGACAACGGCCTCATCGCCCAACTGTCGTACCGTCCGCTCACCCAGCAGAAGCTCCCAAGACCGAGTGGTCCGGATCCACAGCCTCAGACAAGACAACGCTACAGCCCTAAAAACCTCAGGTCGCTGAGACAAAGCTGCAGAGTAAGGCTGGAAGATGATATCAGCATCCCTGAGGCAATCAACTGTCATGCGAAGCTCAAGGAGTGGTGCAAGTAGTCATCCTCTCAATCCTAGAGGTATCCCAACGCCTGGCAAGAGGGAAATCCGGGTCAGAAGCCAACGGAAGTCGACTGGGAGCAAAAGTGGGGAAGTGCTCAAAGGCCCAGAAGACGGTAAACTGCCAGAAGCCAAGAAAGCTGATCGACTCCCGACGAGAATAACGGCGCAGACCCCGGATGTAAAATCCATATGTCAAGGCACCCCAGTCATACTCCCTCAGAGTGTCGATGTCCCGGAACATACCGACAATGGGCGTGGGAACGATGGACCGGTCGTTCCCGAGAAAGCAGCTGAAAATAAAATAGGCTGCCCACTGGCGATATCGTAGCTCAGTAGGAGGCTCCTCCCTATCTCTCCTCAAGACATCCGCCAGATGCCGAATCCTCACAGAAGGACGCCGGGTACCCTCTATAGCATCACGATCAGCAAGACCCAAAATCTCTCTAGCCTCAAAGCCATCTATAGGCTCGCTAGGGGGAGCTCTCCCTCCAAAACGGATGCCCAGGATAGCGCTCCAATCTACAGGAAGCACCGCCATCTCGCAGGTACTGAGATGGAAGGTCCCGGTGTGATGAAAGAATCTCTCTATGAAACACCACACTGCCGGGTGGTACACTGACACGTAGGGGATGCTAAGGAAAGGACCGAAGCCCAGCTCTATCAAAAACTCTCTATACTCCGGACGGGAAACCGCCAAGAGTCTGCTAAACTCAGACCACCCACCTCGGCCAGCGCTATAGGGAGGCTCCTGCACAAAATCCGAAAGAAGAATGTCAATGCAGAGATTTGCAAAGGTCCAAGAACAAAAGAAACATATGAAAGTATGAAGGGTACCTGACAGCGACGGACCAGAGAAGACGGATGAGCAAGGAGGTTCGTCAGAAGGGGCGTATCAGATATCTCAACAGCAACAGGGTAACGCGGTCGAATGCCACCATGGGGAGGATATCTAAATCCCGGCGCAACGTAATCCTCGGGAATGGTGCCCGCAGAATCAGGAATCCCCTCAGTCCTCTGCCTCTTCAATCTCGAAGGGAGAATACCCGTCGACCTGGTATGGGCACGACGAGGTGCGGCAGGAAGGAGCATCGCTGGGACCAGTAGTGACACCAGGCTGTGGAGAAGGACGAGTCGTCTCAGAAGGCCCGGCACTACGACCAATGACGACTCCAGGTCGAGGAGGAGCCCGAGCCGCACTAGGAGCTAAACCAGCAGCCTCGGCATCAAGCTCCGCCTGCAGGTTCCGGGCGATAGAGGCATCAAGGCGAGTACGTACGTCCTCCATAGCATCATACTCATCGTCCGTATCAGGAGAACTCTCAGGAGCATAAGCTACAGCCTTGCCTTTCGCAAGGCGATCGGACCGGCGATGGCCCCCACTCCCACTACCTCGATCAGACATCTGCAAAAAGAACAATGAACAGTCAAAGAGTCAGAAAAGTCAGGTACATCTCATTCTTGAAAAGCATAGGAAGTACACAATGATCAAAATTATGCAAAACAAGAAAAAAGGAAGGAATAATCAAACAAACAATTTTTTCTTGGCCATTTGGATGAATTTCCAAAATAGGTCTAACTATTAAGTCAGATCACCCCTCAACCTGTTTGGACTAAGAGATTCCAAACCATTGAGCCACCCAATTTTTCCCTGATCGTTTGGATGAATTTCCAAACCAGGTCTGATTACCCAATTGCGATTCGACTAAGTGTCAAATCCCAATTTGTCCCTGATCGTTTGGATGAATTTCCAAGCCAGGTCTGATTACCCAATTGCGATTCGACTAAGTGTCAAATCCCAATTTGTCCCTGATCGTTTGGATGAATTTCCAAGCCAGGTCTGATTACCCAATTGCGATTCGACTAAGTGTCAAATCCCAATTTGTCCCTGATCGTTTGGATGAATTTCCAAACCAGGTCTGATTACCAGATTGCGATTTGACAAGTCTCAAATCCCAATTTTCCCCGATCGTTTGGATGAATTTCCAAACCGGGTCTGACCACCCAATTGCGATTCGACTAAGTGTCAAATCCCAATTTGTCCCTGATCGTTTGGATGAATTTCCAAACCAGGTCTGATTACCCAATTGCGATTTGACTAAGTGTCAAATCCCAATTTGTCCCTGATCGTTTGGATGAATTTCCAAACCAGGTCTGATTACCCAATTGCGATTCGACTAAGTGTCAAATCCCAATTTGTCCCTGATCGTTTGGATGAATTTCCAAACCAGGTCTGATTACCCAATTGCGATTCGACTAAGTGTCAAATCCCAATTTGTCCCTGATCGTTTGGATGAATTTCCAAACCAGGTCTGATTACCCAATTGCGATTCGACTAAGTGTCAAATCCCAATTTGTCCCTGATCGTTTGGATGAATTTCCAAACCAGGTCTGATTACCCAATTGCGATTCGACTAAGTGTCAAATCCCAATTTGTCCCTGATCGTTTGGATGAATTTCCAAGCCAGGTCTGATTACCCAATTGCGATTCGACTAAGTGTCAAATCCCAATTTGTCCCTGATCGTTTGGATGAATTTCCAAACCAGGTCTGATTACCCAATTGCGATTTGACTAAGTGTCAAATCCCAATTTGTCCCTGATCGTTTGGATGAATTTCCAAACCAGGTCTGATTACCCAATTGCGATTTGACTAAGTGTCAAATCCCAATTTGTCCCTGATCGTTTGGATGAATTTCCAAACCAGGTCTGATTACCCAATTGCGATTCGACTAAGTGTCAAATCCCAATTTGTCCCTGATCGTTTGGATGAATTTCCAAACCAGGTCTGATTATCCAATTGCGATTTGACAAGTCTCAAATCCCAATTTGTCCCTGATCGTTTGGATGAATTTCCAAACCAGGTCTGATTATCCAATTGCGATTTGACAAGTCTCAAATCCCAATTTTCCCCGATCGTTTGGATGAATTTCCAAACCGGGTCTGACCACCCAATTGCGATTCGACTAAGTGTCAAATCCCAATTTTTCCCTGACTGTTTGGATGAATTTCCAAACCAGGTCTGATTATCCAATTGAGGTTTGACAAGTTTCAAACCCCAATTTTCCCCGACCATTTGGAAGAATTTCCAAGACAAGTTAAAATTCTTCTGCATTGCGGGACTCACTCGAGTCCCAAGTCTAAATAAGACAGGTCCTAGGCCCAACCCATGATTTTCAAAAAAAAATATGCCCCATAGAAAAAAAAGAGAGTGTGCGTAGCAACGCAACCCAAGAGCAATAAAGGCACGACATAGTACCCCCCAATAAATAAAAAATATACGCAGCATTTCAATAAATGTTGTGTTACCAAATTTTTGTTTTTCACCTCATGTGCTTCCAAGCACATGTACGTACGCATGTGTGCCTACAAAGGTTCATTTGTACATGCATGTGTTTCTATACCCAAATACATTTTTGTAAATAAACATGCTTGCTAAGTGTGTATTACATCCCCAAACATACAAAGGGAACTAAAGAAAATAAAAGCAGAAGTACATAAAGCAGAAGCATGGGACATAAAAAAGGAAGCAACCAATCCGACCGTTCAAAACTGAAAAGAAAGGTGGGGATGGAAAGGTGCTTACCTATAGGACGTGTAGGCGAAGACTGATCGTCAATCAGAGTCCTGGATCATAAGAAAAAGACCAAAAAGACACAAAAAGAGAATAACCCAATCAGCACATTTCGACCGTTTAAAACTGAAATAAATGGTAGGGATGGAAAGGGGCTTACTCGTGGAGCGCGTAGGCGAAGACGGCGCGTCAATCAGAGTCCCGGATAGCAAGATATGAGCAGAAGAGTGAAAAGGGGCGAAGTGGGGTCCAGAGAGCGAAAAGGGAAAGAAAGCGACAAAATGAAGGGGAAAGGCCGCGCGGGGCCTGAAGTAGTGGGGCCTCGCGCATGACCGTCATGCGCCGCGCATGATGGTCATGCGCGAGTTCCCAAAACTGCCCCGTTTCACCATTTCAAGCCCCAAGTTGTCTTTTTCGCATCCCGACCGATCTTCTCCAAACCCTGGAATACCCATTTGGACCCCGGAAGGATTGGCACGCAAACCGAGACAAACTGCGCGACAGCCGTAGGAGAACGCGGAAACCGAGAAAATCCGAGCGGGCAAAAATCGAGTCATTTATTCTTTGTCCAACATTCCTTGTGCCAAGAAATGCCGAACAAAGAAGGGGCAACTGTCATAACCCCATTTTTACCCACGGGATTCTCTCGGGTGTCGGTGCGCAAAACGGGACAGCCCGAACCGAACCAGCACGATCTGACAACACTTCGCCACATCAAATACTCCCAAGAAGAAGGTCCGGGACACATTTCCCGAGGTTTGACCAAGTTTGACTAGGGTTGACCAAGCTTGACTAGAGTTGACCAAAGTTTGACCGAGGTTTGACCAAGCCGTTTCCAACCCGACTAGGACCCACCGTGCCCAGAAACCCTTGAAATGTAGTCCGGGATACATCTCCAAGAGTTTGGAGAGCTTTGACCAAGTTCGACCAAGTTTGACCAAGGTTGACCAAGTTTGACCAAGGTTTGACCGGACCATTGACCAGACCAGAAACTGGAATCGAACTGACCACCCCTTGACCAATGTATAGAGAATATCAAGAGCTTCGATTCCGTACTTTACGGGTCGAAAACGGACGAGAAACGAGAGAGTTGTGGCCAAAACTGCGAAAAAACGGTCCGACACTTAGCCAAATTTTGGTAAGTGTTGTTGACAAAACAGCCTATTTGGGAGGCAACGTTTGCGCAAAGATTCTCTCTGACCCGCTGCAACTTGGTCCGCGAGCCAAGACCCTTAGGCAAGAGGCTTCACTTCAGCTACCACACGCAACTTTCGGATCGTCAAGAGCTCCTCCGGTCAAGCCGGAATCTCAGTCAAAAGTTGACCCCTTGGCATAAGGAACATTCCGACGGCCTCCGTTCGCAAGGATCATATCTTGCGAACCCAAGCTCGCCTCTGTGCAAGGCCTGTACCGTTAAAAAAGTAGGTAACGCAAAGCTTTCCGACGATACCAAGATCGTCGGAATCCGACATCGGGAGCTACGTCTACCACGCGCGTGAAAACAGGCCGACAAAATAAGGTTTTGCTGAAAGTTCCGGAATTTTCCCACCGACGTTGCCACGCTTGCGCACAGAGTCTTCCTGACTCGCAACAAGTTGATCTGCGAGCCCGGGCACATTGGAAAGAAGACACATCCATGCACGACGTGGAACTCTCGGATCGCCAAGAATTTATCGGGGCTAGCCGGAATCCCGATCGGAAAACTGCCCTCAAACGGACCAAAAACACCCCGGTGGACTCTGCTCGCGGGGCCATATCTCACAAGTCCAAGCTCGGATTCCCGCGAATCCGGAACCTTGCAAAAATAGGCAGCGCAAGCTTTCCGACGGTACCAAGAACGTCAAAATCCGACATCGGGAGCTAGGTCAAATATGCGCGCGAACTGGGACAAGATTTGAGAAAAAACGCGCTGGGAGCAAAACGCATTTTTTCTCCCGGACAGCCGCCTTCGCGCGCAGAGTCTTTCCTGCTCGCAACAAGTTGATCCGCGAGCCCGGGTGCGTTGGAAAGATAATGACTCCGGCTACGACGTGGAACTCTCGGTTCGCCGATAGCATTCCCCGTTTGACCGGAATCTACACCGGAAAAGTGCACAAAAACAGCTCCGACACCCCGACTTCCGGGAGCCATAACTCCCTCGTCCGAACTCCGATTCGCGTGCAAACTTTATATATCGTTGGAAAGAGGACGTCGAGAGCTTTCCGACGATATGCCGCATGACCCATTTTGAGTCCAGGAAGACCTCCAAAACTGCCCCCGAAAATCGGATAAAAAAGGGTACGCGCGCGGAAATCGAGGAGGATTCGAGGAGCTGCTGGCGTGGAAGGATAAGACTGCCACGTGGCAGTACCACAACTCGCGCAGGACCGTCATGCGCCGCGCGATGGTGCTGCGCGAGGCGTGCACGGTTTTCTATAAAACCGACCCTCCCCCCCTCACTTTGCACACGTTTTTGCTCGGGCACTAGGCCTTCTAGAGCGTTAGAATTAGGCAGAAAATAGGGGTTTAGGGGGTTTTAGGAGGGGATTTTTGGGTAGTTTTAGAGAGAGAGACTCCTCTCTAGGTAATCTCTCTCTCTCTAAGCTCTTTCTCTCTCCTCTCTCTCTCTCTTTTTTTTTTCTTTTTAGTGAGAAGCATGACTAGGTGATGATCTCTCTAAAATGGGAAGGGATTCACAAGGATCTCTCTTCTCTTTATCTTTTTTAGTTCATTTATGTTCTATTTATGCTTTTAGTCCATTTATTTGATTTATGCTTTCTAGTCCATTTATTATCTTGTTATTGCATTTTTTGATCTAGTTATTTATTGCTATTATTTGTAGATCTGAGTTATTTATTGCTTTATTTATGTTTACTACGTTATTGTGCATATATATTGTGATTATCCCTTTCCCCCGGTATTTTAGTACGGCAAATATTGAGTAGGCTTTGGCGGCAGTTGCGTAAGACCTCTAACGAGGCCGTAACAACCTTGTTAGCCTACGAGGTATTTGACCCGAAAAATACGTCCCCCATGTTTAAATATCGTCATTTATCGCTTTATTTACATTTTATACGCACTTGTGAATACTATATTGTGGTTATCCCTTTCCCCGTGTTTTAGTACGGCAAATATTGAGTAGCTTTGGCTCAGTTGCGTAAGACCTCTAACGAGGCCGTAACAACCTTGTTAGCTTACGAGGTATTTGACCCAAAAAATACGTCCCCCATGTTTAAATATCGTCATTTATCGCTTTATTTACATTTTATACGCACTTGTGAATATTATATTGTGATTATCCCTTTTCCCGTATTTTAGTACGGCAAATATTGAGTAGCTTTGGCTCAGTTGCGTAAGACCTCTAACGAGGCCGTAACAACCTTGTTAGCCTACGAGGTATTTGACCCGAAAAATACATCCCCATGTTTAAATATTGTCATTTATCGCTTTATTTACATTTTACTACGTTGTGAATATTATATTGTGATTATTCCTTTTCCCGTATTTTAGTACGGCAAATATTGAGTAGCTTTGGCTCAGTTGCGTAAGACCTCTAACGAGGCCGTAACAACCTTGTTAGCCTACGAGGTATTTGACCCGAAAAATACATCCCCATGTTTAAATATGTCATTTATCGCTTTATTTACATTTACTACGTACTTGTGAATATTTGTTGTGATTATCCCCTTTCCCGTGTGTTTTAGTACGGCAAAATCCCGAGTGGCTTTGGCGGCTCGCGTAAGACCTCTAACGAGGCCGTTAACCACCATGTAATTCCATAGGCATTGGACCCGAAAAATACATCCCCATGTTAAATATTGTCATTTATCGCTTTATTTACATTTACTACGTTGCGCGTATTATATTGTGAATATTGTCATTTCTCCCATTTTTCCCTTTGTGATTTGGGCGTGATAATCCCGATTGGTCGTGGTGGACTTATGTAAGACCTCAAAGAGGCATTAACCATCACGTAATCCCATAGGCATTGGACCCACAAAATTCCCTCCTTGTAAATTCCATTAATTTATTGCTTCCCGTTATGCTCTAAATTTCTTGCCATTTTTACTACGTTGTAAATATTGATTTATCCGTCATTATTTTGATTTGGGCATGAAAATACCGAACGGTATTGGTGGTTTTAGGTAAGTCTTTCAATAGCACTAAACCCCATGTAAATCCATGAGGCGTTGGACCCGTAAATTGCAAACCCCGTTTTCAAATAGATTTTCTCATTTAAGTCCTATTTGGCGTCGAAGGTTTGGATAAGTCTTTCAATAGCACCAACCCTTCGTGTAAGCCCGAAAAGGCATTGAAACCCCGTTTTCAAATAGATTTTCTCATTTAAGTCCTATTTGGCGTCGAAGGTTTGGATAAGTCTTTCAATAGCACCAACCCTTCGTGTAAGCCCGAAAAGGCATTGAAACCCATATTTTCAAATAGATTTTCTCATATAAGTCCTATTTGGCGTCGAAGGTTTGGATAAGTCTTTCAATAGCACCAACCCTTCGTGTAAGCCCGAAAAGGCATTGAAACCCCGTTTTCAAATAGATTTTCTCATTTAAGTCCTATTTGGCGTCGAAGGTTTGGATAAGTCTTTCAATAGCACCAACCCTTCGTGTAAGCCCGAAAAGGCATTGAAACCCATATTTTCAAATAGATTTTCTCATATAAGTCCTATTTGGCGTCGAAGGTTTGGATAAGTCTTTCAATAGCACCAACCCTTCGTGTAAGCCCGAAAAGGCATTGAAACCCCATTTTCAAATAGATTTTCTCATTTAAGTCCTATTTGGCGTCGAAGGTTTGGATAAGTCTTTCAATAGCACCAACCCTTCGTGTAAGCCCGAAAAGGCATTGAAACCCATATTTTCAAATAGATTTTCTCATATAAGTCCTATTTGGCATCGAAGGTTTGGATAAGTCTTTCAATAGCACCAACCCTTCGTGTAAGCCCGAAAAGGCATTGAAACCCTCTTTTTAGATTGCTTTGTTTTATTCATGTAAATCCTATGGTGGTGTCGAGATCCGAGTAAGTCTTTCAATAGCATCGAATCCCGACCCCACGAGGTCTTGACCCTTTCCTTAAAAATTCTTGTGTCATAATAAATTGCACTTTGCATTAAGCATTATATTCATGCCGACCCATATTTGTCATCTTCATTCATTTTCATGATATATGTGTTGCGACTATGCCATGACTATTTTGCTTGGATGTTTTACCATTTTACCGTCTTGATTACTTGCTTGATTGTTTATTGCTTTGATATAAAAATGTGATTAAAATACACTTTGCCATGAAAACTTTAAAAAGAGTAAACATGGTAATGTGGGCGTTAGAAACGAAGGTATGAGTCCTTTACACGGGGGCGTGGCTGGTACGTGCTTTCGTGTAAGGGATTCTACACGTTCTAACTCCCATAGGATCATGGTCTAAAATTCCCCAAAGTGTGAATTAATCATCCAAAACCCCGCCATTTGACGGACCGCTTTACTCTTGGAAATCAAGGGTAAAGAGATCCCGAATATGGCACCAAAAACATTAATTGTTTGTCCCGGCACTAGGTGTTAGGATTTCAAGTATATCCTACCACCGAAATGCCCGGAAATTTAAAAGATACAAAGATAAAGGGATGGTGAAATAAAGAGTCTAATCAAAACCGAATGAAGTCAAAATTACGTTTGCCATTCTTTGGTATATTGCTACGACGGAAATTCGGGACATTTGTACATAATAAAAACCAACAAACTTAGGCTTAGCAAATAAAAGAAAACATTAGGAAGGAGGTAACCGTTTTCTTAAACGGATGTCGTGGGGTGCCTAACACCTTCCCCACGCATAAGCAAACCCCCGAACCTATCTCTGGTTCAAGACCATTTAGTTGTAGATGTCTAAATAGGGTAAAATCTATTAGACATAGGTGCCCAATCACACCTTAAAATTTCCCATGGTTGGTGGCGACTCCAAATTTGTGCTCACACGCACACACGTACACAAGTTCCCACACACACACAACTCGTATCTCGAAACGGAAAAGAGATAGAGGAACACACACAACACTCGCCAAATGGGGGTCGGTATCTAGGAAAATAAAAAAGAAATAAAAGAATTTAAAAGAGATTTTCCGCCGGTGTCGACAGCTTGGCGACTCCACTGGGGACTTAGAGGGTTTAAGCCTATAGTCTTTCGGTGTTTTCTTTGCTAAGCATGTGTATATATTTGTTGGTATTCATTGTTTGATTTATCCTCTTTATTTCATCTTGTATATTGTTTTGATTTTAGCATGTCTATATTCTTGTATATAAACTGCGAACATAGGATAGAGATTTATTTTATGCAACACATATTATATATTGTGCTTTGTACAAAAAAAAAAAGTCTTTTCCCTTTTTACTTTCAAAATCATGACATTTACACTCATTGGACTTTTGGGTCGAACCCGGACTCAGGTGGGGCTGGGCTGGTACAGGCTCCACCACGAACCCTTTTATATCTAGGACATGGAACACGAGAATCCACCCTTCTCCCTTCACACCCGTGGAGATCGAGGGGGGCGTGCAAGTGCTTCCCCGGTGATCCAATACCCTTTCGACTTCCTTCGGGAGGATGAAACGGGCATGATCATCGGCCCCTTTAGGAAACAGAATTCCAAGCTGTGTCATACCATGTTGCATATAGTAAGCTATAGAGTAGAAAACTTACCTGTGAGGGCTCTGGTAAAAGCCAACCGAGTGAACATCCAACCTAAGATAGGATACCCAAAAATAGGATGTGTCTTTTCAAAATGAGTCAAGGGAAAAGCGTTGTGCTATTTTCCAGGTGGTGATAAAATAATTGGAGCCGAGTCAGGTTCTATCTATCTAAACCTTTGTTTGCATGTCATTGTTTGATAAAGGGATAGGATAACCACGTTGTCCATACCCGTTGCAAACCACTCAAACCCAAAGAGTTCCAAACTCTACATGGGATGTATAGAGTCGTGTCGTATCCAACCAAAAGTACGACCCTCACATTAACCGACATCGGTTCCCAAAAATCTTTCAAAAATGGAACCGAACGCCGAAAGGCTCGTCGAATTTCAGTAATGTGAGAGTCTACCTTTTCGTTGATACGTATGTACCCATTGTGTATAGAGTCGTGTCGTCCCCAACCAAAAGTACGACCCTCGCATTTACCGACATCGGTTTCCAAAAAATCTTTCAAAATGGAACCGAACGCCGAAAGGCTCGTCAATTTTTGGTGATGCGAGAGCCTATCTTTTCGTTGATACGATTATAACCATTGTGTATAGAGTCGCGTCGTCCAACCAAAAGTACGACCCTCACATTAACCGACATCGGTTCCCAAAAATCTTTCAAAAATGGAACCGAACGCCGAAAGGCTTGTCGAATTTCAGTAATGTGAGAGTCTATCTTTTCGTTGATACGCATGTACATAGTCTTGTCGTATCCAACCAAAAGTACGACCTTCACATTAACCGACATTGGTTCCCCAAAATCTTTCAAAATGGAACCGAACGCCGAAAGGCTCGTCGGATTTTCAGTAATGTGAAAGCCTATCTTTTCGTTGATACGATTGTAATTATCGTGTATAGAGTCGTGTCATCCTCAACCAAAAGTACGACCCTCGCATTAGCTGACGTCGGTTCCCTCCAAAAATTTTCAAAATGGAACCGAACGCCGAAAGGCTCGTCAAATTTTCAGTAATGTGAGAGTCTAGCTTTTCGTTAGTACGTTCATACCCGTCATGTACATAGTCTCGTCATGTCCAACCAAAAGTATGACCCTCACATCAACCGACGTCGGTTCCTCAAAAATTTTCAAAATGGAACCGAACGCCGAAAGGCTCGTCAAATTTTCAATAATGTGAGAGTCTAACTTTTCGTTGATACATCGTGTATAGAGTCATGTCGTCCTCAACCAAAAGTACGACCCTCGCATTTACCGACATCGGTTCCCTCCAAAAATTTTCAAAAAAATGGAACCGCACGCCGAAAGGCTCGTCGGATTTTGATAATGCAAGAGTCTATCTTTTCGTTAGTACGTCTGTAAACCCCAAGAGTCTTCAAACTCTATAAGGTCGTATAGAGTCTCGTCATGTCCAACCAAGAGTATGACCTTCGCACTAACTGACATCGGTTCTCAAAAATCTTTCAAAATAGAACCGAACGCCGAAAGGCTCGTCAAATTTTGATAGTGCGAAAGCCCATCTCTTCATTGACAAGTCCATACATGTGTCAACCCTAAAGAGTTCTCAACTCTACATAGGAATCTAGATACTTACCCACTATGTCACCTCCAACCAAGAGTATGACCTTCACACCAATCGACATCGGTTCCCAAAAATTTTCAAAATGGAACCGGACGCCGAAAGGCTCGTCAAATTTTGATAGTGTGAAAGTCCATCTCTTCGTTGATGAGTCCATGCATGTGTAGACCCTAAGAACTCTGTATAGGGATGTAGATATTTACCCATTGTGTCATCCTCGACCAAGAGTACGACTCTCGCATCCACTGACACCGGTTCCCTAAAAAATTTTCAAAATGGAACCAAGCGCCGAAAGGCCCGTCAAATTTTTGGAGGTGTGAAAGCCTATCTCTTTGTCGATAAGTCCGCTGTGTACATACATGTTAACCCTAAGAGTTCTTGACTCTATATAGGGATGTAGATGTTTACCCATTGTGTCATCCTCGACCAAGAGTACGACTCTCGCATCCACCGACACCAGTTCCCTAAGAAAATTTTTCCAAAATGGAACCGAACGCCGAAAGGCTCGTCAAATTTTTGGTGATGTGAGAGTCTATCTCCTTGTTGATGAGTCTGTAATCATAGTGTACATACATATGTAAACCCTAAGAGTTTCCGATCCTATATAGGGGTGTAGATGTTTACCCATTGAGTCATCTTCGACCAAGAGTACGACCCTCACACCAACCGACATCGGTTCCCAGAAAATTTTTCCAAAATGGAACCGAACGCCGAAAGGCTCGTCAAATTTTTGGTGATGTGAGAGTCTATCTCCTTGTTGATGAGTCTGTAACCATAGTGTACATACGTGTATAAGCCCTAAGAGTTCCCGACTCTATATAGGGATGTGGATGTTGGCCCATTGTGTTGTCTTCAACCAAGTGTATGACTCTTGCATCTACCGACATCGGTTCCCCCAAAATTTTTCAAAATGAAACCGAACGCCGAAAGGCCCGTCAATTTTCAATGATGTGAGAGTCCACCTCTTAGTTGACTTGTCCGTTGTGTACATACACGCATAAGCCCTAAGAGTTCCCGACTCTATATAGGGATGTAAATATTTACCCATTGTGTTGTCTTCAACCAAGAGTATGACTCTCACACCAACCGACATTGGTTCCCAAAAAAAAAATTTTTTTAAAATGGAACCGAGGGCCGAAAGGCTCGTCAATTTTCAATGATGTGAGAATCCATCTCTTCGTTGACTTGTCCACCATGTACATATGCATGTAAAAATGTAGATATTCCCTTGTGTCGTCTTCGGCCAGGGGTTTCCAACTCTATATGGGGATGTAGATATTCACCCATTTTGTCAACCTCAACAAGAAGTATGACCCTCACATAAACCAATGACAGTTTCCCAAAAAAGTTTTCAAAATGAAACTGTGAGCCTAAAAGGCTCTTCAAGTCTTGATAACCTAATGTGAGAGTCTATCTACTTGTTGATGCATGGTGAAATCATGTGCATCATGAACGCACTCATACCCAATCGAGGTTTACTGCGAGGTAAGCCAGGGTCCTGATCCTAATTGTGAATTCAAAGTCTAACTCATTTTCGTTTGCTTGTAGGATTTCATCCATACACACGAATGAATGGTGGGAGAAACAAATGGGCCGAATGAACATGAGGTTCGGATGGCCACCTCTGAGCTTGACGATCTTCTTGCCTTCATACACATGATAGTGAAGAGAGACGCAGAAATGTGAAACCAGAGGAGAAAAGATGGCAAAAACACCAATGGTGAAGTGTCGGAAGGACGTCCTCACATCAACATGGACCCGCTGCCAAGGCCACCAACACTACCAAAACCTAAGGAGAGAGATCCCCAATTGGATAGTAAGATCGATGACTCAGAAGAAAAGATCCGGCTCATGCGGGGCCTAAGCTCCTTCGGAACACAGATTCCTTCAGTATGTCCTAGTTCCCCAACATGACAGTGCCGCCCAAATTCAAAATCCCCAAATTCGAGAAGAACAATGGGAGGAGTGACCCGATGATTCACTTGCAAATGTGCTGCCGAAAGATGGCCCAGTACGCAAACAATGAGCCGTTGTTGATTCAGACATTTCAAGATACCCTGACAGGGAATGCAGCCGAATGGTACTCACAGTTGAAGAAGATCTCCCATTGGAAAGGGCTGGCAAACACCTTCCTAGCCCAGTATGGCCTCAACTCTCAAATAGAACCAGACTGCTTTGACCGTTAGAGAATGGAGAAGAAGAGCAGCAAGATTTTCAGAGAATACACCCAGTGGTGGAGAGAAATGGCGACCTCGGGCATGCCCCCTTCTAGACGAGAAAGAGATGATCAAGATCTTCGTCGATACCCTGAAGAACCCATACTTCAATCGAATAGTGGGTTTGCAGTTGCAGTTCCTTGTGAACTTGATTCTTGTTGAAGAAAGAGTCGAGGATGCGGTGAAGACAAAGAGGATGGTGGACATGCCAGCCCTAATGGCATTAGTTGAGCAGATTGCAAAGAGGACCCTCGTAGAGAAAAACGAGGAGGAAGTTTAAGATGATAGCCAAGAATGACAAGAAGTGGAGGAAGACTCTCCCATGTTATACCCACTTGGAATCAGCCAAGACCGGCTCAGATAGCACGAGCTCCCAAGGTGCACAAGACTTGAATGACCTACTTGGACTACTCAAGGGTGCCGTATTTGTGAGAGGTCAATGGAGGAACCTGCGGCAGCTACATCAAGATAGATGATGGTTCTTGAGAACATGTTACCAAGCCTGGATGGACCATGAGTGAGCTAAGATGTGGATCACTTTCCTGTGAAAGCTTCACACAACTGTATCCAAACTCTAGAGAGGTTCACCTGATGTTAGGGATGCCACCCACGGAAGGCAAAGCACAAGAGAACCTTTGAGATTCAATCACGATCCCACAAACTGTCCGTGTTGAGTAGTTTGTTGCAGTCTTGTACAAATTTTCCAAAATCTATGCTTTTCCAAAAATGTGCATAATAAATTCAAAATCACAAAAAGATTTGTTTGAAATGCATGCATCCATGAGAGGGACGAGTCAACACCATAATTCCACTCATGGAAAATGAGGTGTCTAAGTAAAATTACTATCCACTACTGAGAAGGAGCGGCATGTGTTCTCTGAACACCCACGCCCGAAACACTTTTTCTCAAACACATGAAGCACTTAACCCTTTTGCACATGATTCCTACTTTTCACGACCAATGTTGGTGTGATCCTAAACCAGTAGGTGACTAAAAGTTCTAGCTTCACTGACCAATTGATTGGATATGAAATGATGGAGGCATTGTTTCTACTATCCAAACAGTTTTACCGCTTGTAAACCCCGCTGATCCAAAGAATATATTTTTAAAGAAAATTCACCCGGATTTATGAAATGGCACTTAAGCTCTCTAGGCTAAGAAGTCAGTACCCAGGATGACGGAAAAGGCCTCCGTTCAACTATCCTCCCGCTTGTAGAAAAATGCCACTTGCTAACCAAGTTGAGCCTGTTCGTTTTTCTTCTATAAAAAACCAGTCAAGGATTACCCCCCACACTGGGGCAGGTTAAATGGTTGTGAGAGTCTCATGTTAGGCAAAAGCGAACAAAGTGAGTAAATGAGATTTTCAAAGGAAACTGAGTCAATTAAGTGAATTCCCCAAAAAAATAGAAAGGGGAAAAGAAGTCCAAAAACTGAAGAAAAAGTCAACCCAAGGAAAGCTAAACTCAGTGAATAGGAGAATCTAGTGAAATGTTCAAATTAAGGACTAGGGTAGTGCTTAATGGAGTGAAATTCAAACGAAGAGTAATCCTTGACTTTAGGAAAACCCCTCAAGTAATTTCAAAGCCAAAATTATCCTCCCATAAGCCTAGGAGAACCAAAGCCTTACATTACGGTCCTTTGAAAGTCCTTCCTAACTGGGAGCGATTGCTTAGCCTAAGGAGCTTGTGCCAAGGAAACATCACGAAGTAATTTTGAGCCTTATATCCTTCGTTTCAAGCACCCTTTTAACCCCAAGGCCACGTTACAAGCCAACAAAGACCTCACTGATCATCGATGATCGGTTGGTCATGTAGCAACGAACTTTTGGTCAAAAACTGGTAATGATGGAATCTAGATCACGCACCTTCAAGAGGTCGTATCTCATAAAGGGCACCGTCCACTTTGCACCATGGCCTTTGGGCCAAACAAGAGTGACTTCAATGTTTGAAGCCTCACCCCAATTCAAAAGAAATAAAAGAAGAGCTCACTCAGAAAGCCCACAGGATAATGCCAAACAGATTAACCCGAGGGACCATGCTTTCCATTCTCGGTAAGGGATGGTTGTTGAGCAGAGGCACCCATTAACTATAAAGGAAGCAAGGCTTTGCCTAGCCTCTCTCAGACGATGCATGCATTTGAAAGAATTTTCAAAAGATTATACTCTTTAATGATTTTCCAAGAATAAAAAGATTTGAAAAATGATTTTCTAAAAAACAGTCCTCGAAATCTTGAATGAGGAAAATTTTTCAAAGAAGGATTTGTGCAGAATTGCAACAACCTATGAAATTCATTTCACCCTCTAAACCACCAGTCAAGCCACTGGCCAAAAACACCTGAAAGATGTTGAGCACTTTCTCCCTAGACTCCCTTCAAACAGCATGCCTTGACCAGAAAATGCCCAAACACAATCCCATACACTGGCTTTGGTCGAATGTTGTCCATAAGAAAACGAAGGCCAAGCCCCAGTCTCAACCTTGATACTGGGGCAATTTTTCCTTCTTGGTTCTACCAAACCGTGGGTGGTATTCAAAAGGTTTTAGAAAATTGGAAAGGAGAATCTCTCATCATAGACACACTCAGCAGACATGGAGGTCGATACTGAGGCAGATTTCTAGGTCACTGAAGATCTACATCATCCAGGCGAATGGACACCTCTTGCAGAATCTCCCAAATCAGGTGATAGTATCGAAGCCCGGGAATAAGGAATTCTGAATAGCCATGCGAGAAAGGTTTCTGAGAAAGAAATGAGACCCGAATTGGGGAAAACGTGTGACAGACCTTCGGTTTATCCATGGGTCTCACCATTGATCTTGTTATACCACACTGGGGCAATTTTTCCGCGAACGGAAAAATTAGAAGACAAACCAGAGATCAAGGAAGACGACTACCACCATCAAGGAATGTAGATTGAAAGAATCGAAGGCTTCAACCAGGCGGATCGAAGATTGAGAAAGTGTCGTCCACCAATGATCAAGAGCATCAGACAGACCGACCAGATGAGCTAATGACCAAGAGCATGTTGTCAGCACTGAGAAGACCGGAAAAGTTAAGAAGCAGCCAAGAAATGTCTCATGATTGAATTTGACAACACACTGGGGCAAATTTTTCAAAAGCGGTTTTGAAAAATTTTGAAGGAGAAAGCGGCTCAACACTCGAACGGCTGTCTTGATCCAGGGCAAAAGGGACAGAAGCGGAAATTTAGATTCTGCATCGACACGTGTGATTCCACACTGGGGCAAATTTTTCAGTAAACTGAAAAATTGTGAAGAAGAGCTGGTTCGAGACTCGGGCAGTTAGTTTGGACCAAACCAAGAAGTATGTGCATGAAGAGTTTGGAAACTCGTACCGATCAAGATAATGCCATACTGGGGCAAAATTTCTCCATCTTCGAGAAGCTGGAAAAATTTGTTTCGATATTCCATACTGGGCCAAAATTTTTCAAAAGGGTTTTGAAAAATTTCGAAGGAAAATAGTTCGACTCTCGGGTGGCTATCGCAGTCGCGATCGCAGTCCGATGCAAAGGAGATAGAGGAAGAAATCCAGGGATTCCGCATCAACATCATTGCATGCATTGTTCCATACTGGGGCAAAATTTTTCTATCTTCAAGAAGCTAGAAAAATTTATTCAACGCTACACACTGGGGCAAATTTTTCCATTTTGTCAGGAGAAAAATTGGAAAAAATTCAAAAGAGTCATCCAAATGGGCCTCGTGAAGGAGTAAGTCCCAAAATTTGCTGAAATGGGCCTCGTGAAGGAGTAAGTCCCAAAATTTGCTGAAATGGGCCTCGTGAAGGAGTAAGTCTCCAAGTGAAGGAAATGTTGGCCTCAAGTGAAGGAGTAAGACCCAGGATTTGTTGAAATGGGCCTCATGAAGTGTCATAACCCCATTTTTACCCCCGGGATTTTCTCGGGTGTCGGCACGCAAAACGAGGCAGCCCGAACCAAGTCGGCCTGTTCCGACGAGGGCTCGTCACCTCGAATACTCCCAAAAAGAAGGTCCGAGACACACTTCCCAAGGTTTGACCAAGTTTGACTAGGGTTGACCAAGTTTGACTAGAGTTGACCAAAGTTTGACCGAGGTTTGACCGAGCCGTTTCCAACCCGACTAGGACCCACCGTGCCCAGAAACCCTTGAAATGTAGTCCGGGATACATCTCCAAGAGTTTGGAGAGCTTTGACCAAGTTCGACCAAGTTTGACCAAGGTTGACCAAGTTTGACCAAGGTTTGACCGGACCGTTGACCAGACCAAAAACTGGATCGAACTGACCACCCCTTGACCAATGTATAGAGAATATCAAGAGCTTCGATTCCGTACTTTACGGGTCGAAAACGGACGAGAAACGAGAGAGTTGTGGCCAAAACTGCGAAAAAACGGTCCGACACTTAGCCAAATTTTGGTAAGTGTTGTTGACAAAACAGCCTATTTGGGAGGCAACGTTTGCGCAAAGATTCTCTCCGACCCGCTGCAACTTGGTCCAAGAGCCAAGACCCTTAGGCAAGAGGTTCACTTCAGCTACCACATGCAACTTTCGGATCGTCAAGAGCTCCTCCGGTCAAGCCGGAATCTCAGTCAAAAGTTGACCCCTTAGGCATAAGGAACATTCCGACGGCCTCCGTTCGCAGGATCATATCTTGCGAACCCAAACTCGCCTCTGTGCAAGGCCTGTACCGTTAAAAAGTAGGTAACGCAAGCTTTCCGACGATACCAAGATCGTCGGAATCCGACATCGGGAGCTACGTCTACCACGCGCGTGAAAACAGGCCGACAAAATAAGGTTTTGCTGAAAGTTCCGGAATTTTCCCACCGACGTTGCCACGCTTGCGCACAGAGTCTTCCTGACTCGCAACAAGTTGATCTGCGAGCCCGGGCACATTGGAAAGAAGGACACATTCCATGCACGACGTGGAACTCTCGGATCGCCAAGAATTTATCGGGGCTAGCCGGAATCCCGATCGGAAAACTGCCCTCAAACGGACCAAAAACACCCCGGTGGACTCTGCTCGCGGGGCCATATCTCACAAGTCCAAGCTCGGATTCCCGCGAATCCGGAACCTTGCAAAAATAGGCAGCGCAAGCTTTCCGACGGTACCAAGAACGTCAAAATCCGACATCGGGAGCTAGGTCAAATATGCGCGCGAACTGGGACAAGATTTGAGAAAAAACGCGCTGGGAGCAAAACGCATTTTTTCTCCCGGACAGCCGCCTTCGCGCGCAGAGTCTTTCCTGCTCGCAACAAGTTGATCCGCGAGCCCGGGTGCGTTGGAAAGATAATGACTCCGGCTACGACGTGGAACTCTCGGTTCGCCGATAGCATCCCCCGTTTGACCGGAATCTTCGCATCGGAAAAGTGCACAAAAACAGCTCCGACACCCCGACTTCCGGGAGCCATAACTCCCTCGTCCGAACTCCGATTCGCGCAAACTTTATATCGTTGGAAAGAGGACGTCGAGAGCTTTCCGACGATATGCCGCATGACCCATTTTGAGTTCCGGAAGACCTCCAAAACTGCCCCCGAAAATCGGATAAAAAAGGGTACGCGCACGGAAATCGAGGAGGATTCGAGGGGCTGCTGGCGTGGAAGGATAAGACTGCCACGTGGCAGTACCACAACTCGCGCAGGACCGTCATGCGCCGCGCATGATGGTGCTGCGCGAGGCGTGCACGGTTTTCTATAAAACCGACCCTCCCCCCCTCACTTCAGCACATAGTTTTTGCTCGGGCACTAGGCCTTCTAGAGCTTAGTTTAGGCAGAAAATAGGGGTTTAGGGGGTTTTAGGAGGGGATTTTTGGGTAGTTTTAGAGAGAGAGACTCCTCTCTAGGTAATCTCTCTCTCTCTCTAAGCTCTTTCTCCCTCTTCTTTTTCTTTAGGGATTTTGGGGGGTTTTTAGAGTGAGAAGCACCTATTAGGTGCTTCTCTCTCTAACCTCTCCTCATCTTCCCACTCCTCTCTCTCTCTCTCTCTCCCTTTCTCTTACATTCTTTAGTTCATTTTAGTTCATTTATGTTTTACTAGCTTATTTGTCATTTATTGCTTTATTTACATTCCCTTGTCTATTTATTGCTTTATTTACATTTCCTTGTCATTTATTGCTTTATTTACATTTCCTTGTCATTTATCGCTTTATTTACATTTCTAGTCATTTATCGCTTTATTTACATTTTATACGCACTTGTGAATATTTGTTGTGATTACCCCCCCCTCCCCCGGTGTGTTTTAGTACGGCAATATTGAGTGGCTTTGGCGGCTCGCGTAAGTCCTCTAACAAAGGCCGTGACAACCATGTTAGCCCACGAGGTCTTGACCCGAAAAATACACCGGTTTCCTCGTGTTTTAGTACGGCAAATATTGAGTAGCTTTGGCTCAGTTGCGTAAGACCTCTAACGAGGCCGTAACAACCTTGTTAGCCTACGAGGTATTTGACCCGAAAAATACATCCCCATGTGTTAAATAACGTCATTTATCGCTTTATTTACATTTACTACGTTGTAAATATTATATTGTGAATATTGTCATTTTCCCATTTTTTCCTTTGTGATTTGGGCGTGATAATCCCGATTGGTCGTGGTGGACTATGTAAGACCTCAAAGAGGCATTAACCATCACGTAATTCCATAGGCATTGGACCCGTTAAAAACCCCCATATTTAAATATTGTCATTTCTCGCTTTATTTACATTTACTACGTTGTAAATATTATATTGTGAATATTGTCATTTTCCCATTTTTCCTTTGTGATTTGGGCGTGATAATCCCGATTGGTCGTGGTGGACTATGTAAGACCTCAAAGAGGCATTAACCATCACGTAATTCCATAGGCATTGGACCCGTTAAAAACCCCCATATTTAAATATTGTCATTTCTCGCTTTATTTACATTTACTACGTTGTAAATATTATATTGTGAATATTGTCATTTTCCCATTTTTTCCTTTGTGATTTGGGCGTGATAATCCCGATTGGTCGTGGTGGACTATGTAAGACCTCAAAGAGGCATTAACCATCATGTAATTCCATAGGAATTGGACCCACGAAAATCCCTTGTTTAAACCCCGTTATTTTCATTATTTACTACGTTGTTGTAAATATTGTCCATTTTTCATTATTTTGATTTGGGCATGAAAATACCAAACGGTGTTGGCGGTTTTAGGTAAGTCTTTCAATAGCACTAAACCCCATGTAAATCCATGAGGCGTTGGACCCGTAAATTGAAACCCCGTTTTCAAATAGATTTTCACCATTTAAGTCCTATTTGGCGTCGAAGGTTTGGATAAGTCTTTCAATAGCACCAACCCTTCGTGTAAGCCCGAAAAGGCATTGAAACCCATTTTCAAATAGATTTTTCTCATTTAAGTCCTATTTGGCGTCGAAGGTTTGGATAAGTCTTTCAATAGCACCAACCCTTCGTGTAAGCCCGAAAAGGCATTGAAACCCCATTTTCAAAATAGATTTTCTCATTTAAGTCCTATTTGGCGTCGAAGGTTTGGATAAGTCTTTCAATAGCACCAACCCTTCGTGTAAGCCCGAAAAGGCATTGAAACCCTTTTTTAGATTGTTTTGTTTTATTCATGTAAATCCTATGGTGGTGTCGAGATTCCGAGTAAGTCTTTCAATAGCATCGAATCCCGACCCCACGAGGTCTTGACCCTTTCCTTAAAAATTCTTGTGTCATAATAAATTGCACTTTGCATTAAGCATTATATTCATGCCGACCCATATTTGTCATCTCCATCCATTTCCGTAATTTATGTGCTGCAAACATGCCATGATTACTTGTTTGAATATTTTAGTTGCTTTCATACTCATTTTTGTAATTTATGTGCTGCAAACATGCCGTGATTACTTGCTTGAGTTGTTTATTCGCTTTGATATAAAAATGTGATTAAAATACACTTTGCCATGAAAACTTTAAAAAGAGTAAACATGGTAATGTGGGCGTTAGAAACGAAGTTGTATCCAAGAGGCTCCTGGCTTTTGGACACCATGGTATGGTCCTTTACACGGGGGCGTGGCTGGTACGTGCTTTCGTGTAAGGGATTCTACACGTTCTAACTCCCATAGGATCATGGTCTAAAATTCCCCAAAGTGTGAATTAATCATCCAAAACCCCGCCATTTGACGGACCGCTTTACTCTTGGAAATCAAGGGTAAAGAGATCCCGAATATGGCACCAAAAACATTAATTGTTTGTCCCGGCACTAGGTGTTAGGATTTCAAGTATATCCTACCACCGAAATGCCCGGAAATTTAAAAGATACAAAGATAAAAGGGATGGTGAAATAAAGAGTCTAATCAAAACCGAGCGAAGTCACATTACGTTTGCCATTTTTGGTATATCGTACGACGGAAATCGGGACATTTGTACATAATTAAAAACCAACAAACCTTAGGCTTAGCAAATAAAAGAAAACACTTAGAAAGGAGGTAACCGTTTTCTTAAACGGATGTCGTGGGGTGCCTAACACCTTCCCCACGCATAAGCAAACCCCCGAACCTATCTCTGGTTCAAGACCATTTAGTTGTAGATGTCTAAATAGGGTAAAATCTATTAGACATAGGTGCCCAATCACACCTTAAAATTTCCCATGATTGGTGGCGACTCCAAATTTGTGCTCACACGCACACACGTACACAAGTTCCCACACACACACAACTCGTATCTCGAAACGGAAAAGAGATAGAGGAACACACACAACACTCGCCAAATGGGGGTCGGTATCTAGGAAAATAAAAAGAAATAAAAAATAAGAAGATTTTCCGCCGGTGTCGACAGCTTGGCGACTCCACTGGGGACTTAGAGGGTTTAAGCCTATAGTCTTTCGGTGTTTTCTTTGCTAAGCATGTGTGTATATATTTGTTGGTATTCATTATTTGATTCTTTATTTCATCTTGTATAGTGTTTTGATTTTAGCATGTCTATATTCTTGTATATAAACTGCGAACATAGGATAGAGATTTATTTTATGCAACACATATTATATATTGTGCCTTTGTACAAAAAAGTCTTTTCCCTTTTTACTTTCAAAATCATGACATATTACACTCATTGGACTTTTGGGTCGAACCCGGACTCAGGTGGGGCTGGGCTAGTACAGGCTCCACCACGAACCCTTTTATATCTAGGACATGGAACACGAGAATCCACCCTTCTCCCTTCACACCCGTGGAGATCGAGGGGGGCGTGCAAGTGCTTCCCCGGTGATCCAATACCCTTTCGACTTCCTTCGGGAGGATGAAACGGGCATGATCATCGGCCCCTTTAGGAAACAGAATTCCAAGCTGTGTCATACCATGTTGCATATAGTAAGCTATAGTGTAGAAAACCTACCTGTGAGGGCTCTGGTAAAAGCCAACCGAGTGAACATCCAACCTAAGATAGGATACCCAAAAATAGGATGTGTCTTTTCAAAATGAGTCAAGGGAAAAGCGTTGTGCTATTTTCCAGGTGGTGATAAAATAATTGGAGCCGAGTCAGGTTCTATCTATCTAAACCTTTGTTTGCATGTCATTGTTTGATAAAGGGATAGGATAACCACGTTGTCCATACCCGTTGCAAACCACTCAAACCCAAAGAGTTCCAAACTCTACATGGGATGTATAGAGTCGTGTCGTATCCAACCAAAAGTACGACCCTCACATTAACCGACATCGGTTCCCTCCAAAAATTTTCAAAAATGGAACCGAACGCCGAAAGGCTCGTCGAATTTTCAGTAATGTGAGAGTCTATCTTTTCGTTGATACGCGTGTACATAGTCTTGTCGTACCCCAACCAAAAGTACGACCCTCACATTAACCGACATCGGTTCCCTCCAAAAAATTTTCAAAAATGGAACCGAACGCCGAAAGGCTCGTCGAATTTTCAGTAATGTGAGAGTCTAGCTTTTCGTTAGTACGATCATACCCGTCATGTACATAGTCTTGTCATCCCAACCAAAAGTACGATTATCACATCAACCGACGTTGGTCCCTCAAAAATTTTCAAAAAAAAAAATGGGAACCGAACGCCGAAAGGCTCGTCGAAAATTTTGGATGTGATAGTCTACCTTTTCGTTGATACGTATGTACCCATTGTGTATAGAGTCATGTCGTCCTCAACCAAAAGTACGACCCTCGCATTTACCGACATCGGTTTCCAAAAAAATCTTTCAAAATGGAACCGAACGCCGAAAGGCTCGTCAATTTTTGGTAATGCGAGAGCCTATCTTTTCGTTGGTACGATTGTAACCATCGTGTATAGAGTCAAGTCATCCTCAACCAAAAGTACGACCCTTATCACATCAACCGACATCGGTTCCCTCCAAAAATTTTCAAAAAAAATGGAACCGAACGCCGAAAGGCTCGTCGAATTTTGATAATGTGAAGAGTCTATCTTTTCGTTAGTGCGTCTGTAAACCCCAAGAGTTTCCAAACTCTATAAGGTCGTGTAGAGTCTCATCATGTCCAACCAAGAGTATGACCTTCGCACTAACTGACATCGGTTCTCAAAAATCCTTTCAAAATAGAACCGAACGCCGAAAGGCTCGTCAAAATTTTGATAGTGCGAAAGCCCATCTCTTCGTTGACAAATCCATACATGTGTCAATCCTAAAGAGTTCTCAACTCTACATAGGAATCTAGATACTTACCCATCGTGCTGTCTGTCAACCAAGAATACGACCTTCACACCTATCGACACTGGTTCCCAAAAATCTTTCAAAATGGAACCAGGCGCCGAAAGGCTCGTCGAATTTCCAATGGTGTGAAAGCCTATTTCTTTGTTGACAACACCACTTATGTACATACATGAGTTCTTAACTCTATAGATGTCTACTTGTGTCATCCCGACCCTCATATTGATTGATGTCGGTCACCCAAATTCCAAAATGAAGCCATGAGCCGAAAGGCTCGCCAATTTCTGGCAACCCAATGGGAAATCCCATCCATTTGTCAATACATATTGCATTCATGCATACCATGCATACGCATACATACTTAGCCATGGTTTACCCGCAAAGTAAGCCAAGGTCATGCATCCAATTGTGAATTCAAAGTCTAACTTGACGTTGTTTACCTCTCTAGGTTGTATTTGCATTCGCAATCAAATGGCTGGAGAAACAAGTGGACCCGGACCTAGCGAGCAAGAAATCCGGATGGTCGCTCTTGAACGAAAGTTCGACGAACTCCTCAGCTTCGTGCAACTAATAGCAAAGCGAAATACGGATGATGAGAACCAAAGGAAGGAAGACGACAAAGATACCAGTGAAGCAGAACCGGAAGGGCATTCCAACACCAACGCCACTCCACCAAGGCCGCCGACGCCACCGAAGCCAGAGGGGAAAGACTCCCAATTGGACAGCAAGATTGATAGTCTTGGAGGAGAAGATCAGGCTCATACAGGGTTTGAACTCTTTCGGAAACACGGACTTCTCGAGCATGTCCTGGTTCCCCAACATGACGGTGCCACCCAAGTTCAAGGCCCCGGAGTTCGAGAAATACAATGGGAGAGGAGACCCCATGATCCATCTGCAAATGTACTGCCGAAAGATGGCACCCTATGCCGACAATGAGCCGTTGCTGATCCAGACATTTCAAGATACCCTGACAGGGAATGCAGCAGAATGGTACTCACAGTTGAAGAAGATCTCTCATTGGAAGGAGCTGGCAGACACCTTCCTTGGCTCAATATGGGTTCAACTCCCAAATAGCTCCGGACCGATTTGATCTGCAGAGGATGGAGAAGAAGAGTAATGAAACCTTCAGGGAATATGCCCAAAGGTGGAGAGAGAAAGCGGCTCGAGCACGCCCGCCGCTGGACGAAAGAGAGATGATCAAGATCTTTGTCGATACGCTGAAGAACCCCTACTTCGACCGGATGATGGGATTACAAATGCAGTTCTTTGTAGACCTGATACCGGTGGGTGAAAGGATCGAAGATGCCTTGAAGACAAAGAAGATAGTGGACATGACGGCCCTAATGGCATTAGCCGAACAGGCCGCCAAGAAAGCTCCGACGAAGAGGAAGGAAGGAGATGTGCAAATGATAGGGAGAAACAACGGAAGGCCAAGGCAAGTCCTCCCGACTTTCGCCATGCAACCGATACAACCTAGGCCTATTCAGGCCCCGGCTCCGACTCAGGTTCCAGCCCCGGCCCCGACACCTCAGATGCCGGCGAGGCCGGTGGGAAACCAACCCAATGACAACAGGTGGCTCAGAAAAGAGCCAAGGCAATTCACGCCTTTACCTATGCCTATGACAGAGCTGTACCCCATTCTGATAGAGAAGAATCTAATCTCACCCGCTATCCCAAGGCCTTACAACGGCGCACCGAGAAGGGACTTCAACCAGGACTTAACTTGTGACTTCCACTTTGGAGAAGTAGGACATGCAATAGGAAATTGCAACCATCTGAGGCATCGGGTTCAAGACCTAATTGACCACGGGATCTTGAAATTCGAAGGCCAGCCCAACATTACTACTAACCCTCTGCCCAACCATCCAGAAGGGGGTGTAAACATGGTTGAGATAGAGGAAGGGAATGAGGAGCGTATCTTGTGGAGACGTCTCTTTTACACCTTGGAGAAAAAGAGACACATCACCCCGTTAGAAGCACCACCGGGGCCATCAACAGGGGACGCATGTGAATATCACTCGGGGGCAAGAGGGCACAGCCTAGAGTGTTGTGAGGAGTTCAAGAAGAAAATCACCAATCTGATGGAGAACGGGCTGGTGGGGAGAGAAGAAATACCATCGGAAAGGAGCCATCAACCAGAGGATCCGTCAGATTTTGACTGGTACGCGGAGCTCAATTTGGACGACATCGTAGAGGATGAGATGGACCTCGATAACCTACAGGATGAAGAAGCTGACTGGGGATACTTCATGGAGGATGATACTGATGAATGGAGAGATGTTGATTTCACCGAATTCTTCCAATTCCCGTGCTTGATAGTGCCACCTGGGTTTGTGACACCGGAATTTGAGATATTTTATGAGGATGGGGATCCGGAGGTCCATTTGCAAAAGTACGGCGAGAAGATGGCCTTACATTTGGAGAATGAGCTTTTGATGATCTCGGTGTTTCCCGAGAGCCTGTCAAAACAAGCTGCCGCCTGGTTCTATCAGCTGAGGAACCTTACCGGCTGGGATGATTTGGTAAGAGTCTTCTTGGAGCGA